>OX276456.1:21450463-22050463 GCA_946251905.1 Cryptocephalus moraei
AGGTAATTTATCGGGTAATAAGAAATTAGCGAAGGACTCATTAACACATTTGAATATGGTTACATATCCAAATTTGGTCATCCAAACTTCCAAATATCTAAATTGGTTTTGTCTAAATTATCTGCTTTAACCGTTGTCTTTTAGAATGATCTAAACCCTTTTCAATTAAATTGGCAGCATGATATCCCTTTGTGTAGGTGGTTTCATCAACAGAGGTCCAAAAACTTTGATTTTTCAATTTCTTTCAAATGCCCTCAGTTACATCTTCATAAATCTCTTTGACGTATTTCTTGCGCAGACTTGAGGAAGTAGGTGTCTCAATGGATTTGTCATCGACTTTCCAATAAGTTTCCAAAAGTTTTTTAAATAATGGTCTAATTTGTGCAGACAAATGTTGCAATCCAAACAATAGATTACACAAAGTCTTAGGAAATACTTTTAGCCCAGTCTGTATAGTCATTTTTTGACGTTTTACGACATTACTTCGGTACCGGATGAGAATGGTCAAATGTTGTAGGCTCTGATTAGTTGATTATGCCTATATAGTTTAAAAACATTCAAAAAGTGTGCATTAACAAATGGGAGGGGCCCAAAGTTAGCAAAATCAAGTTTTTTGATTCTACAAGCCAAAGTATGCATTTAGTGGAGAAAAGTTTCAAATTTAAGTTGTAGAGAATTAAAAAACCTATAACTTGAGCTATAGCGCAATTAATTTTGTGAAAAATTTATTGCAAAAATGTCAAAAAATCACTGAAAATGGTCATTTTTTTAATATTGATTATTTACTGCAAAAAAGATATTATTTGCGTTTTTACTGCTTTAAAAGATAGCTTTTAAAGTTCCAAATCTAAACAACTTTTACAAAACTCAATTGGTTAATTTGTTGCTGAGATATTGCTATTTGTTTATCCCAAGACGCATAATGTTCATTGCTGTTACGTCTTTTTGGATAAACATTTCGACATGTACAAAGGCTTATTTACTTTATAAACACTCATATTTTCATAACCCGTTAAGAAAATATGATAAAAACAATTATCAACCCCTTATTCATCGCTTTAAAAAAGGGGGTGATTTTTCTATATAAATAAATTGACCTGGAGCCACTTTCATAACTTTCACAAATATCTGACTTACAAATTCGGATAGCTGGATCAAAACGGAGAATTGAAAAGAAACAACAACTTTTTTTGACCATTAGTAGCCGAGAATGAACATTTTGCGTCTTGGCATAAACAAATTGCAATATCTCAGCAACAAATTAACCAATTGACTTTTATGAAAGTTGTTTAGATTTGGAACTTTAAAAGCTATCTTCTAGAGCAGTAAAAACGTAAATCATATCATTTTTGAAGTAAATAATCAATATTCAAAAAATGACCATTTTCAATAGTTTTTTGACATTTTTGCAATAAATGTTTAACAAAATAATCATGCTATAACTCAAACTATAGGTTTTTCAATTCTCTCCATCTTATATTTGAAACTTTTCTCCACAAAATGCATACTTTGGCTTGTAGAATCAAAAAACTTGTTTTTGTTAACTGTGGACCCCTCCCATTTGTTAATGCACACTTTTTGAATGTTTAAAACTATATAGGCATGACCAACTAATCAGAGCCTGCAACATTTGACCACTCCCGTCCGGTACTGAATTAATGTCCTGAAAAATCTACACAGACTGGGCTACTTATTATGAAGTTAATCTGGTTTTCTCCAAAAGTTGCTACCGCGGCTTTTAGAATTTTTATGGAGCTTGTTTTGATGATAGGTAGTTTTCAATTATTGCAGTATTAGTTGCTTCTTCTGGCACATAATCTGAACCTAATATAAATTCATTTAATAAAAATATCATTTAATTACTGCACTGCTACAAAACTATATAAAGTAAAATTTTTAGTAACAGTCAGGAATATTCTTGATAATCCCCAAATAGCATAAAAAGAACTAATTTTTGAGATTATCAAGAACATTCCTGACTGTGCCAGCTCATCTCCCCGAGAACATTCTCCCATTCTTAAAATTTTTAGTTGTTGTTTAAATCATTAATTATTATTAAACATCTTTTTAATTTACTTATGATAAATCAGAGATCACTTATGTATTTCATTAAAAATATACTTAGGTATCAACTTACCATTTTATTACAGAGTGTGCAAAAAACACTTTCTTCATCAATAGTTTTCAGTGCCCCGCAATCACCAATGCGATTTTTCAGAAGAAATAACTTCGTTTTGGGCACTTTCGGCATTTTAAAAAAATTGAATTCTATTTATTCCACAAGAACACAACGCACAACCGTGTTCACACGTCTATGAATGAACAAAGTGTGATTGAATTTATTTTCTTTTTCTTAAACTTAAGGGTTCTACATGACTAATTTTCTAAGAAAGCTTTCTTACCTAGCCCCTGATTTTACTTTATACTTTAAAGTGATTAGATTCTCTATTAGTACCTACCGTTATAAAGGAATCCTTCTTAATTCTATACTTTGTCAAAACTCCTGTTTTGGAAATAACTATCTTATTAGTGTAAAGTAAACGGAACATAAATCCCGTCCTGTTAAGTGTTTGGACAAAACAAAAAGGGTAATATTGACAGAAATGACATTTTAAATATCACTGATGTTCTCGTGAAAATTACCAAAAACTTGTAACGCGAAATGTAAACAGCAGCGCGAAATCTGTATACTCTTACCGGACGGCTGCTCACCTCAAAGGAACGCCGCTACGCTTAACTGAGCAATAAAAAACCGTCCCCAACGTCCCGGCAATATCTTATTAAGGAAGAATAATTTATTACCTTCTGGAAGTTTCTAGATAAACATTATTAGGGAAAAGAAGAATCGAGTTGTTTCAGGAACTGTTGTTGATTGTTTCAATTATCGCGAATACAATTGAGATATGTATATAAGCGGTCTTGCGGTCGGAGAGATCAGATTAGACGTGAAGCCGCGACAGAGTAAACAGTGCGAAAAACGGACAAGCGAATGCTACAAATAATTAATATAAATATTTAATAATATAAATTAATTAATATAAATTAATTCGTTCGGTAATAGTGCAAATAAATTAAGTGGTGTGTAGTGAATAATTAGTACAGTGTAAATAAATTACAAATAAACGTTACAATAGGCTTAAATATGCAAATTCATATATGCATTATATTTACCAAAAAAAAAACAAATAACACCCATTCTTAGTATGGGAAATGTATAAGTACAAAGTATTTAAGAAATATTCAAAAAAATAAAGATATGCATTTTGCATAAAATTCAGTCTCTAGTGATCAAGAAGAATAAAAGTCCAACGCCGTGTCAACAAATTTAATTTCGTGAAGTATATAACAGCTGCATTAATTCACTGCATTTTAAATTATCATATTACTACTTTAAGAACTAAACCGTCTCTTTTAATTCATGTCGAGTAGGAATGAAAGTTTCATAATACCACCCTCTGTTAATCTATCAATATAGAGAAAATCTTGTTACTCCATATCCCAGAGATTTCTTGATTGATGTTTATTGTGGGCACATGTTTCGTGTTAGCTTGTACCCATCATCAGTATAAATTTGAGTATGAAAAGAAACTAAATATGTTACTTAAATATTTTACCTCTTTTCTGTTTTTATCTTCGAATTTGGACTGACGATTAATCCCAGCTGACCGGAAATATGTCCTCACAATCAGTATCTTCCCTAAAAGATGTGTAGTTACATTTTACGATAGTGAAATTCTGTGGTTTTTAAGGAAATTTTTGTGAAATAACTTTTGAGAATGTGGACTTCTTTTACAGAAATATCGAATGTTCCTCTCTGGTGACCGAATCACGGTGTATACGTGTCCTCTTTTAGCGAGCAAATGGGAGTTAGTTCATCGTTTTGACATGTACAGCATTTTCCTTACGCTCTGGTATGTCCGTATTGTCGCATACCAACTGGAGTCGGTATGTATTTGGCGCCAAGTAGAAAATCGTTTCCTCAGAAACACGCGAGCGTCGCCTCCATTCGAGAGTTTTCGCGAAACTTCCCCAACCAACCAGGCAATATTCATTCTTGTTCGATAATCAAAACGTCTCCCCGTTCCGAATCGCAATAAACCACTTATGAGGTTTCCTTCCGGTATCCAGATTAACCGCGCTGCAAACATAAATTAGCATTACAAGGAACGAACCGCGGGACGGATCCGCGTTACCGTCTTAATTATCTGATTCGATTACTTTCGTTTGCCAGCTCAGAAACTCCAATAAAAGTCGCACATCCACCGGCGAAACTTATGCAGCAGCTATCCTAACTTGTATATCCCGACGAAGTGAGGCAGGAACTGTACCACAGCCTCTCGAGTCGAGAGAATAAAACGACCGCCACACTTTACGTAAACAAACCTAAATTGTTTATGGGGCTTTGAAGTTGGAACGATTTTTCGTCTTCGGTTTGAAGATTTTTCAGATTACGCTTAAATGTATTTCGGAGATCGTCTTACTTTTGCTCGATTTCTGTTCGGGAATAAACGAAGTTTCGGGGAACCAGGAGGGAAAACGACGTGAAATTTTGTTCTATGAGGTCAGGGAATTTTCTAGCATTTACTTAAATAAAAAGATAGGAAAGGGACGGCTTCTCCACCGGAAAACACTCATGCAATGTTCAATGACAACAAATATACGCCCTAATTGTTTTATAACTTTGTTTTGTCGTATAAAGTTGTGGGAAAAATTTTTCTAGATTGTATCAAAATGTGTGAAATTTTTATTTTTTTTGGGGGGCAATAATCTATAATGAAATCGTAGACAGATTTTAGTTATGCATTCTAATCTCCACAACGGCTGAACCAGTTTGTATGTATTAAATTACTTTGATACTAGGATATGCTTTGAGGTACAGAGATGTTTGAAATATCATCCCAAACTGGCCCCAAAATAAACAATGCTACTTATCTACTGCCTCCCTATATCTGTGTTTATTTGACTTATCACCTGAGTCTATATGACCAGACGCCATCTCGTGGTATAAACGGAGATTTAATTGTGTCAAGCTATTTGACATGACCTAGGTGGTTTTTCTTTTCTTGGGTAGCGGGTAGACACTCCTCCACGATCCCGGTGGAGGACAGGTCTACTTCAGGGATGCGCCCCTGCCCACGCGAGCCATGATTTCCTCTACCTCCTCCTACTGCTTTAGGGAAATCATATCCAAACCCCTCGAACCTATCGAGAGCCAATTGATCCTACCCTATTCCTGTACCCTCTACCAGCTCTCTGGGCTAGCGTGGTAGAGTACGGTCAATTTTTCCCTTAATTATGGAAACATGTAATATATGTTGCATGTAATATATGTTCCATGACTATATTACCAGACAGCAAAGCCATCGAGGAAGTCGACGAATACAAATACCTGGGACACCAAATTAGAATAAATAGAGACAACCAAACAAAGGAATTACAGAGGAGGATTGGTCTTGGATGGGCAGCATATGGAAGATTGAGAGATATTTTCGATAGTGACGTTCCAATGAGCTTGAAACGGAAAGTATACGATCAGTGCGTGCTGCCAGTAATGACTTATGGCGCCGAAACGCTTACCTTGACAAAAGGCACTGTGGAGAAATTGGAAGTGGCCCAGAGAAGGATGGAGAGAGCTATGCTGGGTATTGGAATCCAAGATCGTATCAGAAACACAGAAATTCGACGAAGGACTGGGGTACAGGACATAATCCGGCGAATAACAGCATTAAAGTGGAAACGGGCGGGACATGTTGCGAGATTTAAGGACGACAGGTGGACCATAAGAATAACAAATTGGAGACCCAGAGAGGATAAAAAAAGCAGGGGTAGACCACCAACAAGATGGAGTGACGATATAAAGAGGATTAGAGGACACTGGATGAGAACAGCTCAAGAGAGAACACAGTGGAGCAGTTTAATGGAGGCCTATGTGCAGCAGTGGACTCAACACTAGGCTGGATGATGATGATGATGATGATGATGATGGAAACATACCTGTGTACCATATCTGTAGTGTACCTGAAGTGTACCTTAATAGACAAAATCTACCAGTTGCCACTTATAATGTTCAAACTCTGTCAAGGGATGAGAAATTATTAGAGCTGGAGGGAGAATTACAACATATAAAACGGGATATTGTAGGTCTGAGTAAGGAGAGAAGGAAGACTGAGAGACAAATAGAATTCGAATCTGGAAACCTATTTTATCTTCAGGGAGATAACGAATATGCGATGGGCGGTGTAGGCTTTCTGACAAATAAGAGACATATTAAGAACATTGTGGACATCAGAAGCATCAGTTATGGAGTCATCTACCTTACACTTCCTTTGAATAATCGTTACACTTTAAAAATAGTACAAGTCTATGCCGCAACATCCAGTAGCAGTTAAGAAGAAATAGATATTTTTTTACGAGGATCCCTCCAATGCTATTTTAAGACGTAGAGACACTTACATTGACGAAAAAGTGCATAGAAAAAATTCGTGCAGCCCAGCGAGCTATAGAAAGATCAATGCCAGATACATCCCAAAGAGACAAGATACCCATACAGAAATAAAACAGCCCCCAAGAATAAGAGATGTCATATATTGCCACGAAGCGGCCTCAATTAGCGCAACTAGGCCACCGCCTAAGCTAAATCAGCACGGAGGTCACCTAAACACAAAAACAATACTTGACTCGCGGACATAACGGAGCAATGGAGCACGTTCGTAAACATCTCTTAAGTATTTATACCAGATCGATCAAATCGATCGGGGATCAGTCTTCCAGTAACCCGTCACACTGCCAGTCCAAGGGTCCGTCCCGTTCGCCATGTCGCACATTGGGGCAGCCTCGTACCTGCTACCCTTCTACAAGTTCACGTAAGCAACTATCTCTCTCATTTTATTTTCTATTCATCAATTTTGCCCATTTTTAATGCTCTCTCCCCTAGATGTTTTATACCCAATAAACTATCATTAGTGTTACCCTGTCTTTTGCATTATCTCTACCTGACTACACCCCCAACCAGAGCACTTCCTTTAGGCCCTAGGCCCTTAGGCGTGTGACAATATTTGCTTATAAAACTTAAATGGGACTGGGCTGAGCATATTGCCAGAACACCGGAGGATAGATGGACCAAACGAATACTAGAATGGCAGCCAAGAAAGGATACTCTCAGAAGCAGCGCAGACCTATGACAAGATGGTCAGACTACTTGAAGACATTTTAAAGAAAATCGGAACGAAGTGGCACAGTGCGAAGAAGGGGTGGAAAGATTTGAGGGAGGCCTACGTCCAGGAGCTGAGACTTTGGGATGGTTGATGATGATGATGAGGATGAAGTGGTTTCTATTACAGTTGCTCCATCTTGCTTCGAAGACAGGACCTTAAAGCAAGCAAACTATATTTTTCTTTATTTAACATGGCTATATAGAGACTTGAATCGGTCAAGTACAATCAAAGCCAAAAATAATTAAATCGCCACTGAGGAAAGGATATAGAGCATTTAAATAAGTAAGCCAGTGAAGCAGTATTGTATGGAATAATGTAACTCACATATGCTTAAAAGAAACGAAATAGGTACAACATTCCTAGTTTGTGTTCAATGTGTATCGTGACTACACTTATCTTAAATATTTTCTTCGAGTCGAACTGTTCATGAACCTATAAGTCTTACAATGCATTCCAGCTTGATCAACAATACCTGGACTTTACAGTAAAAATTCTTTCATCTGAACCGGCCTTGATTATTATTCAGTGCAGCAGGTCCGCATTACGGGTAATATACAAAGTTAATCCAGTCTCGGCGTTGATGTTAAAACAATTTTCACCGATAAGACCGGCTCCGGACTCTTTCGCCGTACTTTCAATTTTATAAATCACTACCTCTAAAGGGAAAAAAATACGGCTGGATCTCCGCCAACTTCAAAATTTACATGATGAGATAAAAAGTAATTCAATCATTCGATTTAGGAGCCTGGCACAGAGATATAAGAACTTCATCCAATTACATTTTCATTCCGATATTCACCGGAAAAATTCGACGTTTTCTTTATTCGAATCCAAACAGATGTTTGCGTGTTTCCTAAGCATAGAAATTTATTACGTTTTGAGAACGGTTTTATATCTGGAGGGGGACTTCTGCTTGATCTTTCGGTTCTCTCGCTTGGACAAGTTTCTCCGATGTCTATTAAATTAATGGAATTGGCTGTTAATTTTTCGTGCCGAACGGTGATTCACCAATCAACAGATTTTACAGATTGTGTGTCGAGAATAAATTATAGAGGAATTTAATACATTGTTACAATTAGTGTTTGTTTTTTTATGTTTGTATTATAATCTTGGCCAATTGATGTTAAATCTAAATTGATCAACTACCTCTTGATTTCGACCTAATTTCAGAAACAGCTCAGAATTTCATGAAAACAGCATTGCGGTTAACTGTAACCTGCAAACCTGCAAATCGAAACTTAGTGTAAACTGAAAAATGAGAGATTCGAGACTGTTTGCAGAAATTTTCTACATAGCGGTCCTTGAGGTCTTGGATTAGAATTGTTGCTTAAGTTTTCAAAATTCAAGACGACGGATTAAATGTGAACGATAGCCTCTTGCTGAGCTTCAGTTCGACGTTAGAGTTAATCCAACAGATTTCATGTTCTGCCTAACCCACATTCCTCAGGTTTCCGTCAAGAAGATATTTTTGATAAATGTGTATTTAGCCCCGTAAATCAACGTGATTCATGATACATCTCCATATGAGTAATGATGACAATGGTGTTGCTGATGCTTATATCGATGATGATCATGATGCTCATAGTGAATCTATAGATTAGCATGATGATGAGAGTGATAATGTGGATGATCCGGAGGTAGGCTTCAGCTGATCTTGGAGATGGTGAAGATGGCGGTGATGATGCTGATACTAATTAATATGCGATCCTGACGCAGCAGGTGAATGTGATGGTGACATTGTTACTTATGATTAACATATATTTAACCCCGTAAGTCAGTGTGATTTATGAATACAACCCATATGTATAATGCTGATAAAGATTTATTGTTATTTCTGCTACTTGTGCTGATGATAATGATAAGAAAATCATGCTCATAGTGATTCTGATTATTATTAGTATTATTCTGATGACGATAGTGATACTGATGATGTGGATATTACGAGGGCAGGCTACTAATGATCTTAAAAATAATGATTGTGATGATATTGCTAATACTGATTAATATGTTGTTCCTGATGCAGCTGAGGATTGTGATGGAGATACTACTATTGAAAAATGTATATTTAACCTCGTAACCTAATGTGATTTTTAATATATTCTCATATTTGTGATGCTGATAAAGATATTACTGCTGCTGCTACCTCTGCTGATAATGATAATAGTGATGCTCATAGTGGTGAAGCTGATACTAATTAATATGTGCTGATGCTAATTATTACTCTACACGTGTACCATATGACTACCTAAAACTTGCTGTACTGATTCTTGCGGATTCAAGTGCAGCGTATCAAGATACATTCATAAGCAATCCCTTATTCAAGAGGTAGCCTACCAATCATTATTCATAGATTATATTCATACCGATCAAAATGTATTGGTACAAATTGGTCGGTGTTTTATTTTCGTGTAGGATTTACTGATGCATGGGTTACTTGTGCTATTTCACCTTCTTGCATAATTTATCTTGGGACAGTTTAAAAGTTATTAAAATTTATTTAACATTTGTTCCTGTATAGCTATTTCTCTAACAGAAATTGAACGATCAGCTTAATTTGATTGGCTGAAAGAATAAATGGTTTATTTCGGAAGTGATCATCTGCTCACAATTAATTACTAGTAATTTACACGTAACATAATTAAGCTATTGTGTTCATCACGTTGACTGCATCCATATAAATAGCATGCATGTTGGGCCTTCCCGGACCAGCATTGTACGATATTCGTTGTAAATTCCTTCCTTTGTTCAGAAGCTAAGCCAAATTTAACGCTCCTAATATGTTGACTAATACAATAGCATTATTAGCATATTAAATCGAGAGGGGGCAAGAGGAACGGGAGCATACCAATTTTACGAGAGAATATTAATTACAACAGGTGAACTGTATAATATTGGATTGTGTGCGTCTGGTGTGAACTCGATTTTATTACATCGAGTGGTGTTCGCAGGCTGAGAGTTCGATTCGCAGCTAGACTAATCGAGCGACAGCTACAACGTCGATTTCTCTGACGGGCGTTTAATTCAGAACGTCAATATATCAGATACACTGTGCTCTGGCCCTCGTAATGAGAAAATTATTGCTCATTTCCTAAAATAACTCACTGCACAAAGCTGCCTCAATGCCAATTTTTCGAGATTATTTTTATAGAAAAACGGTTGCGATCAAATATTGAAATTGGGTAGAATAAAAAGAAGAAACTTAATATTACTTTAATTTGTTGTAATTATTTGGATACATATATTAATGCTGATCCTACATTACCAAGTGCAACTCCCATTTGTAATTACAATATTCCGTAAGTGCTGATACCTCCTTTTTCAATTGCACCCAGTTACAGCGCACTCATCGGTGGCAAACGAAGAAGCAACACCATTTGCTGCCAAGTGGTGGACATAAAACGTTTCTAAGGGGTTGGGATTATTTTTAGATAATCGTCATGGCATTTGGCTCGTGTGTATGAAATGAAACAGAAATCCGCTTTAACTTCTTCTAACGTAGCGCTCGCCTTCTATTTTAAGACTTTAAAGTGCAATTATGTGAATTGTCCGGATAAAAGCGGAAGCGTGGAGGAAATTATTAAGAAGTGTGTTAAGAGCGCTGGGAGGTATGAAATTGTGTAAAAGACGTGTGACTTCTGTATTTTATTTATATTGGCTCTTATATCAATTTCTTGTTTAGTGCCGTACAAAGAATATGCAAGTAGAGTATATGGACTCTAGGAAATACAATTAAGCGTTTGTATGAAATTTTATCTAGTAAATAATACTACTCATTCAATGTACATACATCTTTCATATCTCTTTGGTCACAGTCGTACATTTGTTGTATTTGCCGTTATTAGAAGAATTGTATATTTACCCTGAATGTACGACGTAATATCCTAAGTTTTTAGGAGAGAAGAATGAAGCTTTGGTAAATAGTGAAACGAGAGTATAAACAGTAGTTCCCAGATTTCCATACGCTTCGATGGGGAGAAAATATTCCTTGAATTATATTTATTTACAACGATATTGTCCTGTGAAATAAGATTCCGTTTAACATGAAGAAACATGAAGAACATGGAAAAACGATGTTGGCTCATTCAAGAAAAGATTAAATTCTTTCTGTACTATTACAAGAAACAGATGTAACATACGCGTTGTGACGAAAATAAGGGAACTAAAATAGAATGTTTTTCTCTTAATAATAGTTTCATAAGTTTCATCAGAATAACAACATTTTCTTCTCACAATCATCAATTAATTTGTTCCGCATTCTATTCTCGCGACGATCCATAAAGCTCCCTTCTTCTTAATTAGCTATTAAGTTCAACGAAATAATTAGTGCACAATCGATTGAGACCGTTATAATTAATCAAAGAACTCCAATTAGAGGTGCTGATAAATTGTGTTCACCTGGTGTTTTCCCAGTAATAAATGTGGGATTTCCTTTTATTCAAAGGACGGCAAACAAAAGCCCGTTTTAAATGGAATAATCCCGACTATTTTTCGGAAAGCTTTCGGCGGGTGTTTCCGGAAGGCTTTCTCTTGGGAAATTTTATAACTCTAGGTTAGTCGCTTTGCATATTAATACTAAACTCTTATGAAATAGTTTGCCGTTATTACAAAATTCAAGTATGATAGGATAGGACTGACTGGAGTAATTCTACAGCGAAACGTTCCTTGTGTTAGAGGTTCATTATTTTGAAGTGAAGCACATAATGGTGAGCCAAAAGGTGATAGTTTAGTAAATTCTCCTGGTTATGGGGTACTAATTCGTGTCGAAAGGAAATAGTTATATCCTTGCCTTTTTATTTAATTAACAGAAAACTGAACATCAACCATAATACAGTTATGAAATGTTGTCATCGATGAAATCCTGAAACTGGGTTATTTTCTGGTAAATAGTGGAGTCGTGACATTGCCCTTCAGACGGAGAATGCTGTTCGTGTAAAATTATTCCTGCTAGTTTGTTCCTCACCACCAGAGGACCGCCATCGTCTCTAAAGAAAGCACCCTTGAAAGTATCCCTTATCACCCCCGACGCTGGGCCAGTGCACATTTCGCTATCTGGTTGAAAAGTGTGACAATCTGGCTTGTCGATATCTGCGGTACATTCTGAAAAACGTAATATGGAAAAAACAGTGGGAATGTGTATTTTGAAATAACAATTCATTGGGTATTCTATGACTCTCAAAACGACCAATTTAAATTTTGCTTGGCTGAGGTACGAAACAAGAAGTGAAGTGGGTTGTGAATGAACTAATTATGCGACGTGACGTCTCCTGCAAAACCATTTGGGACTTATTGCTTGCTAGATATGTTTGAATGATTAGTTTTGCTGCAACAGTTTCATTTCAACATCAATATAACTCAATAACAGTCCATTTCACTTTCAGCTAATATCTATTGGCAGAGGTACCAAACAAGAAGGGTTGTGCATAATCTAATTATACGACGTGATGTCTCCCGCAGAACCATATGGTACATATCATTTACTAGATATGATTGAATGATTAGTTTTGCTGCTGTAGCAGTATCACTTCAAGATCAATATAAGGTTAAGTAATATTTCTGATCAACCAAATTTTTCTGATTTGAGTAATCCCAGATATGCTCGACTCACCTTCATCGGTCCATAAAACAACCTGGAGCGTGTACAAAAACCGCGGAATAATGGAAGTTTCCGTGGAACCCCAACCGAAAATATAAGCATCTTCTTTAGAGCTTATAGCTTCATTTAAGCTTTCGTTTCCGATAGTTTCAATGGTGGTAATGGTTGAACCTAACGTCAAATTTTCCTTTAACTCCAGAAGGGCTATGTCATAAGCGTGCACTTCATCAGAATCATTTTGGGGCCTGAAACTGTGAAACTTCAAGCCCTATCGTCTGATTGAAGAGTTCCAAAGGGCTTTCGTCCCCTTGGACGTGAATGTGGTTGGAAAATTGAAACTTACTGATAGTTCGGATGGATAATGATGTTAGCGACGTTAACATATTCTGTGGCGGCAGCATTTGGAGCGCCCGATCCTGCTTGGATCATCAGATCTTCATGATAGTAGACGCAATGGGCAGCAGTGACGATCCAGTTCGATCTCAGGATTGATCCCCCGCAAATATGTATCTGGCCTTCCTCTTGGATCTCTTGGATCGAAACTATGTAACGGACCCATTCTTCAGATTGGTGACCTCCCATTATTCGAGCGGACCTACAGGGTTCCGATGAGTGCGTCTCCTCATCTGAACAGAGATGGGTTTTATTTCAAAGAAATAGAATAGTCACGGAAACAGTTAGTCATAATTCATACTATACAAAAACATAAAATTTTATTTTATTTTATATAATTTTTATAAAATTCTCGAGGGATAGCGTGAGAGTATAAGATAATATGTTTCCCTAGAAGTTGATTGAATAACGTTAGTGACGTAAACACATCTCGGTGGAACCTTGGTGGACTCTAACTTCATTAAAACAATTAATAAAGCAAACCTCACACTACATTAGTGGAAGTTCAATCATTCGACTATTTGTGATTTGGCTCCGTAGTATAAACATGTAAAAGAAGTCTTACATGGTGCCCTTATCAACCATTGCATCTATTTGGAGTACCTCAAGGTTCAGTTACAGGGCCACTAATATATTAGAACATCAGTACCAGCATTTGCAATATAGAGAACTTAAGAAAATGTATGTGTTTCAAGTGACATTAAGTGCAAAGTAATCATCACCTTCGCCGCCTTCTCTCCGTAGCGCTTAATTTGATTTTTTATTTCCTAACTAATTGGTTAACCAATGCATTTTTAATGCCTATATTAGTTATACTTACAATGAAAACACGATAGAAGTAGAAACAATAGGAACCCTTTGAACATCTCGAATGTATGAATATAGAAACTGAAATACCGAAATACAAAATCCACCACGGTTTTATACCAATAGTAATTAAGCTTGAAATGCGTTTTACACAATTCTCTCCAGAAATAACAATGGACAGTTCCGATAAAATTAATTGGAAATACTACAAGGTACATAAAAGAATAAATATAAATTAACATTTCAAAGGAACCACTGTGTGTGCCTGTTTTTTTTTTATAGCTACTATATAATTTATAATATAATTTATGAGCGCAAACTTAGGTAAGCAGAATTGTATACTCGGACATTAAAATTTATCTGTTTTAAACAAAAACCGTTACTAATTATTACGTAACTCCAACAAAATTATGTGTAATATACATATTTTTAGCACAACGTGATATGGCGTCGCTAACAAATAATTATTTCCGTCGATTTCCTCCATAATTATTAACTTAGAACTAATCATCGCAACTAACCTTATTTTGTCAGGTGTTATATTCTAATTACTTTTAACCGTAGGTGGGAAAAATTAATTTGGAAGCTTCATTTCGGTTTATGGAAATACTTTACTGGCAAAGCCGAAGTCTTTTTGAAGTATGGAGATTTTTATCTATATTTTTGTGTCTGAAATATACAATTTTTTAAATTTGGGGACCTAAAGACTAGATCCATTGGAGTCATTTAAGATCGGTGATGAAACCTTAATTCAAAACCCCCTGCAGTTTTAGAAATATCAAGGTTTTTCAATAAAAAGCCAAAAATAGTTTTTCAACATCCGTATCTCGGGAAGCCAAGGTGGTACTGAAGAAGGCCTTTCACTTTTGTTGTCAGAAAACTCTGTCTTTTCGTGTGTCTTTGTAATTTTGGAAATGCAAAATAAACAGATTTTTGGGAAAATAATTTTTTCAGTCATGATATTCTTCTTCTTCCTATGCCGCTACTGCCTTCTATCTTCCCCTGTATAAGATGCATCTTACTGCTCGTAAAATGCAGTATTTTTCGCCACGCATTATGTGCCCCAGATATTGCAACTTTCTCTCTTTGATTGTACGTTCAACTTCTTTTTCTTTACCGATTCTTCTTAACACTTCAACATTTGTGATACGATCTGTCCACGCGATTCTCAAAATTCTTCGATAAGTCCACATTTCGAAAGAGTTAAGTCGTCTCATTGCATCTGCATTTAGCGTCCATGCTTCTACCCCATAATAAAGCACACTGTGTACATAGCATTTTGTCAAACGCAATCTGAGGCCAAATGTCAGATCTTTACTACATAGAACTTTTTTCATTTTTTTAAAGTTAGTACGAGCTTTTTCGATTCTGCTCTTTATTTCTGCGGTATATTAATTGCTTTCTGTAGTAAGTGTTCCCAGGTAAGTGTATCTTTTCACTCTCTCCATTTGTTGACCTCCAACCAATATGTTTTCATTTATGTTATTGTTCTTATAAATTTTCATAAACTTTGTTTTTTTGACATTGAGAGAAAGTCCGTACTTTCCACTACACCTTAATATCTTGTTCATAACTCTCTCCAAATCCATCAAACCATCTGCTATTATTACTGTATCGTCAGCATATCTGATGTTGTTAATCAAAACTCCATTCACACTTACACCAGCGGTCTCATTTTCCAAGGCTTCTACTATAATTTGCTCCGAGTACGCATTAAATAACAAGGGCGACAGTATACATCCTCTCTTGCCTGACTCCTCTCTTCATTTCTATTTCTTCAGATCTGTCTTGGCCATTTTTTACCGTGGCCCGTTGGTTGTAATACAGATTTGAAATCAATCTTACATCTCGATTGTCCAGGTTTTTGCTCTTAAGTAGGTCTAGGAGTTGGTCGTGTTTTACCTTATCGAAAGCTTTATTGTAGTCTATAAAGCAGATATAGAGGTCATGATTAACGTCCAAACATCTCTGAATCAACACATTATAGCACACTATGCCTCTCTTGTACCAACATATTTATTTTGCTTTTTAGCATTTTTGCATTTAGTTGCACTGCCTTTTGAAGATCATTATAAAAGTTTTCTAGCTCTTCTTCATTTTTGTCAGCAGTAGGTGCATAAGTTTGTATTAAATTTAGTTTGCCGTGGGTTGTTATTAGTTGTATCAACATAACTCTTACGAAAATTGGTATGAAGCATGCCACTGATCTTACCACGTTTCTGTTGAGTATTATAGCTACTCCATATCGGTGTTGGGTGTCATTGCTGCCAGAGTAGTAAACTTTTCCAATTTCTGTACTCAGTTAACCCGAGCTAATCCATCTTGTGTCACTTACCCCAACAATATCAATCTTTAGTCGCACCATCTCCTGTTCGATGTTTCATAATTTTCCAGGCTCGTACATACTTTTTACGTTCCATGTCGCGATCTTAAATGGTGATTTGTATATTTTCAATGAACAGGGATTTCGCTGGCTGACGACCTGGGAAGCCCTGTTATTTTTGTCATCTCTTCCCCTGCCGAATCTTGGCATCCGAGAACCATGATTAGTAAAATGATTTCTGTCAGTTCCTTGAGACATGACAATTTCTAGGGAGTCTTTATGAGGTAGTTTCCCCTTGCTTTCCTCATCCCTGTGTAAGCGCCGCTTCAGTTGTTTCAACCACGCCGCTTAGTGTCTGATTCTCAGCCAATAACAATCAACTGTAGATCTTGTGCTTGAGGTCAGTACTGAACAACCAGCTGCCGTTGTTCAGTGCTAGTTATGGTCCGCCCCGGGTATTTCATTTCCCCCGTACCACCCATACATGGAAGGCGTTCCCCTATCCGCCACCTGGGGAGGCGTCCGATGGAGGACTAGCAAACCCAACACATATCCACATATCACAGTCCCCTTTTACATATCATAAATATAAATTTTTGAATTCCACGACATAATTTCCAGTTTCTGCTAATGACATGATTTTAAAGCTTTTGGCAAAAATTTCCTCTCTCATTTTAGAAGAAACGTAATTTTTCGCCCAATTCACTCGTAAAATTAACGTCTTACGAGGGAAAAGCTTCGTAATTTTGATATCTTAAAACCGACTTTTGTGTGAAAAAAATCGCATGGGGTTTTCCCTCATTTTTTTTATTTGACGAGATACATTTTAATATTTGAATAAATTTCTAACTTAAATATTTTGAAAGATGAACCTAATAGCGTACTGTTAGATGTATCGAGTTTCCAGCGAACTTTCGTGACAAGTTTCGAGCTCTACGAAATTTACTATTGGAGTTTGATACGTTAGATGTTTTATTATTGTGTGAGTTACGTTTCAATTGCTGAAGGTATCCCAGTTACCAAAGCCCCGAGGCGATGTTAGGATGAATTCGAAATTGTGAGTCAGGTAACTTTGGACTTGGAAACAACTTCTATTTTCTGTACTTCAACGTGTATCATTGCTCATGTTCAAAAGCCGATTATCGGTAAATGTACTCGGTGTTTCGACTATATATTTTTTATTTTTATTCGGTTGGTAAATCACTTTGTTTTTAAGTAACCATTACAACGAAGAAATATATTGAAAGTAGCTACCACTTTCATGTTAAATTCCTCAAAAATAATTTCTCCGACGAAACCGTCTTATTTTATATCTTTCGCTACGTGACAGGTAACGACGATGCGATCACCTCCTTAACTCGATAACAACCAATTTCACGGAGAACTCCCAATTAGGCAATACTTTCTCCTCGCGTCTCAATCTAATTTCCATATTTAAATAATTTACAGCAATCTGGACAAAGTCTATCGAATTAAAACTTGGGCATAGAAGGAAGTTGAGTAACTTTTTGTCATCGCTATTAATTAAAGGGAAGGGTTGTTGTTGGTCGCCTAATAAAGTTTTAAATACTAATCTAATTTCGTGGCCGAAGTTTCATACTAATTATGTGTAGTTAAATAACTTTGATGGCACCTTCGTCTGGAAGGGAACACTTTGAGAACTGGAGAACATTGGCGTTCGTTTGTCGAACATTATGCAAGACATTTTAAACGTGTAGGTTCAGATTCTAGATTCAGTCTTATTAAGGTTGATCAGTAAATGAATTGAATATAATGTTAACAAGTACATATAAATAAATATTCTTATAGCAGTAGCATTACAAAGTAGATGCAAATCATTATTATTACAGTAGTACTATTGTAGAGTATTAGTGTTTTCCTTACAACACTTTCTACTAATGTTTTATACATTCTGATTTTCGTTTCTTCTTATTTGCGTAGGTCCTCTACAGTACAGAATTCAAGTGATTCATCGCTTGTTTCCCTTGTCCGATCCTGGTAGTTACCACACCAAGGTACTTATAATAATCTACTCCTCTCACTGTACCTCTTTGTAAAATTGGGCGCCCGTAAAATTATATCTTCACTTTTATTCCTCACTCCAACGTATTCGGTTTTATTGGTATTCATGGTAGGTCCCTAATTTTGGACACGAATCATGGAGCTTCCGTAACGTGTAATACACATCATCCACATTTTCTGCCAAAATGACTTGGTCATCGGCAAAGTGTAAGGTCCTGTTCGTTTTACTTTTTACTAAACCTCAATTTTTTATCCTTGCCCTTTAACAAGCGATAGCGAATAGAACTAAAATAGTGTAGCCCACTTCGGGAGGTAATATGTACTACCATTTCCGGAAGTTCTATACATTATTTTTTATAAAATCAGACAAGTACGAATTTATATATCTTGGGAGGTACACCCGTACAAGTTGACCTGTCTCGGTAAGGGTAAATTTCAGGTAAGGATTAAACCGTACGAAATGTGTGTTATACATGGTGTCCCATTTTAATGTACCACCTTTGATATCTCTTTAGATATGCAATTTAGCGAAAAATGGTTCAGACAAAAGTTCTAGGACTCGAAGGGGGCCATTCAAAAATGACCTTGTCGTTGACCTTGAAAAGCATTTTCAAGGTCAAATTAAGGTCAACTCTAGTTGTTTTTTTTTAAATGGAAATACATATTTATTATGTCACATTCGGATACTCCAATAAAAAATAGGAATCTTTTGTATGAAACATTGTTTTCGTAAATACTTAATTTCTCGCTAGAAGACACTTTTCAGCTTTGACCTTTATTTGACCTTTATGTGACCTTGGCTTGACCATGTCAAGATCAGGGTCAAGTCTGGTGAAGGTCGGATAAAGGCCTAGTCACAGTCAGGCCAAGTCTACAGGTCAATTTCAAGTCTCAATCAGATCAAAACGTGTCAAAGTCACGATCAAGTGATAGTAGGACAACGAAAATGGCTGACTACACGCCAGTAGAGATTGTCACTATGATCAAGATTCTTGGAGAATCCAAGACCGACGACGGTACAAAATATGATGGATAGGATTGTTGCAGCCATTCCAGGCAATCACCCCACAAACATTAATAGATGTCCAAAGAAGTTTCCGGCAGAGAATACAAATGTGTATTCAACAGAATGGGCGTTTGATAGAGCACTTGAGGCGCTGAAATTGCCGTGACTGGCTGGACGTTGGGGTCTTGCCTTAAGTAGCTGGACGGCCTTGGCTGATTAGACTCTGAGTGTTTGGACTGTGAAGAATGTTGCCTCGACTGGATGAATTGATGGTTGAATCGAGGTCAAAGCTGAAAAGTGTTTTCTAACGAGAAATCAAAGCATTTACGAAAAAAGTATTTCACACAAAAGATACGTATTCTTTATTGTTGAATCCCAATATGACATAAAAAGTATGTGTTTCCGTTAAAAAAACTAAAGTTGACCTTGATTTGACCTTGAAATGAATTTCAATGTCAACCACAATATCATTTTTGGATAGCCCCCTTTTTGGTCCTAGAACTTTTGCCTGAACCATTTTTCGCTCAATTGCATATCTAAAGAGATATCAGGAGTGGTACATTATAATGGGACACCCGGTATAGAGTGGGTGCTACCTCACAGCCTTGCCCCAGGCCTTTGGTAATTAAAAATTTATCAGAAAGGCGAGATCCTACTTTAACACTGCTGGTCATACCGGAACTAAATTAGCATTTTGATAAGAGTGATATGACACATGAAAAAAAGACTTGGCAATTTACAGTTTTTAGCCATTAACCAGCTCAGTGTGCCTCTGATATAAGAAGTACGATTTTAGAAACATACCTTTAGTATGGTGTAACGACCTTCCCGCTTTTGATCTAATCATAATCCAATTAAGTATCCAATCGAAAATTTATCAAAATCCATATTTTAAAAAAATGTTCGCCTTGGAGTTCCGCAATCCCCCTCCATCAGGCAAATCTCGTTTTAATTACATAAAAGACCTATAAAAGGAAAACGAAAAAATAATTAGAATCTACAAATATTCCCTTAAATTTCGAATTCCTACCAATTATATTTCAGTAATCCATCCGATATTGAATTCATTAAGCCGGCCGAGTGACGAAAATCAGAAGATTGCAGGGCAGTAAAAAGAAATCATTGTCGAGGCCGTGTGTGACATTCTCGAATTCACGATGGAAGAGACATACTCCAAAATTCGATATCCCACATTCAATATTTATTTCTAGTTCGTAACATCCTTTGGCAACTCTCATTATCGATAATCGATTTCTACTCCAATTTTTTCGTATACCACCACGATTCCCGTTTCGAACGAGTTAATAAAGCAGAGTGGCAATCGTAAATAGGAAATAATAAATCTCCAGAGGCCTGTTGTTTTAAAACAGAAAAGGGTGGAGCACAATCAAGGAAACTTGCTAATTAATCGAAAAGATATATTACCCTGTACTTAGGCCGTTTGTTTTATACCGTCGTCAGCTGTCGGTACTTGTGAAATTCGATAAGGTAAAAAATGTAATTTGTATTACTTTTCAAATCAGTATGTCTGTATTAGTGTTGTAAAGTTTGCAAAACTCCATAGCTTTATTTTTTAATTTAAATTTGAGTCAAGTACCCCATACACAAATAAAAACACATAACTCATTACCCAAATTTGAAAGTAAATACACGCATCTGTTTATTTACAGAAAATTTCTCCATCAAATGGTAAAGTTAATAAAGGTAAATAATCAAAAAGTTTAATTGAGGGAAAGATGTAAGTCGATCGAGAATGATATTTGGCTTCATTCAATAAAAAGAAAACTTTCCCCAATGCCGAACAAAACACAAACGACGGATAGTAAAGTAAACAAGAACGTAAAATTAGTCGTTTATATTAATAATTTTACGTACTACTCCGGATCGATTTTTATATCAGAGCTGATTCGATTTGTGAAAGTTACCAGTTTTATCAGTGTCAAGTTTTAATGGGATTGGGTTGATTCCAATAAATTGTTGCTTGATTGAATTACCTAATATTATTTTTTTATCGCAGTGATAACGGTATTATAATTTCATTTTAATAGTGTACAGTAGGAGTATACTGAATCAATAAGAACATTGTATCTTTCAACAAAGGTTTTTCTGATGGTTGAATTACTTAATTTTACTTTTTCACTCCACTGATAACGGTTTTATAATTCCATTTTGTTAATTTGCAGTAAGAGTAGGTATACTGAATTAACAAGAACATTGTATCTTGACATTGGTTCTTGTGACAAGTGATTCTCTTCTTCTTCAGTTCGGATCCATCCAGTGACGGATATTTAGGCCTCTTCCATGTTCTGCCATGCCTTTCAAGCTCTGGTTATTCTCATCCACTGTCTTCCCACCACCTCTCTAATATCTTTGATATACCTATTATGGGGGCGTTCCACATTTCTCTTTCCGTGGCTCGTTATGCAACTCTTTGTTGTTCTGCTACTTTTCTTGTTATAGCCATGGTTTCCAAGCCGTATGTGATCACGGGTAGAGCGTATAAATAAATTAACAGTTAAGAGTGTGATATAAATTAATTAGTTAGGAAGTAGTTTAGATAAATTAAGTAGTGTGTAGCGTATAATTAAAACTGTGTAAATAAATTAGAAATAAACGTTACACAACTGTCATAATCTTTCCTTTTTAGATGTAGTGGTACTCCTTTGTCTTTAGAGATGTAGACTAATTTCTGCGTTCTAATTTTCTTTTCCCAGTTTAATTCTATGTCCGATATATACATAGTGGTCCACGTATTCTATCATGGTTTTATGTATACTGATTTTATATTGGATACCGGTATTACTGATCATTTTTGTTTTATTTAAATTCTTATGTAACCCAATTTTTCTAGATTGACAAGTGATTGTACAAGCATAAATCAATGCACGTGTGGATTGAAACTTCACAAATGTATATAACTCCTGGACAAAATTAACGCACCACCACATATATTTTGTGTTATTCCAAAATAATGATGATTTTTAGTTGTTTAGCAATTTTACAAGTAGGCTCTGAATATACTTCGACAGTTCAAGTGAATGTTGTCAACATGGATTTTGATTTAAAAGTGTAATAGCAAAGAAAAGCATTTTCGATGAAAATTGTTTTAAAATCTGATCAGAAATTGTTGCTTATTAAGACTAATTGTTTTGAGCCACCAAGGTTTTTTGTTATTGATAGTGTAAGTGCGAGTGTTCTCCAGTTTAATAACGAATCGCAGATCAAATTTGTCACTAGAAGAAGCAGTAAGAGCATCAACTTTGTGGAATGAGGGATATTCGTGTTGCTAATGTGATAGAAAGAAACTATTCCAGCATAAGTCGCATGGTTAGACGATTTAACGAGACAGGTTCTCATTTACGAAGGCCGGGACAAGGGCGGAAACGTTGTACTAATCCATAGATGAACGTTTTCTTATACAACTCTAAGAAACAGGACAACGACTAGTACCATCCTACAAAATGAACTCGTAGCTGCTCGCAGTTTTCTTGTATCTTCCCGATCGATTAAAAGTCGCTTAAATGAAGCTGGATTAGACAGCAGAAAACCGACCAAGAAACTCCTGCTCACCAGAGAGCACAAAATTCAAAGGTTGCGTTTTGCGAGACAACATCGAGATTGGACTCGTAATGATTGGAAGAGGGTTCTATTCTCAGATGAAACGAGAATCAGCCTTAAATCTTCTGATGGACTTGAGCGTGTCTGGAGAAGGCCAAGAGAGAGATTTGCAAGTTGCAATATCTCTCCAAGAGTTCCGTTTGGTGGTGGCTCTGTAATGTTTTGGGGAGGTATCTGTTTCGATGGCCGCACAGAATTGGTCCCCATACGTGGTAGGTCAATGAATGCGGATTATTATCTGGAACATATTGTTGTTGACCATGTAATGCCATTTGCTCCTATTGGGGGACCGAATTTCTTGTTTATGCAGGACAATGCTCGTCCTCATGTGGCTGGGCTGGTTATTTGCTACTTAAATGCTATAGCTATTCCGATCATGGAGTGGCCAGCCAAGAGTCCCGACATGAACCCAATAGAGCATCTATGGGACGATATTAGAAAAAGGATTCAACGTCGTACACCTCCACCTGCCGACCGCAATCAACTGGTAGATGCAGCAATGCAGAGATGGGAAAATATTCCTCAAGATGTCGTTTAAAATTTGATCTCCATTATGCCAAGACGCATGGAACCAGTAATTAGGAGTAGAGGAGGACATACACGATATTAGAACAACTCTAAGTCTGAAAATGTTATTGTTTTCGTTTGTTTTCTGTTTGCAAGTTTGCATTGTTTCCAAGAAAAAAATTTCTTTAATAAAAAAATATTAGAGATAACGCCCTGATTTGCTAATTTCAATTTTGTCAAGGAGTAGCGTTAAACTTATTCATACAATTTTTGAAATTTGTTAATTTCCCAATGGCACCAAGCACGAATTTACCAATTGTTGCCCTAAAATCCATCCCTTCATAAACTTCTTCCCGCAGAAGTCACTTAATGTTCACGTGAAGTTCGTTGTCAGATATGTACATGAAATTTCACTCGGTACATAATTGTTTGCAGTTTCCTCAGAGACGTTTCTGCGAGCAGTTAAAGGTTTCCTCGTCCGGATGTCTGGCATACTCGTGCGGTAAGAATTTTCTACTCCAGATAACTTCATTAAAATGTCCCGATAAAAATAGAGCAGAACGCAAGGGAACCCCGCTCGTGGTAGTGTACGTTTCCAAATGTGGGTAGTTTGTAAGTTTGTGTGGAGCAGGCGAAATTAAAAATGTCTGCCTCTGAAGTTACATATTTCGCGACTGAAGTGAAATTTACATAACCGTGCACCGAGAGGAAAATGGTTGTTGATTAAAATTTTAATAAAAGCGCATAATTAAAAACGTTGAACTAATAATTTCGGCCCGTAGATCAAAGTGATGTAATCCGATCGAAAATGTAAACACGGATTCTCGGAACTAATTAACGTTTGATCAATATTGTTTCAAATGTTTGCAAAACTCAAAGTAAATATCAATAAGGGAGACAATAAACAGTCTTGGGTACTTTAATTTCCACCATCACGCCCTTTACCCAAAACGTTTACTTGGTAAAAGAGGAAATAATGTTTCACGTATTTAATAATAGTATATTACTATATTAGATTAATAAGGCGGAATATTGTCACACGAGAGTTTCAAAGCACGACAGGCGAAGCGAGGAGTGCTTTAATAGAACGAGTGTGACAATACGTCTTATTAAACGTGTGTAATATACTATTTTCTACTTTGCTTTATTGATTGATTAAATTTTGACTGTTCAAGTTTTCGTTTTACACTAGGGAATTTTGCGTGGGTTGGTTACACTGACGTCATTGACATGGACGTTTTGTATTTGAATTTGAAAATCTTAGAACCCTGGGACGAATTCAATAACTACTTACTTATGTGCGCGAAATGGAAGACAAAAATGTAGAATTGACCTGTACACCCCCAGAAATACGCAAAGCTGCTCAAGAAATTTATTGAAACACTAATAATTTAACCTTGACGTCTACGTGACAGGCTGATGTACCAATTTAACAAAACTAAAAGTTACCAAAAGTAGAGTAATAATATTCATATTATTACACTACTATTGATGCAATAATGAGATCATTAGTAACGCAAAGTAAATAAACACTTTCACATTACTACACCATTCCTCTTTTCCCGACATTGTCCACTCTTCCACGGATAAGAATATAGATTTTTATTTTTAATTCAGCTGTCTTGTAATCTAACTTCCCTTCGCATTTTTTGTGCCTCTCAAATCTCTTTCCCTTATTTCCAATTCGAGTTCGGAACAGTTAACCGAAATTCTTAAAACCCTACAGATCACAAATCAGTAATCCGATGTATATTTGTTCGAAATTAAATCCCAAAATTACCATTCCCCCGCTTGGCACTTGAATTAGCAAAATTAAACATGAAGCCGAATAGCAATACCTTATTACTTATTTCAAACGATTTTCATTAAAACAATCACCACAGCTGCTACCTTTTAATGAACTCGACGTGATTAAAAATTCACGTCGTCCTTTAATTAAACAACAGTACACCATTTCGACGTTACTGAAGTTTTAGATATTTCAATTGAATGGAATTTTGTGGCAAAAAATATGTAATTTAATATTACAGATCAGATATAACTGGCACTACTTATTTAGTTTTATGTGAAATAACCCGTTGATTCATATAGAAGACATAGATTTGTCTTTAATAACAATTAAATAGTATATTAATATACTAGTTTAATCAGACGCAGTATTGTCATACGAGAGTTATAATAAGTTTAATAGAACGAGTGTGAGAATACGTCTTATTAAACGAGTGTAATATACTATTTTATCTAATACTTTGCTTTATTAATTCATTAAAATTGGCTGTTCAAGTTTTCGTATTACACTAGGAAATTTTGCGTGGGTTGTTTACACTGACGTTACTGACATTGACGTTTCGTATTTGAATTTGAAAATCTAGTAGCCCTAGGACAAATTCAATAACTACTTACTTACGTGCGCGATATGGAAGACAAAAATGTAGAATTGACCTGTACACCCACAGGAATACGCAAAGCTGCTCAAGAAATTTATTGAAATACTAATAATTTAATAACCTTGACGTCTACGCACGTCTACGTGACAGACTGATGTACCAATCTAACAAAACTAAAAGTTACCAAAAGTGGTGTAATAATATCAATATTGTTACACTACTTTCGATGTAATAATGAGATCATTAGTAACGCAAAGTAGATAAAAATATTAATTTGACGTAAGAACGTGACGTAAGAACGTGACGTAAGAACGTGACGTATAATTCGCATATAAATTGTTGTTATCAGTAGAAGTGTTAATTTTTAGTTTTAATATTAATTGAAATAACTAACTATTTTGAAAGATAGTTAACATTCTGCAGGATCGAAAAAACGAATAACTATTGTATATTAAAATATAACCTTTTATAAAGGTCAGATGTTATATCTATGCTCTGTAATGTGTTAATAGACCTTATAGGCTATTTTAAAAAAAGTCATATCAAAATTGGAATTAACAGGAATTTTCTGTTGGCGCTCTTTACACCAAAATTCAATTTAAAAAAAAATTGTTAATAAGGAGTACAATGAGGAGCAAAAAAGGAAGGTCATTGAAGTTATAATTGTTTGAATAGGATAGATGAAATTTTTATTGACTTGAAGATCGATGTTATAGGTTGTAACAATGTGAAAGTTTCACAATTTTCTCCAACAAAATGCTTTGACATGATATGACCAATTTGATAACGTTGAGGAGAGCACATCCTTCCCATTTGACACGAAATTCATTAATTTTGCTACTTTCAAAATATCTAAAATATTTCAACCAAATTTTTGAAATACAAATCAAAAGGTTACTGTTGTTAAGTTTTACATTGATCATTAATAGATGATAGCCATTTATATTCCTTGCAATTTCTACAGCTAAAACTACACTAAAAGAAAAAATAAAACGTATGCAATGTAGCAGTATGTCCCCCGATTGAGTTTACAAGAGACAAAAAAAATTAATTTTATTTTTGATTTTACAGAAAAATGCTAATGGAATAAAATTTTTGCTTCTTTTCATATGACTAAAACTGTAATTAGAACTACGAAACTGTCAAACCTGTATTTACATTTACCAATTTTTTGATTTTTTTTTAATCACAACATTAATAAAAGAACTTACAGATTTTACAGAAAAATGCTAATGGAATAAAATTTTTGCTTCTTTTCATATGACTAAAACTGTAATTAGAACTACGAAACTGTCAAACCTGTATTTACAATTACCAATTTTTTGATTTTTTTTTAATCACAACATTAATAAAAGAACTAGGCTAGAAACAATAATGTTTAAAAGTATTCTATTAATTCACCACGAGTTAAACGTTCATTGTATACCCGAGTGTATTACAACGTTTTATTCAATTTTACCATATATAAATAGTGTTGCCCATGAGACGAGACGAGACGAGACTTTGAAAAATCTCGGCTTGTCTCGCAAAAAAAGTTGAAAGTCTCGTCTCGAGTCTCGTCTCGCAATAAAATTCTCTTCTCGTCTCATGTCTCGCGCGAGAGTCTCGCAAAAGTCTCGCAAAATCTCGCGATTTCGTACATATCTTGCATTTTGCCGTTTTATTACATCCGGTTCCTCCTTGCTCCTCAATTATATCGAAATGCTTTTCAAATTTTCTTTTTCGACAAGAACTGAAATAAACCAATTATTGTAATAGGTCGATTATAACATGAGAAGTCGACTGAGAAATAGGTAGATGATCTCCAAAGGTCGGTGAATATAAAATAAATTGTGGTAGAGATACATATTGTAATGCGAAAAGTAAACAGCGCGAGACGTGTTTACTCGTAACGGACCTGAGCGGCTACCTCAAAAGGAATTACCGCGACGCTTAATTGAATTCTATAAAAAAGACAGCTCCATGAATGCTCCCGGATTATTATTTAAGGAAAGTAATTTATGACCCTCTGGGTCTTTCTACATAATAAAAGATATTTCGAGTAATTACAGGAATACCCCAGAAGGTTCCCGATTACATTTGAGATGTGTATATAAGCGGGCTTGTGGTCGGAGAGGATTATTAGACGTGAGCGCGATATAGTAAATAAGCGAAAGACCGACCAGTGAAATAAATTAACGATTAAGAGTGTGATATAAATTAATTACTTAAGTGTGTTATATAAATTAGTTTAGTAATAGTGTAAATAAATTAAGTAGTGTCTAGTATTAGTATTAGTGTAAATAAATTAGAAAATAAACGTTACAATAATAAAAACTAATAATCGTAAAGCTTAACAAAAAAACACTGTCAACAGGGATAGAATGTCAAACTTTTTTCCAGTTACAGAAAAAAAACTGTTTTTCAAACATAAAAATGTTGTGAATATTTGTATTTCTAATACTTTTACCACAATTAAATTAAAAATTAACTTAATATACAATTATTTACCTACAGAAACTGCTCGCTATTATGCGGCTTTAAAAATGTGTTTCAATAACATTCGCGATAATGAGAATAATTAATTACTATTTGCCATTTTTATCTGCGATACTTCGAGACTTTTGCGATACTCTCCTGCGACATTCGAGACGAGACTTTTTGAAAGTCTCGTTTTGTCTCGCAAGAAAAATTTAAAGTATCGTCTCGAGTCTCGTCTCGAAAACGGGACGAGACGAGTCGAGACTCTCGTAAACGAGAATATCGTGGGCACCACTATATATAAACTGACGTTTAGCGGAGTAAGTCCAATTTTGAAGAGAAAATTTTACAAGATGACTTCAGTGCCGCAACCTTGACAACGACGAAAACAATTTTAAACATATAAAACGTCACTTTATACGGCAAAACTTAATAAAAACTATTAATCCGCTGCCTAAATAAACAAAATAAACAATGATTTTATAGGTCCGATTTGACGTCAATAAACGTCAGTTTATATGGCAAAATTGAATAAATAACTATTAATTTTTTGGAACCCTTTGCGTGTGCCTTTTAAGCTAGGGAATAGAAAGTAGTCATTAAAACGAAAATACAATTTCCAAGAAAATGTTCATGGGAATGTTTGGCTTTAAACTTGCTTAAACTATGATAATCAGCAAAGTAAACGTTTTTAATACAATTGCATTGAGACGGTATTGGGCACACGGTATTCAAAAAATGTTACACTCTGTGGAGTGTCGACAGAAGTGAAAAGTTTTATACGCGTAGGTACCTAGAGAAAATACTTCTGTATACTGAGAAAATATATGAAATTTCGTTGAATCTCAAAATAGATCTAAATTTGTTTATATTTATGTGACTAATTAATTTCAAATTACTTTTTTATATGTTTATATTCTTTTGGAATGTATTTAAAATAATCATAAAATATAAATTAAAATATGGGCTTCTGTTAATGGAACACTCCCGTTAAGCGTTAGCGTTTCCTGTTAGCGATCACACGGCAATGTGAAATGTTCTTAATGACGATGGGCACTTCAATAGACGAAATTTGTCATCACACGTCGACAAGCTTGCGAGAGCCAATAGGAAACGGACAACTTCCTGGCAATAAACCTTATCGGTCTTGGAGTCGACGATGGATTTTCAAACGCCAAATTTTGATGATAGAAAATAAAGACAAATAATTATAAACATTAATTGAAGAAACAAATGAATACATTTCATTGAAACTTATCTAATAGGGCATCCATTGTTTTCACATATCTTGTTGTACCGACATTTCTGTCTTATATGCCTATAAGTATATGCTTGTTACACGGGTTTGGATGTACGATGACTCACAGCTTTACAGATTTCATCCTGACGCCAAGTTGAAGATTTTTTGCCCATTAAAATACGTTTGTTTTTCTCTATCGCGCTTATTAAAGTTTTCACTTCAAATATGTGCCTAATATACATTGTGTAAATTTGTGCCAGTCTCCAGTTATGACAAAAGATTTATGAAACCTTGTTGTAGACACCCTTTGTGCGTCCAGCGGTCTTGTTTTGGCATGGCGAACAGCTAAGCCATTACGTATTCCGTCTGTATCCTTCGGCGACCGTTTTCCAAAAACGAACACTTATCTATTTCGAACAACTCATTTCACGAAGTCTCATTAGTCCCGTCGCCTCTGACGAGTCACTCTGCCGCCGAAGCAGCCCATCTAGCCGTTGTCGAAACGCACGATTCGTCACGACTCGACGCCCTTTTCGGGGGCGAAAAATATTTTTAACATTCCGTTTTATATTTCCACCCCTTGAAAGCCATAACTCTTCCCTCGGGCCGTGAGAGTACTCCTTGATGGAATGAGTCATCAGGCATAAGTAAAATGCTTTAGCTGATCACATCTCAAATGAGGCTCTAAGGGTCGTGACTGCAATCAGTCACTTTCTCACACCCCTTACTTTCACAATTCACTTCTCCGGTTACGGGCATAAATCTTTGCGAGATTCCTGTTTACGATCCGAGGATGATTTTTCGTGGGACGCGTACATTCCGGGGGAGTCTCGTCGTTTCGAACGCGGTGATTATTTCGCGTGCAGCTCCGCAAAAGTTTTTAGGGTGTTGCCCGCGTTGCGTTTCACTTTTTCGCGTCGTGTTTTATTTATTTAGTTTTTTGGACGAAAACAGGATTCAGCACAATCGCAAAACTTTCGGTATAAATTTGCATAGCCTACGAATAGATCGGGGGAGTCTCGGGATTCTCGTAATCAAAATAAATCAGTATTACGGAATTAGGGTCCGCATTGTTGGGGTGAAGTAATATGTAAATTACGGTTTGGAAATATTTCAGATTTTTTTTTGAAAAAAATTTCAGAGACACGAAGCAGTTGGATTACTTCGCGTTAATTTGTAAGTACTGGGTGATCAAGAATGACTGTTTGAGTTGGCAATCCTACCTGGAGGATTTTTTTGCCTAAGGGTTTGCAACGCTACAACCAGAGATGTTTATTTGACATATCAATCAGCGATAAGATTGTAGGTTATGTGAATAAAAATTAACGCTTAAAAAATGAAACTCGAAATACAGAACAATGATTTAATTAAACAGCTAAAGGTAATGCTCAAAATGCCTCCCATTTTGGTCCAGACAAATTAACTCTTCTTTTTAGGCTCTCGAAGATATTCACCAGCATATTGGGTGTAATGTTTGCCACTTCTTGAACTATTGCCTCTCGCAGCTCTTCTTCAGTATGCAATATGTTCCTAAAGGCATTGTCCTTCAGGAGCCCAAATAACGAAAAATCTAATGCAGTGAGATCTTGACCTGCTTGGCCAAATGCCCTAACTAATTACTCTGTCGCCAAAATTCTCTCTTAAATATCCCATAGTAGCACGAGCCGTATGTGCCCTTGCAGAGTCTTGTTGGAAATATCCTATTTGACGCTTTTCGTCTGTTAATTGGTTTATAAAAGGCCTCAAAAGGTGTTGGATATGTCTCTCCGAATTGACGGTAAAATTAAAAAATATTGGCCCATACACCCGCGTCCTTGAGACTGCCAACCAAACACCAACATTCTTCTTCTCTTCTTTTGAGCCCGTATTCATCCACTCCTGGATGTAGGCCTCTTCCATATTTTTCCACAGCTTTCTGTTTTGGGCTTTTTGTATCCAGTTCTTTCCTGCGATTTTCTGAATATCGTCTCGCCATCTTTTTTGGGGTCTTCCAACACTTCTTTTTGCTTCTCTTGGACGCCATACTACTAATCTGTTGGTCCATCTGTCATCCTTTTGTCGTGCTATATGGCCAACCCATCGCCATTTCAACTGTGCTGTTCTTCGCACAACATCTGCCACTCTTGTTCTTCTCCTTATTTCGTCGTTTGGTACTCGATCTCTCAAACTAATGCCGAGCATGATCCTTTCCATTGCACGCTGTGTTACCTGGAGGGTGTTTATAGATCTTCGGGTTAAGGACATTGTTTCCAAACCATATGTAAGAACCGGAAGTATACATGAATCATAGACTTTCCGTTTGAGATTTATCGGTATATCACCCGATCCGAGAACAAACCTGAGTTTACCAAAAGCTGCCCAGAAAAGTGTCTTTCTTCTAGAGATTTCGGCCGTTTGATTTTCTTTACCTAATTGTATTTTATGCCCGAGGTATGTGTATTCAGTTACATTTTCTAGGGTATGATTTTCTATGTTTATTTCTGTCGATAAAGGGCTCATTATTTTAGTTTTGCTCAGGTTCATTGTTAATCCTACTTGTAGGGACGCTTGATGGAGTTCTTTTAACATCACCTCCAGTTCTTCAGTAATATTACTAATCAGAATGATGTCGTCTGCGAATCGTAAGTGGCTCAGTCCTATTCCATCTATATTAATTCCCTTACAACGCCAGTTTAGACTTTTGAAAACATCCTCCAAGGCCAGCGTGAACAGTTTTGGGGAGATTGTGTCACCTTGCCGTATTCCTCTATGTATTGGGATTTTGTCGGTCTTCATGTCCTCTTCCATTTTCACTGTCATAGTTGCATTTTCGTAAATATTTTTTATGAGGGTTGAATACCTAGAGTCAACTCTGGCATTGTCTAGTGCCCTTAAAATTGCCCACGTTTCTACCGAGTCAAATGCTTTAAGGAAATCGATGAAAGCCAAATGTAGGGGTATGTTGTATTCTGTCGCTTTCTCGATTAGTGTGCGTATAGTTTGCAGGTGGTCAATCGTACTGTATCCTTTACGGAATCCCGCCTGTTCACAGGGTTGATATGAATCCAGTTTGTGTGATAACCTGTTTGTTACTATTTTTGTAAGTATTTTATACAGGTGAGATAGTAAGCTTATTGGTCGATAGTTTTCTAGATTGTTTCTATCTCCTTTTTTAAATAAAAGAATTACCTCAGCATTTTGCCATGACTCTGGTATTCTTCCCTCTATCAAACACTTATTTAATAATGTTCTGACACTCTGGATTAGTTCTTCTCCCCCCATTTTAATCATGTCGCTAGTAATCTGATCTTCGCCAAGGCTTTTTCCGTTTTTCATTTGTCTGAGTGCATTCCATAATTCATCCATATCTATTTCGGGAATCTCCTCTGATCCTACGTTTTGAATGTTTACTCTTGTGTATGTGTGTTCTTGGTATGATGAACTATAGAGTTGTTTGTAGAAATCTTGTATCACGTCTGCAATCTGTAACCAAAATGCCGTGTTTGTTTTTAAGTTGGTTGATTTTTAATTTTCCCCTTGATTGATTTGATTTTAAAACCTTCATATTTTTGTTATTTTCAATAGTTTCTGTTATTAGTTTTGTGTTGTAATCTCTAAGGTCCTTTCTAATGTTTTTATTTATTGCTTTATTTAACTCCTTATATTTTGGGTTCTCTCTATTCATGCCCCGTCTTCTCTTTATCAAATTTTCTGTGTCTTGCGTAATTTGCCTATTTTTCTTTTTGTGCTTTGTACAAAGTTCCTTTGTTGCCACTTGTATACTTCTAGTTATACAGTTTGATAGGTTGTTCATTTCCATATTTATTAGGTTCTCTCTGTCTTTCAATTTTCTGCTCATTCGATCTCGGAACTTTTCTTCACTTTCTCTCAATATCTCGATTGTTGGGCACTTCTGTGTTTTTATCATTTTCGATCTTTCATATTAGTATTAATATTTAATAATGCTCTGATTAATCGGTGATCGCTGTTGGCATCAAATCTGTTTAAAACTGTGACGTCTCGACACATAGCTTTATCGTTTGTTATACATAGTCAATTTCGTTTTTTACTGCTCCGTTTGGGCTTTGCCAGGTCCATCGAACACCATTATACAATATTTTGTATAGTGTATAACACATCAAACAATATTTTACATGAATTCCTTCTTCCAGAAACCACTGAAGAGAAAAAAAAACAACATTAACCGGGTGCAAATGTGTCTCTCTGATAGCTTAAGGATTTTCACCTGAACAAATTCTGTAATTTTGTTTATTCACATAGCCGTTGAGATGAAACCAGGCTTCGTCGGAAAAGAAGGTATTGTGAAGGATATCATTATTATTTAATATGTCATTAAACCAATTGCAAAATAAAACTCTCTGCAGGTGATCAGGAGGGGTTAATGACTGGACGATGGAAATTTTGTAAGGGTGGTACTTTAATTTCTTTTTAAGCACAGTGGAGCAACTTCCATATGATAAACCTGTAAAACCGTGAAATAGAACAACACGGAAAAATGGAAGTCGTATGGGTAAGAATGAAAATTGGTTGAATAGGAGGCATAAGGACCAAACCTGTTTGAAGGGAGAGCTTTCTTAAGGATTTGGGAGGATTTCTTTGCGTTCGAGTTCTGATATCCTCGACAACTTCCTCGTTTAGAGTAGGAGGTCTACCAGTTGATTTTTGTTTGCTTACGCTCCCTGTGTTTAAATAACGTTCAACTACTCGCATGAAATGTTGCAGAAAGACAGCAAAAGTGACCAAAGTCTCCGGAAACAACTCCTGAAATTGCTGGTATGTCGCTTCGAGAGAGTACTGCCAACCAGTAATTGGGTTATAAATTCCGCTTCGAAAGCACACCATTCCAATGAAAATTTCGTGTTGTAACGTGAGAACCATTTTAAATAAATAAATTTGAAAAGAACACCAGAAATTTGAATTTTAAATAGCAAATTCAAATTACCAGTTGTACCAATTAAAAAAAATCAGCATTGCCAACTCAAACAGTCATTCTTGATCACGTTGTATTAAAAATTTCATTTCAAAACGTCAGGTGAGGCCAAAACTTCCACTGGAGAAGTTATCACTACCGCCCCTAACTCCCTCCCCCTTCCTTGCCCTACTAGCGGCCGGAATTAATCAAAACCTACACATATATTCTTGGAGAAGTTGGAACTTCCAACAGGTAAAATGGGATTACCCATAGATCCGCAGCGGTTTGTGGGATTACTCCAAACATACGAGCCAGTTACATTCCACTCCATATCCCAAATTAATTAACAAACATCCCCAAGTCAGATCCGTTATAATCTATTATCAGAAATAGGTTCGGGGACGTACGACGCGGGAGGTGGGGGAGAGTCGCAACCCTCACACCGGTCCCGCCGAGCTTATAACACTTTGATATCATTGCTGACCGTTGAAATCTTAATTGAAAACCTAATTAATCGCGACGAGGAGACGCATCACCTAGTTGCATTTCACCTAGGGTGTAATTTACGGTTGATTGGCCGTATCGTCATTTAACTGTTTAATGTTCAATTATAGGGGGTGCGTAAATCTACTCGACGGCACGGAACAATGCGATCGGGGGATGAAACGATTGCGGGCGAGACGTTGCCTCGCCGAATTTGAAATTCTGATGGGGAAGGCGAATTTCTGACGCTAAGCTTCAGAATTAATCTATGTATTTCTCCGATTGATAAGGTTGGGAGATTACTGCAAACAAGCTGGGAACGTTAACTACATAATGTATACCCACGTGCTCGTTCCTTTACACATTAGGCTCTATTAGAGGGAGATCCTTTATTGCCGTTTCGTTTTTGATTAATTACTTCTATAGACTATTGACTATGTTATTTACTAAGGAACAAACGCGGGCAAGATATTTTATTTTTTCATACGGTCAATTGACCCCTAAGGAAATAAAATCCAAAAGTGCTACTAAATTTAGCCATGCGTTTTTGAGAACGGGGTAAGTTTGTCCACTTTTCGATTTTTCGGCTATAGCGCACAAACTATGCATTTTATGAAGATATGTGCCGTAAGATTTCTTGTAGAGAATTAAACTTCCTATTAAAGTGATATTTTTGAAATAAAAAAAAAATTGTTTTAATGAAATAAATTCAAATAACCAAGTTAAAAAATGGAAACATTTCAAAAAAATTTTTTTTTTATTTTTGACTATAACTTTTTTTGAGTGAATTTATGTATAGGCATTAATTCGTAGAAAATAAAGATTTTGAAATTCTCTTTAAAACTGTGGCTTGTAAGACTACATGTTTAATATTGACTGCGATATAAACGTTTGAATTCAGCCATTTTTTCTTTATTTTTTACTTTTTCTTTAAAATGCGTATTGTTTCATAGTCTTACAAGCCACCGTTTTAAAGAGAATTTCATAAGCTTTTCTATGAAGCAATGCCTATACCTAAGTTCACCCAGAAAAAAGTTATGGTCAAAAATTAAAAAAAAAACATTTTTTTGAAATTTTTTCATTTTTTTAACTATGTTTTTTAAATTTAGTTCATTACCAATTTTTTTTTTTTAAATATTATTTTCATGGGAAATTTAATACTCTACAAGAAATCTTACGGCACATATCTTCAAAAAATGCATAGTTTTCGCGCTATAGCCGAAAAATCGAAAAGTGGACAAACTTACCCCGTTCTCAAAAACGCATCCCTAAATTTAGTAGCACTTTTGGATTTTATTTCTTTAGAAGTCAACTGCCCATATGAAAAAATAAAATATCTTGCACGCGTTAGTTCCTTTTACCCCTGTTATTTTCGACATAGTCAATAGCCTACTAGTAATTACTTGGGTTAGGATTTTATGCAAAATGCGTATTTTTTATTCAAGGGAATATTTTGTTTTTGCTTGGGATTCATCCGAACCACATTAAAACAGAGTAGAAACATATTTTGCATATTTTTGTATTCTTTACATTTTAAGACATATATTTCCATATTCCATACATAAATATTGGTCTTACCATTTTACCATGCGGAAATTAGGCGAACTAAGGTAATGAGCTCAAACCCCAGTAAAAACTATCACTAAATAACGATCTACATCGCTAAGTTTATTGTATTTTTAATATAATAGGCCCGTAATAACATCTTTAACAAAAGTGTAATGTTTGGAGCAGAAACTTATCATTTTGTTCTTAGTTGTTGCGGTGCCGTATTAATAATTTAAAAATACCTGGAGTGTCTAATCTTGCTGCAATAGGTTTTATAATGACATCCACTTGATAAGTGTTGGGTGACATAATACTTTATTTACAATATTCACTTGAAAGAAAATTCAGCATTGGTTATCGTATTGAATTTATTGATTATTAATCTATGCATCCATTTATCATTAAAGCCATCATGAAAAATATAGCTATGAAATATAGAGTAGAATAATTAAATCACTTTGGGTGTACTACTTACTTGTTTTAGACAAACTTGGAAAAATTAGGCAAGTCCTCGGTGAGTAAATAATTTTTTTTATTTTCTCCATACATGGTTTTTAATTACGACCTCCTTTTGAAGTAAAACTTTTATTAGCACTATCACGTCTAATAAGAAGAGATGTATCAAAATGACTAACATATAAATTTTGCATGGATACAATCCTTAACATTCAAAGGGGAAATGAAACATGCAAACAAGTCTTTTTTCGATACATTTTTGGAAGTAGAGGGACGTCCATAAACAGATAGTGAAGATTCTATATACTATAAGATGGCTGAAAGCTTGAATTTAATTATGATTAATCCATGGAAAACATGTACATTTATATAAAATGTTAAAATTGCTGATAATCAGATTTACATAAGTTGTAAAATGAGAATCTCTAAAAATGGAAAATACTCCACAATAAACTTGAATTTCAGGTAAAAAGAGCAGGCAATTCCAATTTCCTATTTAAGTCATTTTACTGAAAAATAAATATTGACCAATGCCATATTCTAGGATTTTCGCCATAGTGTCTTAACCAAATGTTACGATACACCACATGAATGGAACCGTAAGAATGGAACAAACGGATAAAATTGACTAAAGTAACGAATTTACGACACATTTATAAATAACAATTTTCTGAAAATCAGAAGGTTACCACCCATTACTACATACTAACTTGAGTAGTTTTAGCTACAATAACATTTCAATGATCTTTCAATTTATTGGTCCCTTGTCTTGGGTTTTAGTGATTTGTTGTTTAACTTGTCTACAGTTTACATTTTCATATTGAAATTTTACTCTTACCGAAACTACTATTGAATATTATATAAGTCAACTAAAACTGAAAAAATTAATAACAGAACTTGCCCAGATTGTCGTTCTTCTTTTTGATTAACTTTCCACTCTATGCATTTGAGACCAAAACAATATTGCCCACATCCCCTTTTCCCTTATCGTTAAATTCTTATAGCGCACAGGGCTTAACGGTGTCCTCCCGAACTTTTGTATATTCGGAGCAACAAACGGGAAACTTCCACGAAGGGAGGGAACAGAAGTTTTCGATTTAATTGGAGGTGGACCCTCGTCATGTTGTCGCTAAAAACTAATCCTGTTTCTGCTCGATCGCGACCAACATGTTATACGTCTTGTCTTAAGTTGAGAGCAAGAACGGTACGTATGTCGCGTAGGCCCTTTTAAACCTCCGGGGATTTACCGTACTTTAGCGACGTTTTATGGAAGAGAAGGGAGAGAAAGAAGGGCGCGCTGTCAATCAAAGGGATTTATTTATGGCACGGAGACGAATTTAGCGGGGATAATCTTGATCCGGTTTAAGGTTGTGTGAATTAAAGACAAAGACATTTGCAAGGGAATCTCCCATGTGAAGTAGTCATTTTAGTGGGTATTTCGATTTGACGCGTCCCAGTTCCGGACGTGTCCCATTTCTGGATTTACCTTATGAGATTCTGATAGATGACTAACGTTGTTTTAGATCAAGACGTATGAACAGTTCCTTATTGATCAGCATGGAAAACATTCCAACTTTTTAAAAATAGTTTACATAAAGGATAAGTAGTGAAACTTAACACACAAAAGTATGTAATGAAATATTATTACCGAAAATGCTAATTATTGGTAGTACTTCCATTGTGAGGCAAGTTTTATAAGCCCGCAACAAAGGTGTTGAACGCCTTGTAACGTTATTTTTTTGAAAAGAGGCATGAATCGACAACTGTAACCTGGTGATTAGAAATTATTCAAGATCCTTTGATATGCAACCAACTTAGCTCTTTACTTAGCAACTCCACTTAACTTTATGCTCACACATTTTATGCAATTCACCTCCCCGGGAGCCAGAATAACATGTTGACATAGCTCGTTTGCCCCTAAGGCCAACAGGAGTCAGGTAGTGAATGTAAATGTAAATTATAACCTCTAACAGGTCACATGTAATTAAAATATCAGGAATAGGGCCGGTGTAACAGGACTGGTGTCGCAAAGGATAGGGTATCATGTTGTCCCTCATTAAGGGTTAAGTCATTAGTTTCGTCTCCCTTCCCTTGTGAACATATTTCTGGTTCATGAGAGGTTATGTGAGTAGTCAAACAAAGCGGGCCTTAACTCACTTTGCATAATCAAGATGGCCGCCGCCGGGGGGAGTACTGCCGCCGGTGTCTCATAACCCCCTCCTAGGGCTCCGTGGGGCCCCCAGTCTCATAACCCCCCAGGGGGCCGAGACAACCCACGATATAACCTAACCTCAAAGACACGGAACCCCGTGCTGAAAGCGTTTACGTGATGATCTGTGGATGACGGGATGTGGATATCGTTCGTAAATATGGATTACGTAGAGTACGTACGTAAACCGTACAGTTTACACTGATTACTGATTACACTGATAGAGAGAGAGAGAGAGAGAGAGAGAGAGAGAGAGAGAGAGAGATGGAGAGAGAGGGAGAGAGAGAGGGAGAGAGAGAGGGAGAGATAGAGGGAGAGAGAGAGGGAGGGAGAGAGGGAGAGAGAGAGGGGGGGAGAGAGAGAGAGAGAGAGAGGGGGAGAGTGTGAGAGAGAGAGAGAGAGATGCGATGCGCGCTTATGAATGTCTCGACACACGTCTTTGAATAATAATAATACTAATAATAATAATCTTACGTCCGACCTCCGCTACCATCTAATAGTTCTCTCTCTCTCTCTCTCTCTCTCTCTCGCTCTCTCTCAGTTTTATTCAACGAATCTAACCTCAACTTCTCTCTCGGATTCGTTTAAGCCTTCGTCAAGGTAAGTGAGACGTTTGATAGCTGTGAGACATTGCTCGACACCCCTCAACAACTAGAGGGGGCTCGAGATATCAGTCAGGGCCGGGCTTTGTTTGTAGTTGTTGGCGCCCCTTTACCATCGAGTATCTGGTCGTATGGTAGTTCATCCACGACCACTCACCGACGAGTTGAGCTAGTCGGGCCCCGTTATTAAGACCGTCTAACTTTTTGGTAACGTTGGTAAATTTAACGTTACAAACCATATAAGGAATGCGAAGTTTTAAAATTGTTTCTATTATAAATATTCGTACTGCATTACTACGTTTCATCTTCAAATTTACTCTCAGAAATTATATTGGGAAGTACCATTGTACCATGATTGGCTTCGTAGAGCTATTCAGCAAGAAAACCGTATATCGGAACACCATAATAAAACCATAATTTTCGCAAAACCTTACGATCTTACCTTATGAAGTCCTTGAGAAGAAACCTGTTGGACAAATTATAAAATCAAAGTATTTCTACCCAAAGTTAAACATCCATTTACGATCTGATCAAGTTCACTAATTGGCATCACAAAATTTGACCAATTTTACTATGTAACATGTTTTCCCCCAACACTTCAACCTGTCTTCTCTATTTTAGTGGACGCGAAAGTTATTTACATTTAACTTATCGCAAGAGCAAATAACCCTTTTGAAATGGACGTGACAGCCGCAAACGCACAACGGCATATTTTAATAAATTATGTACCTAAACTATACCGACGTTCTTATATGATACATAAATGCAATTACCATTCGTTGATGGATTATCCCTTTGCGATAGAATTTAATATGTCATATGACAGCACGACGTACGCTGCATTTTAGCTGAAATTCACAACAGGCTCAGTTGCTTTAGCATGAAATTTATTTGCATATGTGTCCATTGCATGTACGAAGTAGTGTTTATATATTTTACGCTGTACATCGTCACATCATATGCGAGTTATTAGTTAGTCCAGTTTTCCCGTTTAAGGGAAGAATTCAATGAGCTCCACGTTCAATTATGGCCGACAAGTGTTATTTCAAAACTCTCTTCGGATCGGTATAGTTGAATGTAATTACAATGCTCATTAGCGACTCGGTCCCCTTCGATAAATCAAACACAGCTTCTCTATATAACATGCAATATAGCTTAATTACGCAGACATTAACCGTTCTTGTGAAATTAATTGTCGGTCTCGAAATACCTCCTGGAAGGAATAGATGACGTAAGTGGTTATTTTCAATAATTTTTGTTACAAATGTTTATTGAAGAAAAAATTATGTGAGTTACAGTTACCACTTGATAGAGGGAGAACGAGAGAGAGAGAGAGAGAGAGAGAGAGAGAGAGAGAGAGAGAGAGAGCTGCACAAAGGCGACTTATCTAGACTCTTATTTGAGAACTTAGCAACGTTATAAGAGTACGTTCATAAGTTTAGCGATAGGTACTTGTTGGAGATACTTAATATTATTTTATTATTTTAACATCTGGCGGTAAAACCGACCCATCAGTTTACCCGCCTTTTTGCAGAGGTTGGCAGAAGTATGGGCCAAACCCATAGTTATTCGTCTTCTTCTTTCTTTTACAACATTACCTGTGTTATGGATTTGTAAATATTAGATATAAGGGTGACACTTTTGTAGGCAAAACATTATTACAATATATTTAGTAGTAAACGCGTCGTGTTGAACTTTTCTTTCTCAACTCTCTTATCGTAAGGTAAGATTATCAAAAAATTAACGATAATCTACCGCGATATCAAACATTGGTCCTTCGAGCCGGATATAAAAAAGTGTCCAAACGCAACGAATCGTTTGCACTTACATTGAAGTCAATCAGCAGTTCCGGGAAAGAAAATCCATCAGCAACGCTTTCTTAAACTTTGGCCAACAACTGGGAACTACAGCCTGTCAGCAGTACAACGAATCAACTATCTTCTCTACACACCTGGATTAGAACGTTATCATCACATCAACTCAGCTAGTATCTACAATCTTCACATCGACATTTAATGATTAATGCATAATTTGGTGAGTTCCTTTCTACCCTACCTATTTTATTAAAATTGTTTCAGTTGTGTAAAAATGAGTGTAAGCGACAATATTAAACCTCTTAATATCAAAAAGGGACAAATTAAAGCTTCCTTAACAAGATTTAATAAAATTCTTACTTCGTTAAAGGGTAAAGAAATAACTCAGACCGTAGTTAGTGATATAGATACACGATTAAATACAATCATTCCAACATTAGATGAATTTATTCAAATTAGCTCCGAAATTCAAATTGTCTTAGATTCTGAATCGGATTTGCTCAACAATTTAAATGACGAATTGGAAATTTTCGAAAATGAATATTATAATGCCATCGAAACTGCAAAAACTTTTAAAAGAGTGAGTAATGTCTCCGTTCAGAATACTAGTTCTTTTAACTTTTCAAATGCCAATAAAAATGTTCATTTGCCTACAATTAATTCACCTACATTTGACGGTAGCTTTGATAAGTGGTTGGAATTCAAAGATTCCTTTGAAGCTCTTATTCATTGTCAGGATCATATTTCAGACATTCAAAAATTTTATTATTTACGATCGTCTCTGAAAGGTGAAGCTGCTGATATTGTGCAAAACTTGGAGATCTCGGCATTAAATTATAAAACTGGATGGGAATTCATATGTAAACGTTTTGAAAATAGAAGCGTTATAATATATAACCATATTCAAGCTATTTTAGACATTCCGTCAATTCAAAAGGAAAATTTACAAGGCTTACGAAAACTCAACGATGAAACAATAAAACATTTACGCTGTTTAAATTCATTGGGGGAACCAACACAACATTGGGACACGCTAATTATTCATATAATCTTAAATAAAATAGACAATCAAAGCAGGCGTGATTGGGAATTAGCAAGGTCTAGAGAAGAAATTGTAAAATTATCAGACTTTCATAAGTTCTTAGAAAACAAATGTAACCTACTAGAAAAACTACAATTTAATATAACCAATAATTCAGTAAGCTATAAAGGTGCATTTAATAAAACTCCTGCCAAAACTTTCATCAGAAATCAATCATACGTATCTGCTAATCAAGTTAGTTGTATGTTATGCAAAAATAATCATTTTATTTCAACTTGTCCTGAATTTCTTAAATTAAATCCTAATTCACGATTATCTGAAATTAGGGCCTTAAAACTTTGCAGCAATTGTTTAAGGTCAAATCATTACACTAAAGATTGTAAATCCTCTTGTTGTAAAAAGTGTAACAAACGTCATCATACTTTATTACATTTTGAAACAAAGGATGTTGGTTCTGCTAATAACAACAATACCAGTGGAAACATAAACGAAAATGGTTTAATTAATCCTGGAGCGATTTTATCCCCAGAAATTAACTCTTGTTCTAACACAGTCGTGCATTCATGTCAAACAAATTCTGATATAGATCAAATTCTGTTATCAACGGCTTATATTAACATTAATGACAACTTGGGAAATTCTTATCAGGTTCGTGCCTTGTTGGATTCGGGATCACAATCAAATTTTATAACTGAATCTCTATTAAACAAATTAAAAATTAACAAATCGAATATCAATGCAACTGTTGTTGGAGTTAATGGAAGTTTATCTAACATTAAATATAAAACTGTAATTAACATTTCTTCCAACAACAACACTTTTTCAACTAGCATGTCATGCTTGGTAATACCACGTATAACAGATGATTTACCGGCGATCTCATTTAATTCGAATTTATTTGAGATACCATCAAATATAACACTCGCTGATCCTGAATTTTATAAATCCAGACCAGTCGATCTCTTAATAGGTGCTGAATTATTCTGGAATCTTTTATGTGTGGGTCATGTCAATTTAGGAAAAAATAAACCAGTACTACACAAAACTAAACTAGGCTGGATTATAGCGGGTAATTTAAACATAAATTTAAGGTGTAATAACAAAAAACGATTTATTGCCAACGCTTGTGTTAATAATAACAATGAAGTAACAAATAACGATTTACAAAAAACAATTACAAAATTTTGGGAATTAGAAAATATTCCAGGTGAACTCAAATTATCAAAAACTGATCAATTGTGCGAAGACATGTTTTCTAAAACAACGAAGCGTGACCAATCAGGTCGTTTTGTAGTAACAATTCCATTTTTGGAAAACCTATCTGAATTAGGTAACTGTAAAGACTTAGCAATCAAACGATTTTATTCATTAGAAAAGAAATTAAACTCCAATAACCAGTTATTTAAGGAATATTGTAAATTTATTACAGAATATATAACTTTGGGTCATATGACAAAATTAACATCTAATGAACAGAATTTAAACGATGGATATTTTCTACCACATCATGGTGTATTAAAAGAAACAAGTACAACAACTAAATTGAGAGTTGTGTTTGATGGTTCTGCTAAATCACAAACAGGTCTTTCACTAAACAATGTGCAAATGGTCGGACCATCAATTCAAGGTGATTTATTTTCAATTTTAATACGTTTCAGGCAACATAATTTTGTAATAACAGCAGATGTTGAAAAAATGTTTAGGCAAATTTTAATTAAACCTGAACAACGAACGTTTCAAAAAATATTTTGGCGTAATAACCCAACAGAGCCTTTAGAAGTCTATCAATTGAATACTGTTACACAAGGTACTGCATCAGCACCCTTTTTAGCCAGTAGATGTATAAAACAATTAGCTATAGAAAACAAAAATGATTTGAATATTTATCACATAATTAATGAAGATTTCTATGTTGATGATATGCTTACAGGTGCATCAAGTAACGCAGAAATTCAAAGGATTTATAATTCAATTTCAACTATATTTTCTCAGAGTGGTTTTTCACTAAGAAAATGGTTATCTAATGACCCAAAAATTACTAAACAATTAAATGCAGGTAATGCTTCAAATGCTTGCTTAAGCTTTAATGAACATCAAGAGTCAAAAACGCTAGGTATATTTTGGAATTCAAATTTAGATACAATTCAGTACAGCTGTAATATAAAAAGTCCTAAAATATTAACAAAAAGGAACATTTTATCTACAATTTCACAAATATTTGATCCATTGGGGTTAATAAGTCCTATAACAATTACAGGAAAGTTGCTTATGCGAAAATTATGGCAAAGTAAATTAACCTGGGATCAACCCATAACTAAGAATCTGGAAAATGAGTGGTTTAAATTTGAACACGAGTTAACTTCCTTGACTAAAATAAGTGTGCCTCGTCATGCATTGTTAAAAAATAATATTTCAATTCAATTACATGGATTTTCAGATGCCTCCGAGGTTGCTTATGGCGCATGTATATATTTACGGTCGGTAGATTCATTAAATAATGTTAATGTCTCATTATTATGTGCTAAATCGAGAGTAGCTCCAGTAAAAAACGAATCATTACCACGCTTGGAACTATGTGGTGCTTTACTATTAGCAAATTTATATTCAACTGTTACCAAATCGTTACGATTAAACATACGGAAAATATATTTTTGGACAGATTCCACTATAACTTTAGCTTGGATAAAATCTGAAAGCAATCGCTGGAAGACATTTATTGCTAATCGCGTTTCTGAAATTCAAAAAATGACAAAGGTAGATGATTGGTATCATATCAAATCAGAGCACAATCCAGCTGACTTAATTTCACGAGGAATAACCTTTGATAAACTTGATTCATTTTGGTTTAATGGACCTTCTTGGTTATTAAATAAAACACATCAATTTCCCATTGTTAATCCGAACTTCTGTACTTCTGTTGAAGCTAAAACAATAACTAATATTGCAACAATTCAGCATTTAGATTATTTTAATCACATTATTAATAAATTCTCTTGTTTATATAAATTAACGCGAATAATTGCATTATGTTTACGTTTTATTCACAATATTAAGCAAAAGGATTCAAGAAAATTAACAGGATTAATAACTGTTAAAGAACTTAGTAAGGCAAAAATTACTATTATTAAATTGATTCAAAGTGATATTTATAGTACGGAAATAGCAAATTTAAGTAAAGGAAAAGCGATAGACAACAAAAGCTCTCTCTTAGTTCTATCGCCATTTCTTGACGATAAAGGTCTACTAAGAGTAGGCGGGAGAATAAAAAATTCAGAGTTTGAGTTCAACAAAGTACATCCCATCATTTTACCCCCGAATCACAATTTTACCAAACTTATTATGAAAACTGAACATGAAAAACTCTTACATTGTGGTTCAAAAACTTTATTAAGTTGTGTAAGGGAAAATTATTGGCCTATATCAGGTACACAATTATCTAAACAAATTGTTCGTAATTGCATAACGTGCTTCAGAACAAAACCTCTGAACAGTCCTAATAATTTAATGGGAGATCTACCTAGAAATAGATTATTACCTACATTACCTTTTACGAACGTTGGTGTTGATTACGGTGGCCCTTTCTTTATAAAGGATCGTAAAACGAAATTCAGTAAACTAGGAAAATCCTATATCTGCTTGTTTGTCTGTTTTTCGACAAAAGCTGTACATTTAGAGTTAGTCAATGATTTAAGTACTGAAAGCTTTTTAGCCGCCTTTCGTCGATTTATTTCTAGAAGGAGTAAACCGCAAAATATGTATTCTGACAATGGAACTAATTTTGTCGGTGCTAAAGCAGAATTGAAGGCATTTTTACAAACAGATTCCACTTATAAAAAATTTAATGATGAACTAAGTAAAATTAACATATCTTGGCATTTTATTCCTCCGAAATCACCTCATTTTGGAGGTCTCTGGGAAGCAGGAATTAAGTCTGTTAAATCACATTTAAATAGAATTGCAGGTAACACTCATTTTACCTACGAAGAATTTTATACTCTTCTTACACAAATAGAGGCAATTTTAAATTCCCGACCTTTAAGTCCATTATCTTCGGACCCTAATGATCCTAATCCTCTCACTCCATCTCACCTTTTAATTGCTAAATCATTGACAACATTCGTCGAACCATGCCTAATCGACATAAAGGAGCATAGACTTTCAAGATTCCAAAGAATCCAGCAGTTAATGCAGCACTTTTGGACTCGCTGGAGTAAGGAATATATCTCCGAACTTCAAACAAGGACAAAATGGAAGGTCAATCATCAACAACTATTAAGAATCGGCTCCTTGGTTCTAATTAAGGAGGACAACCTACCTCCATTGAGATGGCAGCTTGGACGAGTCATAGAAATGCATCCTGGATCAGACAACATTGTGCGTGTAGTGACAGTGAAAACACAAACCGCGATATTAAAACGTTGTGTTTCAAAGTTATGTGTATTACCCATGTAAAAAAAAGGGGGGACTTCATCTTGTTTATTTTAATCCTTGTAATTACTAGTATTATTATGTAGTATTATTATTTTTTATTTCTTTTCATTTTTTTTTATTTGTATTACTGTTATTTATATACTGTTCACTAACTGTGTTAAATATTCAACTTTTCATTGTAAGTCTACAGACTTTCAAGGCGAGCGGTATGTTGGAGATACTTAATATTATTTTATTATTTTAACATCTGGCGGTAAAACCGACCCATCAGTTTACCCGCCTTTTTGCAGAGGTTGGCAGAAGTATGGGCCAAACCCATAGTTATTCGTCTTCTTCTTTCTTTTACAACATTACCTGTGTTATGGATTTGTAAATATTAGATATAAGGGTGACACTTTTGTAGGCAAAACATTATTACAATATATTTAGTAGTAAACGCGTCGTGTTGAACTTTTCTTTCTCAACTCTCTTATCGTAAGGTAAGATTATCAAAAAATTAACGATAATCTACCGCGATATCAAACAGTACTTTAAAACAATTACTAGCTAATATTGATTCTTATTAATATTAAATATTAATATTTTCAAAAAGACGTGTGATTTGTTTAACAACATTTTGAACCAAGAAATCTACTCCTCATTTTTAAAACAAACTGCTCTGCAAGGCTCATCTTTATTGACTGACAGGGTCGTGAAAAGGAAGGAGGAAGTAGGTAATTAGAGCACGGTGATAAACTCAAGTAACTTCTATAGTGTCTCCAGTAATAAGTACAAGAATCTACTTAAAAACATTTACAGTTTTCCCAAACAACGCCACATAGGGGAATATAGGTTATATCCTTGCTTTCGTCTAATTAATTTCTATATGATCCCAACCGGAGTTAAGCCGTATTAATCCAGCTTCTAGCTGTAGACAGGAAACAGGTACCGGCACCTAAACACAGAATCTTAAGGAAAACTTTCATTTTCTCCGCTAAAAGGGGGCAAAAGTAGGTGTTAGGTTCCTAATTTAATTAATTTGCTTACCATATTAGTTAATTGGATTCAGGTTAAAAAATGAACCGTGACAATTTTCCCCTACACCTTGTCGACTGTCCTCATTAATATTCTCTGCTAACGCTATACGTCAATAACTGAATTTACTCGAAATTTCCAACTCGTTATGGGAATGACAAATATTGTACCAATCCCTCACACTGATTGTAATGAATTTATGTTAATTTGAACAATTTGTTACATCTCGTTGTGTAATATACGGCCATTAATACCAGCCTAGCGGTTTATATTGCCGCTATCTCTTCCGTGAACGTTCGAATAAATTGCGGATAAGTGGAAAGTGACATCGACACTTTCTATCGGATATTGCTAAATCCTGGAAAATCACTGCCAGTGATCGTTATTGCGCGTACTTGGGGACAGTTCCCCGCTCCTTATCGCTACATAACATTTTCTCGTTTTATGAACTTCAAACGGCTAACCACATATCAGTCTCCGTTAATTCCGCCTTTTTGTAACTGTAGCTCCCTATTGAGTTTCCCAATCCGAGCATTCCTCTCCGTTGATTTATCCCGATTCATCGAAGATACGAACACGCCGTAATATATTATTTCGCAGTGTTTCAGCTTATGAAACAACAAGGAAAAAGGACGAAATTGGATCGCGCGACGCTTACAGGATGCGAATATACAAATCATAAACTACGCGAACATATATTACAAAACACGAGAGAGAGTAAGGTGAGCAAACGGAAACCCTGAGGAAAAAGAAACATAACTTAACCTCAATTCAGAATCTCATTTTATATAGAATAACTCCACCTAAACGAACATCGCAACACATAAATCAGATCCCCCTCCTTTATTCAATTATATGCCTCGTAATAAATAAATGCTGGGCCTTTGATGGATGCAAGAAAGACAAACTGCTGTACGCATCCAAATGTCTTCGGGAAAGTGGGACGATATTTCTGCCGAAGCAGTTTCTATCTCGAAAATTTGATTTACTTTAGGCGCATTCGTCGTTCGCAAATGTATAAAAAAAGATAGGGATTAGAATGATGGAGGGTCTTATAACTGATGCAAAGTGCTTTTTGATTCAATAATAATAATAATCATGATAATAATAATAATTATTATAATAACTAAGGAGAGCAGTATAATGTTTTTTTGTTTTATGTGGATGAGAAAATAATACAGCGTCGTATGTGTTTTTTTTTAAATAGTAATTATGTACTATGGAAGCATGTTGGATTATTGTTTAAATAGGTATATATCAAGTACATTTAAATTTTTTAATTTAACATGTTATATTTAAGGGAAATATGTATATCTAAATAAGTGATTTTGTAAATAAAAATAACCTTACATTACAGCTTTTGGTGAGTTATTATCAGGTTATGAAGAATATGTGCCTTACACGAAAATGTACAATGTCTTGGACCGAAAGTAAATTGATCAAGATTTTTAGCAATTATTTATTTATTGAAATCAAATCCAATTTTATAAGCAGATCATTAAAATTACTTGGGAACTATCTAAAATATCATCCAAACTGGTTGCTCATAATTCAGAATTCGTTTCTTGAAAAGGTAACTCTAATTTTTGAAAATATTGGCATATGCCTCTATTATTTTTTTGTGATCTAAGTAGTGTACGTTGAGCACACTGCACAACATACATATTAAACACAAAATTAACTAAATGCGTTACAAACACTAAAGGCTTTTATACGCGTGCCTAGAAAATATTTTTTATATTGAGAAACATATGAAATTTCGATAAATCTCAAAATGCATCTAAAATCAATTATGGTTTTGTGACATCTTAGTTTCATATTCCCACTTTTATATTTTAATATTCTTTTTAAATTTATTTAAAGCAATCTTAAAATGAAAATCCTAATAAATTTACTACAATAATTATATTATATTTTAATCATATACAGATAATTTTCTTTTAATTATTATAACAAGAAAACTTTTTAAAATGGAAGAAGCGAGTAAAGATATACGCAATTCATATTTATAATCTGATCACTACAACATGTAATTTTTACATTTTTATTAATTTTTATTCTATGCATTTTTAAAATCTGATAAGTTATTAACAATACTATCAGCATTATATGTTTCTATATTGTCATTATTATCATCAGAATATAAAAGTGATACAATCGGTTTATGGTAACTAAAATATGAAATGAATGCGCTTGAATGAAACTTCTCTAAGTATGCTGTAAATGCGGCATCCATTGTTGTGCCGTATCTTGATGTACCAACATTTTTACTCTTAAAAATATTTAATTCTACTTCAATTTATGCAATTCTATCAATATTTAATTCTGGATTCCAAGTATTCGACTATGAATTTCAGGTGACACGCTCTTCCGTTCTCCTTTTTCTATCTATACATAATATGTATCTCTCTCTCTCTCTCTCTCTCTCTCTCTCTCTCTCTCTCTCTCTCTCGCTCTCTCTCTTTTCTGTTAGAAAGAATAGACCGGCGGAGAGGGAAAATAGGTTCAGTCATTATCGAAACTGTTTTGAAAGTTTCTAAAAAATATTATTTTTGGGTGCTTTGGGTTCATGCCCCTTTTTGAATTTTTATATCAAAATGTATTATAAGGCCGAAACTTGACAAGTGTTTTCTTCAAAATATTTTTTTGAAGTACGTTCGGGTTTTTGAAATTTTCATCTTTCAGGTTCAGATACTTTTTTTGAAAATTTTGAGCTCATTTCGTACATTCCCAGAAATTGACCACTCTTAACCAAAAATTACCAATCTTTATTTTCTTCTTGTAAGTATACCAACATAGGTTCGGTCAAACTCGAAACGGTTTTGGAAGTTTCTAGAAAAATATTATTTTGGGTGCTTTGGGTTTATTCCACTTTTTCGAATTTTTATATCAAAATGTATTATAAGGCCGAAACTCGATAGGAGTATTCTTAAAAATCATTTTTTTAAAGTACGTTTGGGTTTTTGAAATTTTCATTTTTCACTTTCAGGTATTTTTTTCAACATTTTGAGCTTATTACGTTCATTCCCGCAAATTGACCAATCTTAACCAAAAATTATCAATCTTTATTTTCTTTTTGTATACCAAAATAGGTTCGGTCAAATTCGAAACGGTTTTGGAAGTTTCTAATAAATATTATTTTTGGATGCTTTGAGTTTATTCCACTTTTTGAATTTTTATATCAAAATGTGTTATAAGGCGGAAACTCAACAAGAGTTTTCTTAAAAATATTTCTGAAGTACGTTCGGGTTTTTGAAATTTTCATCTTTCAGTTTCAGATATTTTTATATTTTTTTTCCTCTTTCCATATCTCTCTCTCGCTCTCCCTCTCTCTCTCTCTCTCTCTCTCTCTCTCTATCAGAAAAACAGCGGTATGAAATGTACATGCCATACCGCACCAATAGGTGTATGGTGTATACTTATTTATGTATACAGATCTTTTCTACAGAGTCGCAGTACGGTATAAACATAAGAGCGAAAGAAATGCCATACATTTCTCGTTGGCTAAACAGAGAAAGAACTTTTGCGACGTTGCTATCTCGCGAAACATCAGTCATCGCACACTCTACCGGCCGGCATTATGATATGTATGAGGAACACACGTACGAACGTTTTCATTTGCTGTATACCCTCCGAAGGGAATAGTTGGAATGGGTCCTGGACTTGGATTGCGGTCGGCAACGTTGCGAAACTTCCTTCTCTGTCATACTAACGAACTACTATTAGTTTCTCTTTTGCTCCTGTTGATTTCGGGCCATGCATTTCCATAGAAAAGCTCCGTATACATATACATTGGACTCGCTTATACTCCGCTTATTGGTATTGTATATGCTACTTATAACACGCGTTTGAATATACGATGGCTCACAGCGTAACAAATGCCATGCTGACGCCAAGTTGATGATTTTATCCCATCTGAAAACGTTTATTACCGACATCAGTTTGTAATCAACTATACTTTTTTGAATATATGCTATAGTGCTTTTCTTCTTTATTTATTATTAACAATTCAATGATAACATGGTTCCAACGAACCCTGAATTGCGTGTGCGAAGTACACACCCTCCACTGCTTGTTAGTAATTAAATAAAATTTGTGGTCTGCTGCAAATATTAACTTACGTGGTTTAATTATACAATTAATCGTGAATTGATAAAAGGAAAAGTAGTGGTACAAGATAGGTCCTTGACCTATTCCAGAAGTGGAATGAATGATATTATCTCATATAAAATTTTTATTTTTTAACTCTTTAGATTCCGTTAGATGGAATTCAACGTAGTAAAATACCATTGAAACCATAGAAGCAAAGTTTGCGTGTAAGTAAATCGATGTTAACAACGTCGAAAGCACGACTGGGGTCTACGTAATTTATTACCTTTGTTACAATAGGAAAGATTGTACCGCGAGAATGTCTAAAATCTCGGTTTGCAATTGCTCACCCATGCAGTTTTTCATCTTGATTTATTTATCTTCTCCCTAAACCAATTACCGAGCTCCTTCTCTTGTTCCCTCGCATTTCCGCTACTCTCCTATTTATCCTATCCCGTGGCACTCCTGCAGGAATGTCGCAACGTTCCCCACCCTACCCGGTTTCAGTGCAAATCCTCGTCCAAAAATAAATCGGCAACAAAAACGTAATCAATCCCCGCTTTTGTTTTCTCACTTGACAAATTCGCGTACACTCTGCCAGCGGCGTTTTTAAAACGCTTGCATCGCCGCTTGTATCTAGCGAATAAGCGTTATTTGTTATCCTTCTGTGGATGTGTGCAGATCGCCCCCGAGCCACGGCAACACAACAACAAAACGGAGGTTATAAATCGTGGCGGCGCAGCAGTAACGCCGTGACATATCCAAACTTACCAGACTTACGTGTCAGCGATGATTTTCGAGCCAAGGGGCTTGATGCATTGTTCCTGAAGGAAATGTCACGGAAAAGGGTGATACGTAGGCGCGCTTACACGTAGGCAAACCGTAAACTTTACGGGGGGATTTCTTCGGGACGCATCCCATCTGCGCCTACACATCGGACGATTCGTTATGTCTAGCTGTTTTAGCGGTCACGGAGCACTCAATGCTCCCTCCTCCGAGGGAGAGCGATTAACACATTAACTACGGAGACAGAAGGTTGTCCAGCGTCTCGAAGGTCGCCGTGGTAGTTAAACCAATAGAAAACACCAAGGCTTCACCACCAATTTATCAATTCACCACCAATAAATTGATGGTGAAGACTTGGTGTTTTCTTATGGTTTCATTAACTACGCAACCTGATATTAACATACTGGCTTAGGGTACCATATAGATTTATTTCGGTTTCACTGATTAGAATAATTCTGAGTAGTTCATAACTACCGCAAATCTGAATGCGCAGTGACAAAAATCTGGAATGATTCTGGACTGTGCATGAAACACAACTATTAACTTTCTAATATGTGGTACCTGGGAACCTATATAGTAAGAAAAAGTATAGTAATTGTAGAGAAATCTCTAGATTGTTCGATTAACGTCAGTCCCCGCTCTAGGTCATGGTTTGGATTGATGAGTGTTTTTATTAGTCGATTATAATGCCCTCTCAACTTCTTCTTACGCCGTAGTGACTCACCTCGTCGAATATTGTCACCCACAACAAATGTATAGAATTGAGTAATATCTCGATTATTTTCGATTGTTCAATATAATGGTCATGACCATGACTAACTTCTTCGACCTGTGATTGGGACCTAAGAAGAACTGAATGGTACTTTTTTCATCATCATCAGGCTTTAGAACAAAAATTTTTAGGGCTCCGGGTATGCGACATGTGAGACGTCAAACAGTAAATCAACGTGGACAAATACAGTTAAAATTAACACATATAGAATCACGAACTAAAAATGTATGAAGGATAACCCTAAGATGTTAACATCCTTGTTTAACTTAACTTGAGGATGTTAACATTTTAGGATAATCCTTCATACACTTTTAGTTCGTGTTTCTATGTGTGTTAATTTTAACTGTATTTGTCCACGTTGTTTTATTGTTTGACGTCTCACCATGTCGCATAACCGGAGCCCTAAAAACATTTGTTCTAAAGCCTGATGATGACTGTTAAGCAGTTGAAACCGGTCGCTTAATCCCAAATAAATTTGTTGGCGAAGACTTAGTGTTTTTCTTCGGATACTTAAGAACATGGCCAACTTCGAGAACCTGGACAACCTTCTGTCATTCATCTTTTTAATTCACCAGCATCATTTATTCATATTAACTCATCAGTTCACTGGAAATATCCATGAATATGTCTACGATCGTAGACGAAACGTCGGATGCCATCTTTTTGGATTAAACATCATCTACATTCTTTGAATTGGTTTTATTTGGGGAATACCGAGAACTTTCGTCTGTAGCGTCACTCCTGAACCCCGAGAACTCACCTTTCGTACTGATTTTCGATTTTGAGATATTGGCATTTCTGGACGATTTGAGTTCTCCTTAGTTCGAAATGCATGTTTTTGGAAAATGTTTGTGTGTGTGTGTGTGTGTACCTATGTGTCCCACGTTTTCTCAGAAACTATAAATAATGGAAGCTTGAAATTTTGGATTTAGGATGAGTCCCCTGGAAACTCGAGACCACATAAATTTCATACCAATCAGTTAAGAGCAAAGGGCATTTTACTCGTAATTTTAGGTTTTTTAGGCTTTTTTTATTATCTCAAAAACTGGTAAATCGTTTCGTTAAACTTCGTATATTTACTTTACTATTTACTCCTTATCGACTGCCGTTATCGTTATCTTGACTGATCTTCTGCGAAGGGCCCTTTACTTTTGTGATATGTCAGGTTTTCTCAATTTTCTTTAAAACAGCTTTACCAATACCAATGTTTTTAATACATCTTAGATTTGAACTGACCATATGATCAATGGTTACAACTTCTATTTGAAATATTTTCTTGTAATATCTCCCTAAAGGGCAGTATTGAACATTTCCAGTTTCTCAAAACAAAACTCAAAAAGGCTTTGAATGTTTTCATTAAACTTCATATTTGAACTCACATATTAAAGGTATAAAATAAAAAAGTAGTCGTAGTAGTAAAGTAAAAAAAATAGTCGAATTATTATTATTATTAAATTAAATTATTATTAAGGGCATTTTGTTCTTAAGAATTTTTGTTTTATTGTAAAATTTTCTTTGAAACGGTTTTAGTGATTTATACCAAATCTCAACTTTATTTAACTGTTTAATGCCTATACCTTTTATTTGAAACATTTTTATCTAAAATTGCCCTAAAAGGCACTTCCTTAAATGTATGTTGTTTTACTTATTCCAAAGAAAAAGAACTTTTATCTTAAGTCAAAGATTGAAGTCTCATTTCGAAGTATTTAGTTTGCAATAAGTTAAGGTCATTATTTCTTTATTAATTATAATAATAAGTAGCTGTATATACATGACTTTTTCGTCCAATATCTTTACATATTTTAGGTAAACCAATATAATGTAATAAAATTCACTGTTAGGAATATTCAACGATTAGAAAACTTTCGAGAACAATTCACAAGCAAAAAATATCTGTTGTATAAGTGTTATTAGAAGCAAAAATCTAATATTACGAATTAAGGAACGTTCGAGAGTGTGCGAAAAGGCTCGTTAAAATAAAATCATCGTTAAGATAAGCATTATTAGGTGTCGAGATGATTAATTGTGTAATTCTCCGTAGGGCCTAACAGTTCCTGTTAAGAATCCGTCACGTGCGGATGTATGCGAAAATTATTCGGAAATAGTGAAATAGTGCTTTGTGATTGTTATTGTGAAAGTGAATGAAACTCCTCCCACCACTGGACGCTCGCTGGTGTCTTTTGGATGGCGTGGAAAAAGAAGACGTGCCTCCAGGATCAACACATGAGAGGAGAGATGAGATTCGGGCCTTGGGAATCCTTGGGTAAGTGGTAAGTATCCCTCCAAAGAAATATTTACAAGTTATATTGAAGTTTTATTAATTTCTATCATTATTAGTGAATCTTATAAATTTATTACAAGTAACCAAATAATTGTGCCTTTCTATTGTATTGTTTATAAGAGTGTGTGGTTAATCTGAGTTTGTGGTGTCTGTTACATTTAGAGATTATTAAATTTGTTTCAATTTCACATGATAAGGTAAAATTTACTTAGAACAATTGGAAATGATGAGATATTTAAGATTAAACTGCAAAATGGGAAGAAATGTATTTATTATCTGATTATATAACCTTTGTCACATTATTTATTTGTCATTTTTTAATTCGGTTTATCCCCTTTACAGAAAATGATCATCAGAAAGCGCCTTCGCACACAACCGAGATGGAAGAGATTTTTAAGGGTCTTAAGGTATAATGAATCCAAATTTTCTATTAAATTCAACTCTAATTGACTTTCTTCTTTATTTTCAGGTAGGTGCACATTTCCTTATGAAGGCGCCTTTACTGTTAAATCATCGTTTGGCGTTTCGAAGCTAGTCGGGCTATTGCCGGACATGGTTTCCATTGGAAAAATCGGAAAAGTTATTGTGAATCGTGGTGCTTTTAGTGCTGTGCTAGCGAGTTTTACATTTTTTGGTTTTCTGGTAAGTACGTATATTATACATAAATAATTTTTACTTGCTCATATCGGGTAACCATATAATAAGAGAAGGTATTGCAATCGTGCTGAGTTTCGAATTTGAGATATTGGCATTTCTGGACGTTTTGAGGTCATCAAAGTTCTAAAAACATGTTTTTGGAAATATCTCTATGTGTGTATGTATGTATGTATGTGTATGTGTGTGTATGTATGGTGTATGTGGTCAACGTTTTCTTAGAAACTATAAATAGTGGAAAGTTGAAATTTTGTATATAGGCTGAGTCTCCCGAAAACTCAAAACCACGTAAATTTCATCATGATCAGTTAAGCGCAAAGAGCATTTTACTCTTAGTTTTTTGGTTTTTATGATTATCTCAAAAACTGGTACAAACGTTTTTTTTTTAACTTCTTACTTTTTAATTCTTACTGATTGCCTTTATCGTTATCTTGACTGATCTTCAGCGAAGGATCCTCTACTTTTGTCAATTTCCAAATTTTCTCCAAAACGGCTTTACCGATTCTTACTAAATTTTAGACTTAAGCTGACCCAACTAATAGCTACAACATTCATTTGAAACATCTTTTACTAAAACCTCGCTGAAGGGCACCTTACTCCTGAATATTTTCAAATTCTCAATTTTTTTTCCAAAAAGGCTATGAATGTTTTCACTAAATTTTATATTTGAAGTATAAAACGTTTTTTTTTTATTTATACCAAATCTCATAACTTATGTTAGCTGTTTAATGCCTATACCTTTTATTTGAAACATTTTTTTTCTAAAACTGTCCAAACGGTTATATGACATAATTAATTTATATGTCGTTTAGATAAAGCTAGTTTTATACAAAAATACTTTTCAAGAACCTTTATTATTTAATAAACAACCAAAAGAGATATTTACTATTAAGAGAAAATGTTAATATCTAATACTAAATTTATTTTATAAAACAGTGATAATGTTATCTAAAATATGTTATTCGGCCATATGAGAAAGTTTTACGATGTTATTCATCGCCATTCTTGCTATTCTAATGTTGTATCCTTTTGTTCTTGAAGGGTTGGCCCTTTCACAGAATGTTGCTTAAAGTACACTTACATTTCTTATAATAAAAACACATTTGTAAGTGAAATGCCAAAGCGGTCAAAACTGTCCCTAAAACTGACAGTTTCGTTGCTTACGTACCACACGAAAATTAAAAGAGCTTTCACTTGGGTTAAACGTAAAATATTAATGTCTGTTTGAGGAAAATAAATGGTTTCCTTAAAACGGCTGGCCGAGTTTAGAACAATAATGGATAAATAAGTAAATAGCTAAATAAAGAACAAGAATAAAACTGATACCTAGCAATAACTACCAAATACACAAGTCACCACTTTTTCCACTATTGTATGTCTGAAACTTAAACACTGAAACTCAATGTGAAATATTCAACTCACACAAAATTTTTATACTGAATTTAAAAAATTAACCAACCTGAAAGAATACTTATTCCAAATATACATAAAAATATATAAAATATGTTTTTTTTCTGAAATTGTGCAAATAATTAGAAAGCTTCTTTGTGCAATCCGGGCAAGAAGTAGTAACCAATTTTCCTTATTTTGCAGCTATTTTTGAATTTAGGTATGGAGCGTACTCTTGTTCATCATACTATGCATTATTTTTCTGTTATGTTTAATGTTTTCTACACATTTTTGTAAATTATGTTTGGTTAACTTACTCAACAAACCAGCATTGAGGTGTTACCGCAATTCGAAATTTTGAAATTTGGTATCGTTATCTCATACCGTATCAAAGCATTTACGACCGTAAATTCAACAACAAATTAAAATAAATTAAAAAAGCAGTATCGATTCAAAAGACTTTCCTCTTTATTATCCATTTTTAAGAGCATTTTGAATTAATAAACAATTAACAACAAAATAAAACTTGCTGTCGTCAAACAGAAGATTAAATAAGTAGTTCATTTATGTACCATGTGATTCACCACAAAATCGGTAAAAACGTAGGCATCTGTTTAAAAAATGCGTTTAAAAGACTAAGTTCCATATACAATAAGCAACTGGTACAGTGAGGGAATGTAAGATTTTTTAGAGTGGTCTGTAGAGCATGTAAGAGTGTATCGCATGAGGTTCATATGGTAGGCAATGTTTTATTCGGACAAATGACACATGGAATATATCTTCAATTGATAGGTAGCAGTTGTTACGAATACCAATCATATGATGTGAAAATATAGATTTCAAGGGTGTGTCAACAGAGAGGGAGATAGACCCACCTGCTCAACTTCAGAAATAGTAAAACTAGATAGCTTTGAATTCTGCAAGCTTTTAGTTTACATTGCCATAACCGCACTTACAAATCTTTCTAAAAAACCCATTGGAGTTTTTTGCTCGCTTCATATTGTAAGGAATCTTGCTTCAGTACTGACCCTTCCTCTAAACTCAAAATTCTAACCATTGCACATTGTCTGTAAAGTTTTTGTAGTAAATATGAACAACAATAAGGGTTCATAACGTCAACACTTTTAACTGGCCTGGTTTGGTCATAAACCTAATTTACCAATAGTGCAGTTATTGTCATAGCACAACCGATAATCGTGTCTCTCATTACTGAAACAACTAAACGTCCTTAAAGACTTATGTAAAGGCGTGACCCGGCACGGCCCTCACTTAGCATATAGAGTGGAAAAAAAATTCACTTTCAACTTTTGCGTACGTCAGTATTGTCGGTAATTCTACGTTAGCAGCATTTTTTGATGGCTTCCGTTGGAAAAGTCTCTTTAAAAGTGTGTTTCCCTGGCCTTCTTATTCGCTTTGAGATATAAACGGTCGACTGGAGTATTTTCAAAGGGTACGTGCCTTCTGTTTTTAACCTTTGTTCGTGCTGTCGGCGGAGAAATGTTATTTTTATCTTTTACCATCAAAAAAGAGAGGAAAGAAAGAGTGAGCGATAGAGGCTGAGGAGAATTGACATACTGTGGATTTGGAAAGTTATTTTATTTTTCGAAGTGGATAAATTTATTAAAGATTCGTCAACTCGGCGCTGTTTACATTTTTTTTTTGTTTGAGAGGTTCTCGAACGATACGGCATTGTTTGAAAAATGGAAATTTCCTTTTGTATTTCTCCATATTTACATAAATGAATATAGTCGAGGCATTATGACAAAATGAGATCTGGATTCGGCTTTTGTTTCGTTGATTTCGTGGAGAAATGAATTTATATCGAAACCAAAATATATTGGATCAAAGGATGAAAAATTTCAAAGGAGATTCGCGGAGACGTCCACCCCATTTACCGCGTTTAATCTCACCCAACAAAAACACGCAAAACGTCTCAATGACTAAAGGGGAGCAGGAATTCGCAGAACGAGTCACTGCACATAAATTTTAATATCAAGGAATTAAACTTACTTTATTTAGACAGTGAAAATATTGATAAACAACCTATAAAATAATTTACAAAATTACTAGCTATACTATGCAGCTAATTAATTGTAAAGATTCATATTAGGTACGTTAGTTTTGGATGGATTCCAATAATAACTATTAACACTATTCATACTAAATTAATTTAATTTACACAATTTAACAAAGTTAATGGATTACAGACTGAATAATTTATGTTGATGCTTAGTCTTGCGCTTTGGGTCAATCAATAACAATAATATTATCACGTCTAAAGCCTGAGGGGGGGCGTTTAGGGTGTACGTTTGGTGATTGTAGCACAGTAAGTGGGGTAGATAAACATGTTAAACAAACCAATAACATTTATTCATCTTACATGCCAATGAATTACACATGGCTTTATATGACTTTAATAATTGCACACCTTAACTATGGGAAACGGAATAATTTTACTCATTAAGGGACGAGAAAAGAGTGTATATGAACGACGAATCAGGAACCTGAAGATCACAAAACATTAAATTAGGTATTGAAATACAATTAAACATATCAAACAAGTGGATTAGCTTACAAAGGACGTTAGCAGAATGCGGTGTCACTACAAGGCAGAAGGGCTGTCGTCTTAGCATACTACCCAACGGATAAGTATGTAGTGAGAGTGATTGATGACTGATCAAAAGAGACTGATCCCGATTATGTATCTATTCAAGAGCCAGAGTAGCGCTTATTTTTGTATTCATAGATTTGCTTATGATTTTCTCGGTTATCCATGTCGTTAGGCGTTCAATTCACGGTCAGTTTATTGACTCAAAACAAAAAGACGTGTAACACTAAGAAATTAGTTTCGTTTTTTAATATACTGGGATTCAATTATTGCCCATGCCCTAATTACCCGATCCAGTACGTGTGTCCTTGTGCGTGACAATAGTAATGAGAATAAGTAATAAAGAAATATAGCTATTTAGCTTTGTTACACATATGCTCAAAATATAAATATTTCAAAATAAAAGTAAATGAATTGTTTTGTTTCCTCTAGTAAGTATCCTCTATAACACTTCAAAATTACTCCTGTTTTCATCTTTAATTTATTGACAATATTATTATTTAGCTTTTTTTTAAATGTGCCTATATACTTATTTTAAAATTAATCCACAGTTTAATATTTCGCAATGAAAACGCCCTCTTACATCCCTCTCTCCTCTCAGATGTTCTTACCCATTCTTACCTCATCGAAATATGTTTTTAACTATTAGTTTTAAATTTTAGACACGTTTTCTGGGATGTTTCTTCTACTTTCGACAAATAAATGGGTAAGTACATTGAAATTAGAAAAATAGTTATTATATGGAGATTCAATGAGAAGGTTTTGAAATGCATTTTACTTTTTCAAAGTCCTTCAGTAAACTACCACATTTGTGTTACCATTAATTTTATGCCACAGATAAAATGAAGGAATTACTAATTTTCGGGTCGGTATATGTCATGTGTAAAGAGCTCATGCCGTTTATGAGTACTTGGCTCTTTGCTGCAGTTCCTGTTGTAATGTCTACAATTTGGTGACGTTTAGAACATACAATAACTAAACTTTTTTGTCATAGAACGTACCTTTTAGGTAATAAACTACAGTCGCCTACGATATAACTAATACCTTCATACCCAGATAATTGTTATATAATCTAATCAAATGGTAGAAAATAGGTGAAAATTTTGGTGTAGTTTTGAAATGTTGTTTATATATGTTTTTTGGGTTGCTTTACACGAATATCAAGTTTGCCAACACGAATTTTGACCGGAAATGGGTTTTGTGAAGGAAATTTTCATTAAAAAAGGCATTTTTTAAGATTTTACTGAATAACTTAAAAGATATTCATGTTAGGTGTATATTGGCGATATAAATATTGAAGAAGGGCGCGTTTCTTCAACAACGCGCCCTTTTCCTTGAAGGCCCGGGCTCTTCATCCGCCTCTATGATATAAAAAGAGACAAATGAACATACATATTGTTGTTTATTTATTATTTCTTCAAACTACCTCGTCTAATCTGCTTTCCTTCTTTCATTTGTTCAGTGACGAAAAAATCCAACTCCAATTCATGCAGAACTTTATCTTCATCTATATATAGACAAAAAAATTGAAATTTTAATATCGGTAGTTGTTAATAACTACTTTAAACTGATACCTTGTATAATTTCCTCGTCTTCTTTTATTGGTTCGGTGACTAAGAAATCCAACTCTAATTCGTTCGCCATTTCCACCTCATTTTCCGGGTTTGCAAGAAGGACTGCCGTATTATCGCAACTGTCTTCACTGTTGAAGCACGAGGTACTGCAGCTAAGCCCTGCTATTTTGCAGCCCATAATTTCTTTCGCAACTTGTAGTGCACTTACATGAGACAAGCTTCAATAAATCTGGGGAAGCTGTTGGTAACAAGCTAATCACAGGTGCAAGACCAGTTTTCGAGATTTTCCATCCCCACTCTTCTGGGTTTTTCTCGACACCCAACCATTGCTGGAGCACTGCAGCAGCAGAAGGTGGCAGTGATGCAGTGCTTGATAGCAGATTTCATGTAGGAAACATATCTCAAATGATTAAGCAAAGGCACAGTTTTACCACTGTATTCGTATAGTGAAACCAGAAAACGTTCACCAGCATCAGCAACCATATCTTGAGTAGCATTGGAGTCTTTAAATACTTTGATACGGTCGGCAAGATATGGGTTTTTTCTCAGGGTATGAAGAAACTTCAGTTTTCCTTGATTGTACAAGGCTGATGTTGTATCACAACCACCCATTACGTGCAAGAACAGAATATTATCAGAGGTTGTGTCACTTATGGCATCAGTGGGAGAGAATATAGCAGTAGAGACTTTGGTCTTTCCAGGTTTCAAAAAGAAAACATTTGAGTGTTCGCAGAGACCAATTAAAATTACCAAGAGGTCTATATCCTCACCCACTATAATCACCTTCTCATTGGTTGGAGCCAGTTGCAATGCTGTATTCACTATTAGGGTATCAGCATCTTCTTTCGCCTGTTTGCAAGAAATTCCTGCCGAAGTAAATCTCGCATTGAGCATTAATATAAACCGACTTTTGTTTCTCAGGTTAGCAAGAAATCTCTCTTTTGCCATCGTTGGTATCAGTGTATCATCAAACAGCATATCAGCTGAAGCCAGTTCCCTTGATCTGTTCATACGCTCTGCCCTTTTTATACCAACGTCGAGGCCTTCAGGGTACCCATCAAAAACAATTACTGCATTTGATTGTTATTTTCATTTTACATATTCTACGTACTTTTCACAAATAAAAAAATATGTTTGATTCGTGATGCATAGTACCCTATCTAAGAGAAACCCGCCATCTATAACGTATTAAACTTGGTTACTTAACTGATTGTTGTTAGGGGTTTGAATGCTTTATACAGAGTGAAATTGGTTCTTCTTCGTGAGTTTCGCCAGCGGGTCTGAACCGTCGATCGGACAGCAAAACCATAATAACATAAAATATATATTTTATGCTCTTTTTGCATTCATTAAAAAAATTAAAATTATCTTCTTTTTTTGACAAAAAACGAGTTTCCGGTGAAAAATCGTGTTGGCAAACATGAAATTCATGTACATCATAAAACCTAGTCAAACCAAATATCAAAACTACACCAAAACTTTCCCCTATTTGCCCTTTTTAATTACCATTTGATTAGACTAATAAGTGTTCTATTTACTTGCCATAAATTCCAGCGTTAACGAGCACGTACATTTTTAGTAAAGTGTATCTGCTTCACTCTATATCCTCTACACCACTAGATACATAATCCATAATTATGCCCCAGCTGTTACATGTTCGTTTGTAGGTGCCGATTCCTAATTGGTACAAACAAATGCAAGTTTACATTATTAAACCTACTTTCTCTAGGCAGTAAGGGTGAATAGTTTGTCAAACAACTAATAAATTAATGTAAAGCTTCTTGTTAAACTAAAAGGTAATTAATTACTTCCGATAATTCTCCTATCTATTGACGAAAGTCTTAATAAAACGTTATTTTTAATATACTCGTCTGTTTCCTACCTTCACTAGTGCTATTTGTGAATTTTTGATTAACCAAAGTTGTAATTTATTTTCTTTGATTTACATCTAAACAAGATCTCAATTCATAATTAGCTCCCAGCTCTTAAACTTTCTGTTTGTGTGTGGTAAAGCCTAACTCACACAAATAAACTTATATTAACATAGCTTTCCTGTTCAACGATTAATTCGTCAATATCAACCTGAAACCCTGAAGGAAAGTTGAACTCCGTTTGATACGTAATTCAGCCCCGTAGGGTTCCTAACTTGTTGTTTGTATATATGTGAGGATATTCAGAAATGGCGAAAAGTTCCAAGAGGATCTTGTTATTGTTTTTCATCGTTTTAGGAAATCCAGGTAATGGTTTTCATATTAGTAATAGTATTATTCACGTGAAATTTTATTTATATTTCTTATCTGAAAGTTTTATATATATGGTCCAAGTTATGTTACGTTGTAGAGATTTTAACTCCTGAAAGTTTAGCCTTAGGTGTACGCAACGTTAAATTATTAACTTCAGTATCATTACGGAAGACGAAAGTTAGAATAAGAGAGAATGTAAAAATTGCATTTTATATTTAAATTTATTTAAATGACTTTCGACTGCGACAGCAACCATGTTGTTCTGCAGAGTCAAAACTGAAGTCCCGCATAAAATTTGAAATGAAATTATATTACTGGGCTAGTGTCTAATATGGAATAGTCTTAATAATTTTATTTAATAATTTTTTTTGTGAAAAAATCGCTAGAACACGTAGGTTAGTATTGCCAGTTGGGTAATTTAAGTTTTATAATTCATCTTCAAAATATTATCTATCTCTTTTTAATTGGAACGCATTGCTTTTTGTAGGCTACTTTTGAAGAGGTGAATGTGGAAAGTGTTGGCTTATTAAATCAAGTATTCAATATATTACTGCCTTAAAACACCTGAAGTAAAAATCTAACTATTTTTGAATAAAACCCAGTAATTGTAAACCAGATCAGCAAACTGGAAAAAAAATATTGACCCTTCCCCACTTTCCCTAAAAAACGAAATAATTTATAGACTTACAAAGAAACTGTTATCATAAATATCCACTATTTTAAATAGGTATTCGTTCATAGAAAATATTGATGTTATAAAAAATCGTGATGTGTTCATCAGAGTACTTTCTCATATATAGGGGTTAATTTAAGCAACAAACCGAAAAACGGCACGTACCTATAAAGTTCTCCTCACAGTAGATTTAGCCAAAAACGTTACAAAACTGTATCTAATGTAGAATAGGTACTGAAAATTTTATAAAAATTGTTGGAGCAAATTTCGTGAAAAATTCACTAAATTGAAGAATTATACAGTGCCTTTCACAGAAGATTTTGCAAAAAACGATAAAAAAATTTATTTCATACTAATTGAATGGTAGAATATATATTCTCAATTTAAAATAAATTCTTGTAGCAAATTTTGAGAAAAATTCAAAAACCGAAAAACCACAAGTATAAAGTGCTCTTCACATAAGATTTAGCCGAAAACGTTACAAACCTTTTCATACTCATTTAATTGCACAATAAATTTTGAAAGTTTAAAAATAATTTTTGTAACGAATTCCGAGAATAATACAAAAAACCAAAAATCGAGAAGTATAAAGTATCCTTCACAGAAGATTTAGCCAAAAACGTTAGAAAACTTTTTTATACATATTCAATAGTAGAATAAATATTCAAAACCTAATAAAAAATCGTGTAGTAGATTTCGAAAAAAAAAAAAATGAAAAAACCGAAAATTAACAAGTATAAAGTGCCCTTCACAGAACATTTAGCCAAAAACGCTAGAAAACTTTTTATACATATTTAATAGTACAATAAATATTCAAAGTTTAAAAAAATTCTTGGAGTGAATTTCTAGCAAAATTCAAAAAACCGAAAAATGACAAGAGTAAACCACCCTTATATCCTGCCCTTATATTTAATCGACGGATTCTGAATTAAAATTTATTGTTATAATATTTTGTAATAATTGTAATTGTAATAATATATAATTATTGTCTTTTGCAAATTATAAATTATAAAAATTGGCTCAAATAAAATGGACACAAAGTACGACTGAAGATCTTTGAGATAATTTTATTTTCAGTTAGAGTTTATGTGATTCATTAAGTTCTAACTGTATTTAAAAAATATAGATTTGGTATCGTTTAATGGAATAAAATAGTAAATGTAATATTTTAATGTACACAAGCACTTATATACATTTATTACACCGAATTACAATACCATAATATAATAATATGAAAATATAATCATATTATGGTAATAATATTATGTATTATAATTATTATATAATTGGTTTTACATGTTATAGTCCAGGGTCGATAATTTTCAAGACCAAAAAAAATTATAGTAGGCTGAAACCCCTTGGAAAAGGTAGAGAATATAACAAAAATGGAAGGAAAAATACATTACGGGCGATCTGAGGTCGGGAAGGGGGAGGGGGTGAGTTTTTAACGGTAAAAAACGGTTTATCTCGATTTCCGGCAAAACTGCAAGTCCTATGAAAAAAAGTTGAATGGCAAAGTTATAAGTAATAAAAAGATCTACAACTTTTGTATCGACACTTTTTTCACATAACCTCAAAATTTATGTGAAAAATTCAAATAACCAAGTTTTTAGATTTTTATTTTTATCTTTTGCAAAAAAAAATTATTTATTTAATTATATTATAAATTGTAAAATTATAAATTTATTTAAAAAATGACAACAAATTTTGTAACCAAATTGTCACTATAAAAATTTTTGGAGATGAAAATGTTCGTGCAATATTTAAAATGAGATTGTAATAACTTCGAGGCTGTCTTGAATTCCCCCCAACTCATAGTGACATTGTAACAAATATTCCATGGGCGATAAATGGCCCAAAAAGTATTAAAAATTACCCAAAAGTAGCGGTGAAAAATTTGTTTCTCTGATTGCCAAAGAAGAATGGGGTATCTTATTTCTTCATTGACATAAAAAATAAAAAGCAACATAGAAAATATTCAGATGTCCACCACTGCAACTAAGCCAACAACGCGCCCAAATTTTCCAAGTTAATAGCGGTTGCACCATGACAATATAGTTCAATTGACTCCAAGTTTCCAAGACTCCAAGTGACTCCAATTGGTAATTCATCTTTTCGGTAATCCAGCCACAATTAACGCTTAAACTCGTTTCATAAATTTTGAAATAGCTCAGAAAGGATGAGGCGCTTTTTCCAGATTGGACGCTTTCATCTTGTAAGCTTAAAACACCCAATTTATTGTTTTCATTTAGGAATTTGAAGCTCAAAAATGAGATCAGCAAAAGTTTACGAAACCTGGAAGACCGTCTAAAAGCACCTTAACACCCACGTTAAGTTTACCTAAACGCGTCTCATGCAAAGTTTTCACCGAATTCTTATGTGGCAAAGTTTTGAAAAGAAACTTTAGCTTTAAAATTCGTAAAGTTTAAGATTATTAGGAGAGCTTTATAATAATAACGAGCTGATAGCTTTTTAATTCCATATGAAACAATTCGTATTGTTATTCCACTAGCTCGATGCGTCGGAGTGCAATATCAAGATACACCAGCTTTCCGAATGCAAATGAGCAAACAATCGATTCGACTCTGACCAGACTCCGGGAGTCTTATCACTAAAACACAGAATTATGTGCATCGTCTGCATTATGTTTGTATGTATGTGCTTTCTACCAGTGATCAAATAATGTTTCCATAAATATGCATGAGGAAATCACAGCCGGGGTTATTATTATGCACATAATTTAATTATTATTAGTAACACGCGACACACTTTTACAAACATGCGATATTGAGCAGAAACGAAGAATTATTAGTGCCTACTCACCCGAACCATATCAGAAATATAACATTTATTTGCTAAACTAATACAAAACAGCCATTTCCACATTAGGACGTACAAACTTCTATTCACCCCACTTTATTGGTCTGAATTTTGTAATACAAGAAAGTGATTGAACCGCCTTATTTCCATTACATGTTGAAAAAACTTTGAATTAAATTTTATGAGTGAGCCACAGGAGAAATTCTTTCACCGGCGAGACGTTTTCCGGTTCTTCCCCTTTATTCCCGGATCGAATCGGTAAACATGCCGTAACGACTGTACAATAAAAATATGAACGTATAAACAAAACGGAAAACATATTCCGAAAACTCGGTTATAGGTATCGATTCCCCTCGGAGCGTCTTATTAAAATCCGACCGTTTTTGTTTGTCTTATCAATCAATCCAATAGCAATTTACATTGATGTATTTTGTGCACGGGAAAAATCTGATTAAATTCTCATGCATCGTACCAGGTAGGTTATGTGCTATCTTCAAGCCAGCCAGTGGAATTCCCATAAATTTGCGGATCGCTCGTTTTCCGAAATTCTCCCCGTATACCGGCTCTTAATTTATTAAAACAACGACTACGAATTTGTTTCAATTTGCAAGATAAAGAGGCTTATTACGTGGGGGTCAGAGTTAGTGGGGATTGGTTGAATGGCTTTTAAGGAACCCGACTAACTTCCGAAGCTCCTCAGGATTTTTAGCACGGAGATTTAAATGAAAGACAAAAATTTTATTCACCCGTTACATGAGACCTTTCGGGGATTTTGACATGAAGGGCACGAATTAAGAGAGAAAATAGAATTTCGGTAGCCACCGGAATATAAATTTCTAAATTTTGCATAATAATGTGTTTAATGTATGGTATAGTAATTTCGGGTACCTATTAAATTCTACTTGAGAATCCATCTTCTATCAAATCTTTTGAATCGAAAACATGAAATCAAGTCTCATTTAAAGATATAAATAATACAAACGACTCTTAATAAAGATATCCAAATCAAAGTGTCAGGAACATGTGAAAACCAACCATGTAGAAATAGTTTTAAAGCTATATACAGATACATAATACATTTACATTTCGCGTAATATAATTTTTGTATTAATTTTGTATTTTTTTACAAAATGCGGAAAACAGCGGGTAAGTTACTTTTTCCACGGAATAGCTAAAACTGATTACACTGTCTCAAATATAGCTGTAAACACACTATACACGCTGCATAGCTATATCTGCTATGATATTAGCAGTATAGTACAGGCTATACTAGTCTACTACCAAAGAATAGGGAAATAACAAGAAGGGAAACAGAGAGAGAGGTCCGATGGTCGCGCAGATATGTCCGCGCAGGTTAACATTGGGGGAAAATGCACCAGTGGCGTAGGTGTGCAATACATATTTACCTCAATATCATTATGGTAACCAGAGGCGTAGGTACCGAATTTTGTATAAGCATTAGAGGCTTTTAATGTAATTTTCATAATGGAAATTAAAAAAACATCGGGACATCACGGCACATACCTGTTTCGTGTGATCACGTTTGTTACACATATATTTAAACATATTTGAATCAATACCCGTTCGACATTTATTACGGACCTGTGCTCCGACCCTTGCTGTCGCCGCAATAGTTGACAGTCCGGCGTGGTCCGGCCCTGATTTTCCCCCAATATAAGTCTTCAAGGTCATTGAAAACGGTTTGCTCAAACAATAGAGAGGGTCGGGACTTTCCCTTCTTGTTATTTCTCTATTCTTTGCTACTACGTTCTGCTCTGGTCTGCTCTGGTCTATTATGGTCTGGTCTGGTTTCCTCAGCTCTGATCTTATCTGGCCTGGTCTGGTCTCGTCTGCTCTGATCTGGTCTGGTCTGTTCTTGTCTCATCTGGTCCGCTCTGGACTGGTCTGGTTTGCTCAGGTCTGTACTGGTCTGGTCTGGTCTGGTCTGCTCTGGTTTGCTCTTATCTCTTCTGCTCTGGCCTGCTCTGCTCTGGAAAGTCTAGTCTCCTCTGGTCTGGTCTGATCTGGTCTGTTCTGGTCTGGTCTGCTCTTCTCTGATCTCGTCTGTTCTAATCTGGTCTGCTGTGATATGATCTAATCTGCTCTGTTCTCTTGTGTGTCTGCTATTTACTAGTAAATAATAAATTTGCCTTGCCTAGAACTGATGGTTGTTTTCTAAGTAATTTTTTTACGCAATAGCTGAAATTGCTTACACTTTCACAACTAGAGCTGTAAACACGTGATGTAGTGAATTTGCATTGCCCAGAGCTAATGGTTCTTTCTATTGTTGCCCCTTTGAAATCCAAGAATATGGGCCAGAATAATTCTTATTAAAATAAAAATATCCATGTATTCTATTCGAACCTCTGCCATTCAGTATTTCCATTGGTCAAGTGAGGTCCATATTCCCAAATATAGTGCCGAAATAGAAAGAATGAGATGTAAAGTCATAATGTCATTAGGAATTATAACAAGTCACCTCTTCATATCAGTATTTCCTTTAGTTGAGTGAGGTCAATATTCACAAATTTAGCGTCGATATAGGAAGGAGTCGTAAAGTGCTTATTGTCATTTGATATAGAAAACAAATCATCTAAGAACTGTCTTAGTTACTTCCGTATACTTTTCAGATTCTAAAATTTATGACAGCTCTATGTATATCACAATTATATCTAAACCGTTAAGTAGGATTTTAACGATATTTAATAAAGACGAGTTGCTAGGGAACTTTTGGTATGGTTAATATACTGATGACATTTTTAATATAATTTTTAATATCAAGTTGAGGACCTTCTAAGTTCTCTATAACAATTGGGGTATACCGACGACATTCTTAACTAAGTTCTAGACATTTATAAACGGCTGATCACATTGTAATATCAGTTGTCATTGTTATATGATAATCATGACTGTAAAAGTTAGGAATTTAGCAAGAAAATTAAGACAGTTGTAATTCGCCAAAATATTTAAAAACAAAAAATACAATTGTATGTTTAACTTGAGATGTTTTGGAATAAATTCGAATAAAACTAAGGAGTTTTCTGAGTTTCTGGTAAACTAGTGGCAATTTCCAGGAACTAATATCATTTTATCCAACACATGACAGTTATGAAGAGCGGATTTTATTGCAATTGCAACTTTTTGCAATTTGTGCAATTTCTGGGTGTTATTGCAATTTTTTGCAATTTTCGATGTTATTGCCTTTGTCTGTCTATTTTGTTCATTTTAAGAAATTAGGATATGTAATTTCAAGCCTAAACAGCTAAGGCGTAATCGGTTAAAATTAATCTAATAAATTCTAATCCAATAATAAGGTTTTAAGGTAATCAAAACCTATGACGCAGCTCTACGAGGTGAAGAAATCGATGAAAAATTTAATGTGGACCCAAATTTAGTTAATAAATTCCAATACGCTCCAATCACGACATATCGACAGTGGACATAGAGCAATTTTCTTCTGCATATAATTAATTCTCAACGATCGTACACAAAATTTTACTGCGGAATTTAGAGATGTACTTGATAGTTAATTTTAACAGATTGTAAATATATATGTATATATGTGTATATATAATGTAAATATGTAATAGTATGTTACGGTAGATAAAAATAAGTTTTTCATAGATTTTTTCATTTCTTATTTTTTTAAATGCAATTTTTGGTGGATTTTTGGCTACATTTGACAGTTTTTGAGTTTTAACTGCAATTTTTTAAAATTTTTACTGCAATAAAATCCGCTAATTATAACTGTCATTATTAATGTCATTTTAGACAAGTAAACTATCAAATAACACACTAGTGTGTTATAATCCATAACTCACTAGTGAGTTATGGATTATAACCCACGTTCGTATTTAAAGTAGTATTCTACGCAAGTAGCTTCGATTTGATCACAAAGCTTATTAATTATTATCTCATAAAAAACGATTTCTTCCAATTGTTGGATAAAACATTGTATGCCACTCGCGTGTTATGTTTCCTAAGTCACTTGAGAATTTATACCACTCGGCCTGACGGCCTCGTGATATAAATCTTCTCGCGTGACTTATTTTCAACATTTTCAACCCACTAGTACCATAAATAACTGTTAAACCCATTGCAATTGCCTTAAAAGAAACAATGCATATAGTTATTGTGATGTTCCGGTAAATTATTTTATGGAAAATATTGCAGTTCAGCCGTAACTTGTGACATATTTAAAAAAATTATGAGTATTTTAATGAAGTAGAGGGGTTTAAAAACTTTATACACACCACTGGTGTGTTATATAGCCAAAACAAAATTTCTCAGGAAGGGTAATATGCTGCTTAAAATAGAACTTTCACATAGGCTCTTAGCAACCATACTTATTTATTATTTCACTTAGTAAACTTACACCTTTTACCCGACACTATTTGGAACAAATATTTGTTTCCACATATACCAAAAAAATGTTTATTTTCTGATTTTAAGGAGTTAAAAGTTTCACCTATAAATTAGCTAATGCTATCAACTCTACTTATATATAAGAAACTAAAATTGGTTTTACTTTCTTAGTCTATTTTGTTTGATCTAATTTTTCTTTATCTAATTTAGTCGTACCAACCAAAATTGATAATAACCAGTCAGATTAATGGTATCAACTTGTATTTAGAAATAAAGTAAAAATTAAATTCGTTGTGAAAGTGATATTACTGAGTGACATACTTTTATTAGTTAACGTTATAGCAACAGCTTGCCAAAATTTTTATTTATCCAGACAGCCGGAAAAGAGTTTAATCCATCCGTTGAAAATGCTTTTAAATTTTTAATCCAATTTACGTACATTCTTGCCTTCGTATTTTTTGATAATCGAGTCGTTATGAACAACTCACTTGTTTTGTTTCACCATATGACGTACCTACAGCCTTTTTTAGGACTGTAATAACTTTTTTAATTGCGCACTAAAAAGGGTTTATTTCCTCTTTTTGTACTGAATTCACAGAATCATTTTTGGAGGAAATTTTTAAATATGAATTGTTTCATATGGCAGACAATAATTCGTACCACCTACCAGATATTTTGAAATTAATAACTAAATATTAAATAAATTTTCATAATAAACAATCTTTTATTTATACAAATTTGTCAACTGTAAATCATAACACACCTCTAATCCATAATGCATGAACTCATGCGGAGTGTTGCAATCGACCCACTACAACAATATTATCTTGTGATGATTATGGCGAATAAACTAAAAGTAACAAATAAGCATTCGCCATTTAAACTGATATTATTCAATTTTCCCCGTTTATTGACCAAACCATTTCTGGAAAAGCTCCAACTTGCGAATTTACTTCCCTTAGGTCTCGATAAAGGATCATCGGCACGTAGTCTTTATCTTACAGAAGGTTCATTGAATATATCGATTGGGTGTGATGTAGGGATCGAAGATTGGAAAATAATGGGTAGTGAAGGGAGACGTTGAACTGAGTATGTGTCTAGATTCTACAAATGAAATATTGCTTTCAATCAATCGAATTTGTGATTAAGCAATTAGAGGAAACAGCCAAATTTTCATGTAGTAACAGGATTATTAGACAAAGAGGATACTGTAGAGATAGTTAACCCTCTTCTGAAAAGTCCTTTTGCGATTTTATTGAAAGCGGACCTTCCTTTAATTAATAACCCATACTTTAATGAAATCAGACAGTAAACATATAAACCTGATATTACAGGAGAAATCACTCACAAAAATTAACTTCGAATTTCACGAGTGTCAACAATATGTGTAAACAAACACATCCGACTTTATTTGATATAGGCACATGAAACAAAACGAGAATTTAATGACTCGCCTAACAGCAAATATGATAAATTTTTTCAGGCCGTTGCCTTCGTCGCCATTACATAAACATTTCGTAAATGCGGAATAAAATGAAACAAAAATATGATGTATGAATTGACAACGTGAAAAATTAAATCGAAGCTATTAACTTGAAATCTAAAATAACGAAATTTTGTGTTTTCGGGTGAACAGATGTTTACTAACGTTTTAATTGGGTTTTTTCGTTAGCTTAAAACTAAACTAAAAGTCGTAATGATAAATGGCAATGAACTGTAAAAAATCGTTCAGAATCGTGTTTTCGCTACCAATTAATTTCCCTTTATTTGTTATCGACTGAGTAAATATTTCTCTTTGTTATTCGAGCTTTACTCTGAAATTTAGGGGCTCATAAACATAACGGGCGGTTTTGTTCCCTGAAGAATCATGTGCTTTCAAATATGAGAAGAAATATGAATCTTTACAAGAGATTTATCTAAGATCAGGTTATTACTCTATTAGTTCACTTAGCGCATTATATGGAAATTTTACTAAGCGTTAAGAACTACTTTCAAAACTGATTATTTTAAGTCAAATACACATATACGCAACTAACATTGATAAACCGTTTAAAGTTCTTTACTTCCTTAACACAATTATACATCTTTCAAAAGCGGTACAAGTGTTACCTTTCAAATGTATTATTTTTTTTTATAATTTTAACTTGTTGATAAATGCGTTGGACCATTTCAGTTGTAACGGTAAGTCTATGGTAGTAACAATCAACTTAAAAATTTTATATTTTGCTTTAAAAACAAAAGAACTTATATAGTTTTTCCTAACACAACTGTACCTGTATTAGATAGGCATAAGTTTTATACAATTGTCATGAATTTCTTAAAAATTCTTCAACTGCTTTAATTCTGTCCGAATTTATTTTAAATCGTCCCAAGCTACATTTTAAACAGAGATTTTTAATTCTTTTAGAAACAACTATATTAATTACAAATGCCTTAATTATCTTAGCCATTTCTATACTTATTCAGCGCCAAATCTCCTTTAAAAGAATCATGATTATGTCTTCAAACAAATCCAAAAAACATTTTTGTGTCCATTGTAGTTCATTATAGTCATTATTAACTCTTTAGAACTGTTCAACTTCCATTGAAATATGTTTATGACGACTGCAACATCGCAAATAAATGTGGTTGGTAAATTATAATTGTCACTCCTTCAATATAACATCAAAATTTTCATCTTGATCTTCAAGCTGCCTCTAAAATAACCCCAGCTACCTTGAAAACATCATCAGTTCGCTACAATTGTTTATAGTTCTATTGTTTATAACGATTTTAACATTATTGTGAGAGAAGAAAATATTTTACATAAATCTTAGTGGTCCTTCGAGCCGGATCACCTTAACTTAATGAGATACGCGAGACTTCGAGGAAAACAGTTCGCAAGACAGTTTTCGCCTATACATAACACTTAGAATAGATTTTCCTAACTGTTTTTTAAAGGTTATACCAATCTTCTAACATATTTTACTTCTGTTGCATCCAATTACTGTCCAATCATACATCTACATAATATTAAATAAAATAAACTATTTGTTGCGTATCAGGTATCGATGCCAAAATTTTAATCCAGCCCATATGTATTCAAGAGGTTAATGCTTCAAAACAGCACGAATTCTGACGTTTTCTGATATTTTATAACCATTGAAAAGTCTTAAATCATGCGTTTTTAGGTGAGTATTATCGGCAGCATTGGTATTGTTGACGCTAACGTCAACATTAATTTGAGTTAAGAAATTGTAATTTATAGTGAACTAATTTTAGGGAACTTTTCAACACGTTTTGTTTTACAAACAGAGAATAATCACTGACACAGCTTAGGTAACAAGGTTTTTGGGATATCTAATTCAACTAAAAAGCACGCCTTATTTTATTACGAAGAATAACAACGCCGACCGAACGTCAACAAACCAAGTTCAAATCACAATAATTAACCGAGTCAGCATAACAAAGGCGTTTACGGAACGTGATAAGAAGCGCGCTGCAGTTAAGGTCAGTTTTTGCAACGCTAGGTCATTGTAAGAAAACAAATAATATCTCATTTAACCAATGTAGAATAAAATGTATAAAAGCCCTGAAATTTGGTACAATAAACCAGTATACCCTAGTATGCTCAAAACGACAGTGTGCTGTGATCTTTCTTCACGCCACTTAACCCGACAACCCAAAACCTAACAAACTTCAACCCGGAGAAGTACGTTACGCCCTCTCTCCAAACTACAAGAACTTCAAGAACTTCAAGAGATCACGTCACGCCCTGATCTCCGCCTACAAGAACTTCAAGAACTTCAAAGAGATCACGTCACGCACTGATCTCCGCCTACAAAACCCTCTTCAGCCTTACAACCTGGAGATAAGATTTATCTCCGCAGCCACCCACGAGTTACGAGAGATATCTATACAGTCCATTCTCTAAACTCATTTCATACTTCGTTCAGTTATTGAAGTTAAGAGCAGACATTTAAGAGAGTAGCAGCTGTACGTAGGGTTAGTTTTCTTAAATGACCTTTGGCTATTTTGTCTTTCTTGTAAGTTACTCTCTCACTGTTATTACTATTTTCACCATTGTTTTTTGGTAACATTTTTAGAGCGGTGACGATATCTTACTAGAAATGCAGGAAGGCAGGCACAGTTGTCACCTAGTGGTTAGTATTTTTATATCGCGCTTTTAAATTTTATTTTGTTTCTACCTCTTTATAATTCAACGCTAGTATCTATATTAATATCTTGTCAGCTTACTAAGTTGTGGCAAGAGCAACTTTGGCGCAGAGGAAAAGAAACCAAATCACTTATCGTCTAACGGCAATTGTAAATTGTTTAAAAGGACCAATTACCTTCTTTTTGGTAGACATTCGTGGGATTTTTACTATATCGTATTTAAACCTATTTTTCTGCAGTGTATCCATCAGTAGATGTGCTAAGTATCATAACTAGAGACCGGATAGTTAGGCAAATGCCTTTTGCCTGCCTTTTTTGCCTTTTTTGCGATTTTTCGAAATTTGGCCTTTTTTAAAACATTTATGCCTTTTGTTAAAATTTAATGTATGTGTCTATTTTTCCATACAATTTTACGACTTTTTATTTGAAAGTTGTTTACTGGGAACCCGGGACAGGTAATTTTAACCCTCGTTAGTATCCATATGTTACTGGGAAATAATGAGCGGTTATTCCTAGAAATAAGCGACGAGAATTTTGTTAAAATTTTCTTGTTAGCTACACTCTACGGTTCATTGCTTGTTTTGAATTCCTCTCGTGTGCAGTTCGAGTGTCGATAATCTGTGCAGTGTTTTATCCGGACTGAAATATGCCACCAATGAAGGGTTTTCAGTTAAATAAGTGGGTTAAAATCGATGAAAATTTAGTCATTGATGGAAATTGCATATTTTGCAAAATATGCTCCAAGACTGTAAGTATTATTTTTATTATGTTTAAAAAGATATGTTTGTTTGTCTTTTATACATCAGATGTATGATTTCAATGTAAATGTTAATTTGTAAATGTTTTTTTTAAGTTGCATGTTACAAAAAAATATCACATCAATCAGCATTTAAGTAGTGGCATTCATTTAAAAAACCAGAAACTTAGCGGCAGTAAACAGCCACTTCTGAAGACAGTTTTAAATGAGTGCAACAATAAACCAGGCCCATCGAAGTCAACGTTTTCCTTAAAATTATGCGAAGCTTTCATTGCTGCTTCTATTCCATTGCAAAAATTAAATAATCCAGTACTCAAAGAATTTTTACAAACCATGGCAAAGGAAAGTATTCCGGACGAATCTACTTTACGTAGAAATTATGTTGATATATGCTACCAGTCGGTAAGTTAATACTATTTTAATTTTTCTTAGATATGCCACTGTATATAAAGTACATTCTATAACACTATAAACATACTTTTAACACTGTATATCGATAAATGTATTTTTGCAGAAGTTAGAAAATATTCGACAAGACATCGGGGACAATTATATATGGGTTTCAGTGGATGAAACAACTGATTGTAAAGGGCGTTATATAGCAAATATAATTGTATGCAAACTGAATGAAAATCAAATTGGAATTCCACATCTATTAGCCTCAAAAGTATTGCAGGAAACCAATCACAAAACAATTGCTAACTTTTTCGATGATAGCATGAGTAAGTTTTAAAATGATAAAAATAACATATGTATCTTTCATATTGTTTTTTAGGGCTATTATATCCTACAGGAGTGGAGAAAGGAAAAATCCTTCTATTAGTAACAGATGCGGCTCCTTATATGGTAAAAGCGGGTAACGTTTTAAAAATATTTTATAACAACATGATCCATTTGACATGCTTAGCGCATGCATTGCATCGCGTTTGCGAATGTATTCGCGAAGAACTTGCTGTCGTCAACCAGTTAATTTCGTCCACAAAAAAAGTAAGACATCCTTTTTTTATTCTAATATATAATGTATTAATATATTATTGTATTTAAAAAACAATTCAACTTTCAGATTTTTTTAAAAGCTCCTTTACGTGTGGCCGTGTATAAGCAAAAGTTGCCCCACTTAGCGCTGCCACCAGAACCTGTAGTGACTAGATGGGGTTCTTGGATTTCGGCCTGCTTGTTTTATGCTACGCATTTTGAGGAGATCAAAGAGGTATTCATTAAACAAATGTTTTTAAATTATTTAGAATAATTCTGTAAATGATATTCAAGGTGGTATGCAGTTTTGATGCGTCAGCAGCTCAAGCCATAGCAAAATCACAAACTGCATTCAAAAATGCTGAAGTCAAAAGTGGATTGATTTTTATCCGAACCCACTATTCACATTTACCGGAGGCGATTCAAAGTTTGGAGGGAAACAGGCTTAGTCTAATGGAATCGGTAGCGATTTTTAATACAACCAAAGAGAGAATTGAGAAAGTCTGTGGCAGCACAGGGGAAAAAATTGCAGCAAAACTTAATTCTGTAATTTTAAAAAATCCTGGTTTTCAGACAATAATTGATATTGCGAAAATCCATGAGGGTGGTGAATCAAGATCGGAGCTTGGAATTAAAGAATCGTCTGCCCTCAAATTTGCTCCAGTTACATCATGTGACGTAGAACGTTCATTTTCTCGTTACAAGGAGATATTATCTGAAAAAAGACACAATTTGTTACCAGAAAACATCGAAAAATATTTGATCGTATCTTGGGAGTCGACAAGAAATCCGCTCTTGTGAACTAATTGCGTAAATTATTTGTGTTTTTATTGTAAATATGTACTAATAGAATCAATTTATACATGTTCGTATTACATTGCATTTTTTATTACATTTTTCAATAATGCCTTTTTTGATAAATGTTAGTGCCTTTTTTGAAAAGCACTGATGCCTTTCTTGGTCAATTTTATGCCTTTTTACTCATTTTAAATTGCCTAACTATCCGGTCTCTAATCATAACTTACCTACCTTTCGATGTAAGATAATTGAACTGATTTGGCAGTTTGGTTGAAAGTATTTGCCTTGAACCACCATACAGTTGTTTCGTTTATATTGAGCTGCTTTCCCAATTATTTTACATTGTGCATTTACTTCTTTTGTTACCTCTCTTACATAGTTTTTTTACATGATTTTCTTGGAATGCCATTTTTATTTAACTATGATATTCATGTTATTACAACTGTTTAAAATATTTTCGTTTAACTTAAATTGTGGCACATTCTTCAAGCGCATTTTTAAGCTTATTAAGTTGGTTATTTTATTTAAAATTTGTTTAGGTTTGAAACAGCATTGCTGTTTTTATAACTTTTTATGTGTAGGTCTGATATTTAAACACAGTGCGACTTCCACTTGTTAAGGTTGATGATCCCTTATAATTAGTGTAGGTAAATATAATTCCAACTGGTTTTAAAGGGAATTATTAAAATCTTTATATTTTTCGATTATTTTATGTTTATGGCGGAAATCTACACTTTTCATGAGAAACGAACGAGAATACTGTTAGACCAACACTCGGCCAACTTTCATTATCGTTTCGGCCTGGTGAAGCCTTATTAGCCGGTCCAAATTACTTTGAACGACGAAAAACATGTACAAAGAAACGTTTCAAAGTAGATATCTCATTCACGGTTTTATCTTTCTTTTTCCAGGCATCCTCGCCTCTCTGGAATCCCCCCAGTAACGTATGAAGCAATTAAAAACGAACCGGAACAGCCATTTTAACGGTCCGATAAAAGCAAACTTTGCCCAATATTTCGTCTCATTACAGTGCGCTATTCATAATGTCGTTTCGAAATCATACGCAAAGACCGTTTTATCGTTCCATAAATATCGAGTTATTGCGAGCATAAAACTTTCGATTGGATCATGCGATCAAAAAGAACAATTAAAATGCTTAAAACGCCTTATTTATGATGGAAACGAGCGTCGAGAGCGAGTGCGAATGGGATGAAGTACGTATCGTTTCGGGAATTAGTGGGGGAATTTGGATTCGTTAAAGCCCGAGTTTTCTGGTAATTTTTTTCTGAATTATGAAAAAAGCCTCATTTGACAGTTATCAAATGCGATACACCATTAAACCCGAGCTGTTTTTCGGGAAAGGGGACTGCAAGATTTATAACTCGAATAAAAATTCCTCGGAACCAACCCAAAAAACGAATGCTAAGGTTTATTTTAATTTACTCTAATTGTCCGTAATTTAATTCCGCCGCTTATCGTGCAAATCTTTCTAAACTATTTTTAAATTTTAAAGGATGACTTTGAGGTAGTTTAGGGAATTTAGCCGGGAAAATATATTGCTAGAACTAATCCACCAGCTAATGTATTTCAATAAACTCGAAACCTCCCGTTGTTGAAAAAGTATGCAAAAAGCATAATAAACCCTCGGGGAAACGTAAAGGATTCAGATATTGTTAGGGGCACAAAACGCAAGTCATCCTTCGATTTTGCTCCATTCCTAATTTCCCCTAATTCGGAACTTTACCGACAAACTGTGGTTGGACCATTTATCATTCCCTGAAGTAGGTTAGACAGTAAAGATCTTGTAAATTTCTTCCACTCCATTTAAATTCCTTCCTCTATTTTTCTACGGGGGAGATATTTCTCTCTGATTTCGGACACTTTTATTTGTTTTCTAGGGACGCCAGCACCTAAAACTACTTATTTTTCTGCAACGTTTTTAGGGAGGCATAAAGCACGTCCGCCAATAAAATCAATATCATAAGTTTAAAGTTAATTTATGTTTACGCTCTGGAGGTTGGCAAGAAACTGAATTGCTGGATGTCGGAAAAATAGACGCTCTGGGTGATTAATGCAAATTGCTTGGTGGATTTGTTCAAGGAAGTTCCTCGAAGGATTTATATGTGAACACATTTTGGAACGTATACGTCCATTAAGGACGCCGCAAAGGGCGAAGTATTGGAAAACAATAATTGTTTAACTATTTCCTTAGAAGATTCAATTCTATTGTTGATATTTTTTATCAAATGAAAACTATTTTGATATGAACAAAGTTTTTAGAATTGAATCTTATTTCAGCCATTTTTCTATTTCTTGTTTGCAAAAATTATAGCAGTTTTTTTCTGAAACAATCTGCTTACGATTCCATAAATAACTAATAGTTTGAAATTGAATTTACTATTTGAGCAGCTTAATGATTTTGACAGGACTAAGTATGCCAAATTTATAATAGTTGCAAATAAAGTCGATCTCACTCACACAATTTGTTTCTCTGATCAATATCTCTGATTGTTTCGATATGTGTTAATTTTAACTGTATTTGTCCATGTTGTTTTAATCTTTGACACTCCACATGTCGCACACCCGGAGCCCTAAAATCTTTTGTTGTGAGTATTGTTATGTAAAATACTTACCTTCAGTCAACTAATGCATCCTCATATCTAGATGAAGCCTGATGATGACTGTTAATCAGTCGAAACCGGTCGCTTAGTCCTTATTAAATAAATTCGTTGGCGAAGACTTAGTGTTTTCTTCGGATACTTTTCTCTGATCAAAACTTTAAGAAATGTTCTAGAAAATATGAACAAGATTTAAAACAAAATCCTTCTTTCCTGTTTGAAGAAAGCAGGAATTTTTATTTGTTTTGTGCCATCATAATACTTTCCCGAACTACAAGACATTCAATTATAATATTGCAGTAGCCACTTTGTAAATTTATCGTGATTACAAGGACATTGCCCTTCCTGAATCCCAAGAAGAGGCCAAGAGTGTATAGGGATTTGATCGACCAACAGTTCTCACAGATTCGATAAGGTGCTTAGATTGTAGTCCATAAGTAATCAATAGGTTCTGTCATGTGTTTGAAAACTTTACGTATCTTTTACCTTGTTTTTAAGGCTTGATATATGTTTGGTGTCTTAAATAGGTGACGATTTCTGTCAATTTTCAATGTTCAACAATTAAACTTTGTAAATATAATGTTGAGATGGTAAGGGCGCGTGTGAGTTCGGACCCGCTACCCTTTAACACAGCGGGGTTTCATACGAGTTCGGACCCAGCCTACCTGCTCGAAGTGAGTCCCAATTCGAATTAGAATTATAAGTAGAATGAAATATTTTTCAAGGGAGCAAAGGAAAAGAGGCAAGGAAACTGATTTTGGGAGCTTATAGTTTTATAGGGCGACAATATATCTTTCCTAGGAAACTTACGATAAACCGACGATAGTAGGTACCCTTACCTCGCCTTATCTTACCCCTTACCTTATTCGCACCTATAACGGGTCCGAATCCTTGACTACCTGAGCTCGATGGGTCCGAACTCGCATTCTCTGGATGTGAGAATTACATTTCCACCTGTGAGTGAATATTTCATATTCAAAAGAAAATTGGAACCCGAATATGGTCAAACCAATATGCCGCTGATCACATTAATTTTATAAATATCCGACTCGAAGGACCATAATGGAATGTTCTTTTCCTTTTGTGACCAATCTATGGAATTTTCAGAGTTTCTTCCTTCCGCAACTTAGTCAGTAGAAGCGGTACAATTTGATATGCCATCTGCTTTAGTAGCAGGGCACATCTATCATAATTTTTACTTATAGTTTATCACAAATTATAATTTTCTTAATTTCTCATCTTCAATAGACCTGAGTGAATCTTTAGTAAAGTTTTGGGCAATCGTAGAGGTTCCTAAAAACAAAGTTCTGTCATTGCTAAAAAAAAATTCCTTCCACTTTAATCCATTCTTGGTATTAACAGCTTTAAGTAAAAAAAAACAGACACGTTGCACTCTGGGAATGCTGACAGTCGAAAGCTAGCTATATTTTGCGTAACTTTATAGAAGGTTAAAAGTTACTGTGAGGTTATGAATAACTTATGTAAATGAATGACTCGCCAACGTTTTACTTGATGTATACCTTAGTATTATTATTTCAGTCTATACATTCAATTTGTAATGTTATATAGTTGTAATACAGTTTAATAATTTACAATATAATAAGAAGTAGAATAAGAAAATATACCTAAAATTGAAAATACAAAAAAAAAAACGACAACGCACCTCGTTCTCAAAACATTCGCCATTGCATTTTTATTTCAAAACATAATGCCAACCTAATTGCAGTGCTAAACATAATGCCAACATAAAACTATAGCCAGTGCTGACTTCTGTGGCAAGAACCACAGAGCTTATATATATCATCATCATCATCATCAATCGGCTATTCTCGTCCACTGCTGGACATAAACCTCCCGTAGTAATTTCCATCCCCTTCTGTCTCGAGCTGTGTTCATCCAGTTGAAATAGATCGCAGTTGGAACGCTTTATATTATCCGACCATCGGGTTGGTGGTCGTCCTCTGCTGCGGAATACATCGACTCGCGGTCTCCACTCTGTCACCTTTTTCGTCCATCTGTCGTCACTGACCCTAGCCAGGTGTCCGGCCCAGTTCCATTTAAGGGTAGCAATCTTCTCGATGGCGTCGATTACTTCAGTTCTTACCCTTAGACTTGTATTGGAAACCCTGTCTCTCAGAGACAGACCTAGCATTGCTCTTTCCATAGCTCTCTGTGCAACTCCGATTCTATTAACTGTCCGTCTTGTCAGCGTTCAAGTCTCGGCGCCGTATGTCAGCACAGGCAAGACACATTGGTTAAAGACTTTTCTTTTAAGACAGATGGGGATATCTGATTTTAGGACATGGCTTAACTTTCCGAAGGCTGCCCAAGTTAGTCCAATTCTTCTTGACAATTCACAAGTTTATTGTCTCTACCTAAGCGAATCTCATGGCCCAAATACTTATATGAGTGGACTTGTTCTATTTTTGAGTTGTTGAGAGTTAAATAAGTACTTGCAACCAGATTAGTCATGAACATAGTTTTATTGGTGTTAACACTCAGACCCACCTTCTCGGAGGCTTGTTCAAGCTCCTGTAACATCATTTGTGCTTCTCCCAGACAATCTGTAATCAGTACTGTGTCGTCAGCGAATCTTAGAGGGCTCAGTTTTTCGCCGTTAATATTGATACCGAAGTTCTCCATGTTAGCACTTTTAAACATAAATTCAAGCAGGGTTGTAAACAACTTGGGAGAAATAACATCTGCCTGTCGCACACCTCGTCCTATCTTGACGCTTGAAGTGTCCTCGTGCAGCCTGATGCAAGCAGTTGCGTTTTTGTTTGCATGTTTAATGATGTCTGTGTAGCGATAATCAATTCTACAGTCCGCCATAGTCTTGAACAATGCACTGTGATCGATTGTGTCAAAGGCGTTTTCGTAGTCGACGAAGACAAGAACTAAGGGTTTGTTGTACTCCACGCACTTTTCGATGAGGACCTTGATTGTATGGAGGTGGTCATGAATCCCTGTATTAAATTCCTGTAATTAAGGAAGACTAAATGGTGCTCCTGAGCTGTTTTCTGAAAAGAAAAATTTCATAGGTAACATTAAATAGAACATTAAATAAGGGTACGCCGCAGTTATCCATTTATCTTTCCATAACTCGTATGGAGGAAACATATATTTTTCGATGATAGCTGTGAGACATCGTTCCAGATTTCTGACGACACTAGTCTAAAAGGTAACCAGGCACAACTTGAATTATTTGATATTCCTGAATCTCTGATTTTTACAGCTTCAATTTGCCCTTATATCTAACACCCAAAAGATACGGATCTACCCAAAAGATGCTATTCAGCAAAATACTGGGTGATCAACAATGACTGTTTGAGTTGGCAATCCTACCTGGAGAATTTTTTTCCTCAAGGGTGTGCAACGCTACAACCAGATATGTTAATTTGACAAAAATTTGACATAACAATCAGCGATAAGATTAATTAACACTTAAAAAATGAAACTCGAAATACAGAACAATAATAATTAAACAGCTAAAGGTAATGCTCAAGGTGTCCCCCATTTTGGTCCAAACATAAATTAATTCGCCTTTTAAGACTCTCGAAGATATTCACCAGCATATTGGGGATAATGTTTGCCACTTCCTGAACTATTGCCTCTTGCAGCTCTCTTCAGTATGGAATATGTTCCTAAAGACATTGTCCTTCAAGAGCCCAAATAACGAAAAATCTAATGCAGTGAGATCTTGACCTGCTTTGCCACATGCCCTGACTATTTACTCTGTCGCCAAAATTTTCTCTTAAATATCCCATAGTAGTACGAGCCGTATGTGCCCTTGCAGAGTCTTGCTAGAAATATCCAATTTGACGCTCTTCGTCTGTTAATTAGTTTATAAAAGCCCTCAAAAGGTGTTGGATATATCTCTCCGAATTGACGGTAAAATTAAAAAATATCGGCCCATACAACCGCGTCCTTGAGACTGCCAACCAAACACCAACTTTAACCGAGTGCAAATGTGTCTCTCTGATAGCGTAAGGATTTTCACCTGACCAAATTCTGTAATTTTATTTATTCACATAGCCGTTGAGATGAAACCAGGCTTCGTCGGAAAAGAAGGTATTGTCAAGGACATTATTATTTAATATGTCATTGAACCAATTGCAAAATAAAACTCTGCGGGTGATCAGGAGGGATTAATGACTGGACGATGGAAATTTTGTAAGGGTGGTACTTTAATTTCTTTTTAAGCACAGTGGAGCAACTTCCATATGATAAACCTGTAAAACCGTGAATTAGAACAACATGGAAAAGTGGAAGTCTTATGGGTAAGAATGAAAATTGGTTAAATAGGAGGCTTATGGACCAAACCTGTTTGAAGGGAGAGCTTTCTTAAGAATTTGGGAGGACTTCTTTGCGTTCGAGTTCTGATACCCTCGAAAACTTCCTCGTTTAGAGTAGAAGGTCTACCGGGTTGATTTTTGTTTGCTTACCCTCCCTGTGTTCAAATAACGTTCAACTACTCACATGCAATGTTGCAGAAAGACAGCAAAAGTGACCAAAGTCTCCGGAAACAACTCCTGAAATTGCTGGTATGTCGCTTCGGGAGAGTACTGCCAACCAGTAATTGGGTTATAAATCCCGCTTCGAAAGTACGCCATTTCCATTGAAAATTTCGTGTTGTAACGTGAAAACCATTTTAAAGAAATAAATTTGAAAAGAATACCAGAAATTTGAATTTGAAATAGCAAATTCAAATTACCAGTTGTACCATTTAAAAATGAAATTCAGTATTGCCAACTCAAACAGTCATTCTTGATCACGTTGTACCTTTGAAGTTTTGATTTCTATGAATCCTTGAAGTGAGCAATACCCGGCGATTGTAATTTTTCTCCATTCGTTGCTACGAAAATTCTGTAAAGACTTGCTAAAAACAATCAGCGGTGATATTCCCAAAGTTCCAGAGATTTCCCCACTTGAATAAAGGCTTTCTCCAAATCCCAAAGAAGAATTGTTTACTCTATCTCTCACTGTAAATCTTATTTTAAATCGACATGCATTTCAACTTCATAAATAGGTTAGTAAGTGGAGGTCATTACTGAATGACGAGAGTAGTAAATTTCCTCTATATTCTAAAGAAACTCTTCAATTTCATTTTGAGAAAGTCTCAAGTAGACACTTTGACTTTAGAGAGGCTTTGATGGAAATTTCACCTTAGATCATATGTGTGTTGTAAATTCAAAAATATTAGTTTTTGGTACAGTGGTTAAAATGCAGAGTTTTGTCTGTAAAATCAAAATTTAGGATAGCAAGCCATCATTGAGACTTGTGAGAGAGAGAAAATCCCGTGTCTTCACATATTTTATTCGAATTAATCTTCTATGGCACATTCTGCACGGGAGTTACCGATATACCGACGATATTTTAAAAATCATAAGCCTGCAAAGTTGCATATACACACATGCACCATGCACTCCTGCAACGGCGGATGATTATCCTCATCCGACATCCTCAATTATGCATATTCCAGGAATGATTTATAGTCGGATTAAAATTAGACAGTGTGACAGGCACAAAGGGCATACAAAGCTTTCTATTTGCATAAAGTTTTTTTTTGCCTTCGATCAACTTTCGGTCGGCGATCATTTATCATGCGCGTCACTTTTTCTTAAATACCGGAAATGTTTTTTTTGTCTCGTCATGATGGATAGCAAATTAAAAAGTTTTTGCGCGGTTATCGTTTGTGAGGGCGGCAGAAAATTATAATGAAGCTGTGAACAGCGGAATCATTAACGGTAAAGTTGGTTTAATTAATTAAGCGACGATTTAAACTTTGGCGCGGGTGTGCGAATGAAATTTGTTGCATAGATTGGTTTTCGTTTCATTTAAAATTTATATTTGCCGGGGGTCGTGTACAATAGTTAATTAACGTGTCGAAATTTCTAGGAAATTTTGTATTATTTTTGGTGCTGAACATGGAAAGAAGAGATTTTCTAACAAAACTTTTTGTTAAGAACTTAAATAAGATTGTTAGTAAGCTCGTTGTTCAGCTGATACGCTTACACGACGTTTTGAATTTAATCAGACACAAAACACTCGCTTCCCTACGACAAATCAAGCAACTATCCACGTCTCATAACAACATTTCTATTACAATTCGTCTTTTCACCTCCGGCACAATGTAGGAGCAGACTTCTTGGATTGCATGTACGGCAGCTAAAATGGGGTCCCAGTTAAACAACAGGATTGGGTTAAAGATGACATTCGCCCCAATTTCCACCAAGTTAGTAGTTGCCAGAGACTGTTCCCTGGCAGGAATTACAGTCAAATTTCAGGAGAGTCGTTTATCATCCACTTGTCTGCGCTACACTTTAAAGCTGAATTAACTACGACTAATGCGCGCCTAAGGGATCAATAAAAGTAATTTTCAAAAAGGTGGGTGTTAGTAGTTTTCAGTTTGTATTTTTGTAAATGGAGGCTTCAGTTTTCAACCCTCGTTTAGCTCCAACAAATAACTTTAGGTTTATTCTAAGTTTTTACTTTATAATTGGCCTCCTGCTCATATACATGTCAAGTCTTTATCGTAAGTGCAACAATGGTGATTGGTTTGCAATTAATTGCCCAGCTCAATAGGTGCATTACAGCTTTACTACATTCCTCTAGGTAGATTAGGAGGTATTTAGAAATGTTACGAGATTCAATTTTTCATACATCCAAAAAAATCTTTTAATGTAACTTCACCCAATTGAAACAATACATTCTTAAACTGTCTTTACTAAGTACAAATGGACATGTTTTCGGCCACTAGTATCCATCATGAGCATATTTATATGAATAGAGGAAATTTGAATAAATAATAATAAATAATGATAATTGAAAAAAATTGAGGAGTAACTGAAAAAAAATCAAATAAAAATTCATAGGATGATGCTGAAAACGACCTTTAGACAATCAAGTCGACAGTTCAAAAAATTGAAACAGGGACATCGAGAGATGCATTAGTTTAAAAAATTGGAAAAGTTGGAACTATTCTAGATAGTCAGGTGAGGGATTGTGTTTGGGGTAAAGGCAGGGATAAACTTAACATGTTAAAATACAAATTGGACAAGTTCATTATTAATTGTTTATAATTACCCATAAGATCGTAGAGACGGCATGATTTCTTCTTGTAGTGAATTTTATAAGTAGGTTTAATTTATGTATGTAAAGTTGGCGGACCACCCTACTCAGGCCGGCAAAACAAAATAGTGCAGATTTTGTGTCTTTTTTGTAGCTTTTTTGTAGCGAGAAAACGAATTTTGTAGCTTTTGACCAGCCGGAGATACAAGAAGTGGGCTAACTTAAACTTAAGTTAGCGGCTACAGCTATAACTCATACACGGAATGTAATAGGCAACTCTGGTTTTCGCAGGAATTTGTGTGTTTAGAAGTACCTGAAAGTCCCGGGGCCAAAAAAATTTTTGAGCACTATTGGCCAATTTTGACCAAAAATGACAAGACGTTCAACCATCACTCGATGTATAATTTCATGATATAGTAGTAATCTTGAGAATCATTTGGCACTGGAAAACCTTCTGTAGATTGGCGGAAAAAGCGGGCAAAAATGTCCAGAAATGGGCAAAAATGTCCAGAAATAACCAAAAATTCGATAGTGACTTATTTTAGCCAAAACATGGGAAATCCTGTATATACGTCGACAGGCCGAACATGTGGTACACAAAGAGTTCAGAAATCTAGCAAAGGGTCAATCAAAAATGTCCAGAAATGACCAAAAATTCTTAGATGACTTATTTCGGCCAAAACGTGCTAAATCCTGTAAATACTTCGAAGGTTCGAAAATGTTGGCACCGAAGTTTTCAGACACACTGCAGGAGAAACCAATGGACCCTTCTAGCTAATGTAATTCACCTGAGGCTGCGGGCCTGTGGAGCTACAAATTCTAAAATGACTTATTTCGGCCAAAACGTGATAAATGACGTGTATACTTCAATAGTTCGAAAATGTGGGCCAGGAATTTTGAGACACACTGTCGGAGGATCCAATGGATCCTTATAGCCAGTGGAATCCACCTGAGACTGGGGGCCTGTGGAGATAAAATTTCTAAAATGACTTATTTCGGCCAACACGTGCTAAATCCTGTATATACCTTGATATTTGGAAAACGTTTGCCTCTGACAGTGTGTCTGAAAATTCCGGGGCCCACATTTTCGAACTGTCGAAGTATATATAGGATTTAGCACGTTTTGGCGGAAACTAGTAATTTTAGAATTTGTAGCTCCACAGGCCCGCAGTCTCAGGAGAATTCCAGTGGCTAGAAGGGTCCATTGGATCCTTCTCATACAGTGTGTCTAAAAATTCCGGATCCCACATTTTCGAACTGTCGAAGTATATACAGGATTTAGCATGTTTTGGAAGAAATAGATCAATTTAGAATTTGTAGCTCCACAGGCCCGCAGTCTCAGTCCATTGGATCCTCCTATAGTGTGTCTTAAAATTTCTGGGCCCACATTTTCGAACTGTCGAAGTATATACAGGATTTAGTACGTTTTGGTCGAAATAAGTCATTTTAGAATTTTTGGCCATTTCTGGCAATTTTTGCCAGCGTTTTCCGCCAATTAACAGAAGGTTTTCCAGTGCCAAATGATTCCCAAGATTGGTACTATATCATGAAATTGAACCTCGAGTGGTGATTGAACATCTTGTCATTTTTGGCCAAAGTTGTCCAATAGTGTCCAAAATTTTTTTAACCCCAGGACTTTCAGGTACTTCCAAAGACACCAATTCCTGCGAAAACCAGAGCATCCTATTACATTCCGTGTATGAGTTGGCCGCTAACTTAAATTTAAGTTAGCCAACCTTTTGTAGGTATCTTCGGCTGGTCAAAAGCTACAAAATTCGTTTTCTCGCTACAAAAAAAGACACAAAATCTCCACTACTTTGATTTGCCGGCCTGAGGAGGGTGGTCCGCCAACTTTTCATACATATTTAACGTAAATTTTACATCATCTTTTCATTCAATATTTATCCCTTTTATCATGGATGACGGTTACTAGTGGCCCAAAACATCTCCATTTATATTTAGTAAAGACAGTTTAAAAATATATTGTATTAGGTGGAGTGATATTAATAGTTCATAACCCCTCCCCCTTAGAGGATGTGAATTTCTATACAAGTTTTCATCCATCATTCTTTTCACTACACCAATTCTTCAATTGTCTTCTGTATAGAAGCTCTTCAGGATCACAAGGGAACCTTTCAGACCGACACTCTTTAAACTGGATATATGTGACAATTGAATCTAAAGCAAACGCCATTATTCTCGATATTCCATGCGATAAACTAGAAACACTTTTATCGCTAATTGCATTTCACCGGACTTCAACGTATTTTCATCCTAATGGCAGTTTCTTCGTCGCCGTTCCAACGGTGCACTTTACGACTGGATTCGTTTAACATTCACATCAGCTATTTTATTTAATGGCGTGCTCCGGAACGGCCATCAAAGAAACAGTAAACTTCCACAAAAGGGTTTATGTATATATATACACATATATCCAGATGCCTGGCATGGTAATATCGTGCGCCATTTATGACGAATCGAGCAGGTGAACGCTGGTATTGCCTTTCATCGCTAAAATATCGACGAATATGAGGAATACTTTAGTCTCACATACATTGTTAATGGAATGTTCGAAGCGCGTAGATGTATTAGTTTCTTTTATCCGGAATAACGTACGAAATAACGAGAGGTAGAGTAAATTTTTGCATATTGCAATTGCCAGTTTTAACATCAGAATACCCTTAAGATGTAATCGGTTTCTCAAATGAACTTACATTTTATATCATGTCATATTCGCGGGTACACAAATACAAATACGAATTTACTCTAGGAATAAACTCAGTAGTACTACTTACCTTTCTGAGTAGTTATTTTTGTTGTTTTTTTTAAATCGACAAAAATGGGGTTCAAACTTAATTATGTTTCTCAATTCGCTTGGTGAAGATGAGAATGCAACTTTTTCTTTTATAATTTTGATACAATTTTAATTTCAAATACTCGTTGTCACTCCACACAAAAATCGGCATAGACGAGTTGTCACCCAACCCCTATAATACCCCCAGGTAAGGAAATAAAATGGGTCGAGTTGTCACCGGAGTTTTCGCACAGGTATATTTCAAGCCTTCTTTGGGATAATGAGGGTACTTTTCGGAATTCCTTAAATATGAATATGATTTAACTACTCCAATGAGATGTAATATTACACCAAACATTTTGTTTTTGGTAAGTTTCCACCATTCAGGTGATCGGTCCTGTACGTTTTACTAAAATGTCAGTCCAAGTGATGAAAAGAGAAAAAAGGAAAAGACATGTTGATTATTGACGGTTTTAAATTCACTTTCCAAAAATTTCTCTCTGGGGGTAGTGCAAAACGGTGGATTTGTGCGTTTAGAAAAACGCTGTGCAAAGCTTTTGTCAAAACTAGTGGCGACGAATATAACGTTTTTGATTCTCGTTTTAAAAAATTTTTATAAATCATAATCATGAATCAAACATAGACAAGCCAACACTTAATCGACAAATATTAAGTAACTCCATAATACGAAGATCAGTGGAAGATATATGCGCGCGACCAATGAAAATAAAAAACTTATAATAGAATTAACATTGGGTGACAACTCGACCCTGGTCTGGGTGACAACTCGACCCCGGCCTGGGTGACAATTCGACCCATCATTTGTCAGTAATCACCTTATGGGTGACAACTCGTCCCCGGCCACAAAAATGGTGTAGGTTCCCGATTTATGTAGTTGTTTCTGTGGTTTCCTCTAATATTTAACTTACTACATAATCCTAAGTTATTATGAAAGTATGGTATAAATATTTAAGTTATGAATTTATATTATCATTAAAATATTTAAATTACTAAAAATTCTTATTAGGTATAAGCTAAAGATGATAATAAGAACAGCATTATTTGTCTAAATTTTCACGCTGCCGCTATCGTAAATAGCTCTTACATGCATAGATACGTAGCATGAAAATGGCACATAACATTCGTGTATTATTTTTCCTTTACGACGGAATGTAAATACTGTAATTTTCATTCCTAGGAAAATCAAAAGAGTAAATCAAGTTGATTTATTATCTTGCCCAGGATGTTAACAGTATTTTATTTAAATTTGTCGCATCGGGTAAACCTAGTAACGAATTTGTCAGACTGACATATGTCAGTTTGACGTAAGCATATCTCTGTTTTATGTAACATACATAGAGAGAACTCTTAACATTGTTAGAGAGGAACCAATCCTTGCTAATTTGAGACTAAAATTTAATTGGCTTTAATAAGCTGAAAATTAGATATCAATATAAAACAAGGAAGCTGGTCGTCGACATAATTTCAATCATCACTGTGGATTGCTCCGAAGTGTCCTGCTGACGTCATAAAAGAGCTTTGCGGATAATATTTGTTATTCGTGTGTTGGCGTCAAATCTGCTTCCATTAGTGTCAAAATGTCATCAGAGATTGGACCTCCCACAGCAAAGTGGTGGCGACCGTTCGTCCGATATCTTATTCCATACACGATGTCACGAAAAGTAGTCTGATGTTACATTGACAGGACATCGATGTTTCACTTAGCACTCGTTTATGTTTACTGCGTTTAACTTTAACATTTTGTTTTATCTCCTGTATAATAAATTCCAAACTGTTAAGGTAAAAGCATCCTAGGTTCATTTATATTTTAATGGGACGAACTAGAGCTATCAATTTTCTAGGAATAATTATTTTTGACACCCAAAACCATTTAGATTTAAATAAAATTTTATATTGATTTCTCTGTAAATACCTCCCAAAGGCATTTATTCGCTGAATTCGACATTAAACGTTCACTGGCATTGTTTTCGAATGCATTACCAGTTCGTTATTTATTTTAATGTGAATGCGCAATTACAGGGCTAAAATATGTATGTGGAACATAAACAGAGGCGTTACGTAATAATGCATCGTTTTAAAAATCAGTTTGATAATTGTTTAATTTTTAAACACAACTTTCATAAAAATTCGTGATGAATTTGATTCCGTATATGAAATATGTTAAAAATACTTATAATTCAATTTGTATATGGGTGAATAATAGTAATACAAATTGCACATCCAGCATAATTAGTGACGTCGATTTGCAACAAGTGTTCAAATTTGCTAGTAACGGACGTTAAATATAAAAGAAACATTTGTAAGCCAAATTCGCGATTCGCTGAACCAAAACTGAAATAGTAAAATTTTGTATTTCGTTTATACGTTAAACCATGACCATTGTATCGCATTGCATTCCAGTAAATAAATGTATTAATTGGATAGGAGCCCTGTTGAAATCATAAGTGATTTCAATAAAAATCAAGGTAAACAAATAATATATATATTCACCAATTTTGCCTACAATTTCGATGATTTTTAGTGCTTAGAATAATGCTTGTTTTATTTTTAAACTTCCTTTATTGTCATTTGTTCTATTGGGTGTCAAACGGTTGTCCATTATAGGATAATTCCCCGAAAAGTCGCCATCGGAAATAAATCAAAGCAAGCCCCATTACCCCCTCTGATAGGGTTAATCGCTTCTTTAACCATCAAACGACAATCAAACCAGATGATTTATTCCTTTTTTCTTTGGTGGCGTTCGAATTTGATGAGTTATTAATATCCTCCCGAATCGAAAGATTCGAAAGCAACTTCCCGGTGATAGATTCGATTTGGGAACTTTTTTATTCCGAGTCAGGAACAAGCAGGAATAAAAAAGGGATATTGGAATTGTGGCAATGACTTCGGGTCGGGAGCATTATTTCTGGTTCGATTTCCTCTGCATCGAGACGGTGGAATGAAAGTAATTTCGATCCGTGCTCATTTGAAATTTTCGATATTTGAATGATAGATTATGTTATCCGTTACGGAAGCCACGGTGCCGCCCTTCCTCGACTCGCTATATTTCGTTGATTACTTTTTGCAATCTGGCCGAAACTCGGAGGGAACGAATGGCTTTGTTTTTCTACCGATCGCAATCCTCCGCGTGTCTTTCTCAAAACATACGAATAATAAACAGTTGAATTTGCCTTGCTTTATGCTCCATTTCTTGACAACATAAAAATGAATTTCAATATTGAAAATATTGATTCATAAATCGAGCCCTTCGAATCGCACTCAATCCAGATTTTACATGTTTTACCTGTTTCACAATTTCTTCCTGTTACACCAGTATGAGGCGATTTAGTTGTTCTCAAATGTGTATCAATTCTTAGATCGAAATTTATTTAAATTTACCAATGTATCAGTAATATCGGTTGTATAATATTTTCTTCTTCTGCATGTCAAGGATTAGGCTTGAAGTATGTTCCGTCTTCATGACATCTTCTTCTGGGTCTACCAACGTCTCTTTTTCCTCTTGGTCTGGAGTTTACTAACACTTGTTTCACTAACCTATCATCGTTCGTTCTTTCATTATGTTGCCTCCATTCCAATGAGTTCATAAAATAAAAAGTTCATAATCATTAATGAAGCACTTTGAATCGCCATCTATCCAGATTTTTGCATGTTTACTTATTTCACAATTTCTTCCTGTTACACCAGTATGAGTGGATTCAGTTGTTCTCAAATGAATATCGTTTCTTGGATGGGGAATTATTTAAATTTACCAATGTATCTGTAACGTAATATCTTATTCATCTGCAGTTCAAGGCTTAGACTTGCAGCCTGTTCCGTCTTCATGTCATCTTCTTCTGACCCTACCAACGTCTCTTCTTCCTCTTGTTGTGTAGTGTCCTACTTGCTTCACTAACCTATCATTGTTCATTCTTTCATTATGTTGCCTTCATTTTAATGAGTTCATAAAATAAAAAGTTCATAATCATTAATGAAGCACTTTGAATCGCACTCAATCCAGATTTTACATGTTTACTTATTGTAACGCCGCACCGTATTTCATACAGGGACGTACTAAGAAATGGTAGCGTCTGCCACCAGCCCAGAAATTATTTATTTAAAATGTCGCTCTGAACGGACGACACTGTTTTTGGCCCAGCGGAGACAAGGTTTCTGACCAACCTCTACAGGAAACGCGAGCCCCAGGGCTTCGCAAATGCCTGTCGATTTCAGTGGGGATTCGGTAGCAAAATAATACCCAAGTGTTAAATTTGAATGAAATTAAAGTTTATATTGACTAGATAAAATTTATGACTATACAGTGAACAAAAAAAAAATGGAATCAATTAAATGAAAGAACTTAAAATAACCAAGAAACAGATAACAAAATAACCGAATTCAAATAGACATAAAATTACGCATGCTACCCTTACAAGAATGCGTACAAGATATTTCCCCAACAATCAAAAATATAATAACCTCCACCCTATTTGGGAAAATCCTCTACCCTGTACCTAGATCAATATATGATTCTCTACTATTCTTACTTCCAAATCTCTAGTTCTTACTTGTGACTGAAACTAACCAAAATTACCAAACTGTGAACTGATCAAGGAATTTACGTAGTTGCGCGTTAGATTTCAGAGTTTAAACCTGGATACGCCTCTGTCCCGGGTCGTCGAAATTCGAACAGAACCCACACACACGAAACCCAGTCAAAGAGATAAGTATAAATACGAATCAACAAAAGAAATGATCGCCTCGTCTGTCCTCCGTCTCTGGAACATTAGTAAAAACCCGTAACTTATTCCCGACTCACCACCTTGGAGTTCTGCGCTGACTTCCACCCTAAGCTTCGTCGCTTCGGCTCTGGTATGACACTCGGAAACGTGACTCTACACTCGATACGGCCCCCAAATAGCAAAAATTTGGAATCAACCCCAAAACTAATGATACGAAAAAATATCAACAAAATTAAAATCGAACTTGAATAATTGATTGACGTTAAAGCAAATTCCCAAACTGAATTCCTTTACTTTACTTTTTACCCTCGGTACCAATAAGTACCAAAAACAAAACACTGACTCGAAATCGCGCCCCAAACGCGTAGCAACCCCGTTGCTATGACCTCGTCTGAACACCTCTGTTCCCCGGACCGAAGTGAAGTTCTTTCGTCCTCAATGCGAGCTGTGTATTTTTTCAAAGTCATCAATTTTCGCCCAGTTACGAACTGCAGCGGAATATTTATTTCGTCACCCATGGCCTATAATAATGTCAAGAACCCTCAAAAAGAATTTTTCCAGAGCAAACCTCTCCCCTATGAAATCTGTGCTTTAGGTATCATTTCCCTGAACGCTCATTTCTGATTACGACGGGGTTTTCGTCTCTTTCGTCGCGTAAATTATTTGTAATTTCGGGCGTTTGACCTTTTGTTATAGTTTCAATTATAAAACATTTTTACGTTTCAAAACAAATTTCGTTATAGTTTCAATCGTTTAGTTTCGAAACCAATTATACAGGGTGGAGCCTTTTCCCATTTACCTAATCAATTTCTAAAATATCTCTTAAATAAATTTAGTAACATCCCCCGGATGTTACATTATTTCACCATTTCTTCCTGTTGCACCGGTATGAGTCGATTCAGTTGTTCTCAAATATTTATCGATTCTTGGATCGAAAATTATTTAAATTTACCAATGTATCAGTAACGTAATATCTTCTTCTGCACTTCAAGGCTTAGACTTGCAAGCTGTTCCGTCTTTATGTCATCTACTTCTGAGCCTACCAACGTCTCTTTTTCCTCTTACTGTGTAGTGTCCTACTTGCTTCACTAACCTATCATCGTTCGTTCTTTCATTATCTTGCCTTCATTTTAATGAGTTCATAAAATAAAAATTTCATAATCATAAATGAAGCACTTCGAATCGCACTCAATCCAGATTTTACATGTTTACTTATTTAACCATTTCTTCCTGTTGCACCAGTATAAGTCGATTCAGTTGTTCTCAAATGAGTATCGTTTCTTGGATGGGAAATTATTTAAATTTACCAATGTATCAGTAACGTAATGTCTTCTTCTTCTGCACTTCAAGGCTTAGACTTGCAGCCTGTTCCGTCTTCATGTCATCTTCTTCTGACCCTACCAACGTCTCTTCTTCCTCTTGCTGTGTAGTGTCCTACTTGTTAAACTAAAAATATTGTCACGGTCCTAAGGGCCTAGGGCCCAAAGGGGTGCTATGGTTGAGGTGGTAGCTCAGAAAGAAGGGAAAAGCGTAACCAAACTTGATTACATTTATTGGCAAATAGTGGTTCATTCCATACGAGAGAGAGCCCATGATAATGGGCGATAAAGACAAAGTGAATCTAAGGTGAATCAATAATTAAACAAAAGACAAAGGTAATGATTGGCGAAAAACATGGTTACCAGTAGTACCCAGGGGGACTGGAGGGGTAACAGGTGCAGGAATCTCAGCGTTCCGGGACACATCGTCCTCCTAGCAAAACGTTTGGCGGGCACGTAGTTAAACTGGCAGTGTGACGGGGCACTTGACTTATTAATTGATTGTGAAGGTTCGTATTTATTCAATTGATAATGTTAACCATTTCGCGTGTGCTGTATGGTTTCATTAAACATACGTGCCTCGCCAGGAGATTCCTTTATCAGGTCATGTTTTGGTAATTCACGTTTTGCTGAGGATGCTTGTCCTCGTTCTGGATTCCTGTGAGGTCCATCGCGACAAAATGTTTCTTTAGGCCCATAGTTCTTTATTTCTTATTTGGTCTCTTATTTTGTAAGTTTTTGTTCTTCTTAAAAATTTCATTTCAAAGGACTGTATGCGTTGTCTCTTGTTTCCGTACCGCCTAAGTTTCATTTCCGTATGTCAATACTGATACTGCCATCACTTTATAGAACTTCATTTTTGTTTCTTTGCTTGTGTTGTTTTGCAGTGTTCCTGGTATGGTTCCATACATCATTTTACATTATTTATGTAATATGTTTGTAACATCTTGTTCATATACCTAGCTTATGTCACACCCTAGAAAATCATGGGTACTTCTTTTAGTGTAATCTTAAAGCGTATCGGTTGTTTTTATATAAAAGCCATAACTTTCGTCCTTTTTGCGATATTGTTAGAGTCTAATTCTTACATATTTGATTTGAGCGTAAATTGCTTTTTGCAAGTCGTTTTCTATTTGTTGTATATAAGTACTTGGTCATCCGCAAACAGTATTGTGTTTGTGCAATTATTAGTAGGTGTCAGTCTTATTCCAGAGTTAATTTCTTGTTACCATCGTCGTATGACATTGTCGATATACAGACCGTTTCTAAAGAGTCGCAGGATGGGATAAACATAAGAGCGAAAGAAAGGCCATATATTTCTCGATGGCTAAACAGAGAACGACCTTTTGCGATGTTGCTAGCTCGCGAAACATCACATTCATCCGCTCCGCACACTGTACCGCACACATACGAAAGAGTAAAGCGATACGCGACCGCGATACGCGTTGACTTGGACTGCCTGCTCGGCCGGCAACGTCGCAAAACATCGTTCTCTGTCATATTAACGAACTACTGTTAGTTTCTCGTTTGCTCTTGTTGATTTCCCACCATGCGTTTCGATAGAAAAGCTCTGTATATGTTAAACAGGGATGGTGACAAATTGCACCCTTATCTAACGCCTCTGTTCATTGTTATTTGCTATGTTGTGTCTTTTCCAGTGTTTATTATTATTTCTGTATTATAATAAAAACTAATTAACGTAATATTACTTTGGTAATATTGAAAGTAACTCGCATTTATTTTCCTAGTCACTAAAAGCTTAATTCAATGACATCAAAAAGATCGAAACTCCCCCGACAAATGTGCCAAGTGTCCAATCCATTTTTGCCAGATGAAATGGGATTAAATTGAAAACGGAGGGGAAGAATTTATTTTCGTTTTCACACCCTATGCAGTAAGTGACACAAAAGTGTTTCAATCCGATATGGAAATATATTGTTTCAATATTGTGATTTGATAGAAAATAGTACATTTTTATTAAAACATTAAAATGTTACCGTAACTTGTTTTAAAGTGAATATTTGAGCTGACATTTTATCATAGCAAGCAAAATTTATATTTCTGATAAAGTCGCTGCTGATACGTGAAACTCCTTTATTATTTTATTCCAATATCAATCCAGGTAATTATATCAAAATAACGTCAATGTAACTAATGTTAACATTCTCACATTGAACCAAATAGCGTTTTGATGTAAGCTGTCTCGTCATATTTCCCTTTTCAATTAAAGCTCTAATTCCACGTTCAGTATTAATCGGATAAAATATACCCCGAAGGGGAAACCTTTCCTGCGTCAATAAAAAATGTATTCCGGAATAATGAAGACATCGTCTACAGGGAAGAAAAACCTTACATCGAGGACGCACTTGGGACGTGAAACAACATAAACTCCGATCTGTGTCATCGCAGGTTATGTGTTATTACACTTTCTGCGAGGATGAACCGAAGAAATATTAGGCCATTTTGGACTTTTTGCAGGGGATTTCGGTGATAAATTGGAATACGCTTTATTAACGTGTATCATCCTAAAGATACAAACAGGGTTTGTGTACCGTTTTGAATATTCTTGGAAAATTAATTTATGGTGAAATTTATGGTTGTGGGAGTACATTATTACTTCAATTTACCCCGGGCGTACGTATTTTCGGAACTTTATAGGACAATAATTCAGTAGTTGGACGAGTTTAATGAAATCCAAAATATTGTTAGTCGAACTGGAAAGTTGTGATCGAGTTTATCATTTTGAAAATTACATTCGGAAAATTTTGATAGGTATTCTGCATGAATTTTATAATTCGATAATTGGATTTCATTGAAATTGTATACAGGAGGTATAAAGCACGTGTCAGTACCTTAAAATGGGGGGTGGTACAGCATAAAATATGTAAATTCATCTTTTAAAAAAATCAATTTCCTGCGTCATATACAGCACTAAATTCAACAGCATAATTAAATTCAGGCGTAATACATAGTACTTAATACTTTAGTGTTTAAAAAAGTATCACAAACTTCAAGGAACGATGGTATAATCCGAAATAGGCAGAAAGCTTTAATTAGCATATGGCCGCAAATAGTTCATTTATATCAAAATGTGATACCTTGACATTAGACCCTAAAAATTATTTTTCTTTGAGACAAGTCCATTTCCAAATCCATAAATTTAATCATAATAAGCATAATCATAATTATAATTGCAAATTTAATATTAAGCCTGACTTTCACCTATTAATTTAAACTAATTTTGGAGATAATGAAAATTCTAAAATGTTTGACTCCCTGTATCATAGAAACTAACCGTTTTCTGACGCATGTTCACGAAGACTTTTCTGAATATTTTAAGCCATGCCATCCTTCCATAAAGATTGTGATATTTGTTTTTTAACGCCTTGTATATTTCGCATCCCCTTTGAAACCATCTCAGGAAATGAAATTTAGGATTATCCAATTTTTCTGTACCATTTCTATAATCCAACCTTTAACCTACCAAGATCCCATTTCTCAGCAATTGAGTATTAAGTTAAACTGATGTTATTAAATGTTTTGTGACATTCGAAGGCCTAAGCTACAACCCCTCATAGTTTAAAGTTTCTAACTACCCTAGAAAGTAAAATCGACAAAAATAAATTTCACCCTTATTTTACACCCCATCTGAAATTGGGGTAATAGTAGTTTTCAGAGTGATCTCGTTGCCTACGCTATAAGCATGCCAACATTTACCTCCCTAACTGTTTGTGCACTGTTCAATAAATTCTTTCCCTCTTTCTACCCTCTGAGGATCGAAATTTCGTAATCTTTATTTTTTTCGGGCCACTCGGTGCCTTAAGCCTAAGCGAGATTAAAGTTTCTAACAATATTGCAAATATCTTCGACTAAAAGCAAAACTAAAAGGGGGCACCCCAGGAATGACCGAGAGAGGAAGCATAGCTTTCTTAAAGCACTGCACTACAAGTGGATCGAACAAATATGTGAAAAATGCAGGACAATGAAAATTTATCAATATTAAGGAAAAATAAATGAAAAATAAGATAGCTAATGGAAGTATTGTCTTATACTTATAAAAAAGAGAGGACGTGTCTACAATGCTACTGCAAACCTCATATGTATATATAAGTATATATTTATTAATAATACGCACGTACCTGCGTCTACCATTCGGTATAATGTATATGGTAGTGGAGCGTGTATGTGAGAGAGAAATTTGGGACCAGATGGTGAATCAATTATATATATATAAGATGGTCGTTCGGGTCGTTACGTTACGTTCGTTCGTTTTTTCGGCGTTCATACTTCTCAGCGATCCAGCGCTCCAAGCGGAACCAGCGATAAGGAAGGTGTGCTTCCAAAAAAAATATATTGAACTACTACTTTTCGACAAAGGCATTATTTGAATTCAGGGTACTTCTGGGCCAATTCTGGACCGAAGGGCCTTTTCTGAACATTTTAGAACGTACGTAAACCTATAGAAACATTGCTTTATATTGTCACACCCAGAGAGATGATGTAGTGTGCATAAGTGGTAACTCAGGAAGGGAGGTTAAGGAAAGAAGATGATAAGAAAAGGGGTTGGTTTATTCGCGTGAGACACAAAATTGGTGCGGCACCCAAAAAAATCCGTCAGGAACGAGAATAACTTACACAAAGAGTTGAACGATTTAAAACAAAAGAAATGATTCCATTACAATAAATTTTTAAGGGTCGTTTATTTCGGCAGGGAAGAACGAGGGATGAAGTCACGTCTCGAAGAGCACCCGCAGCGTAACGACGATAGCGATTTTGACCGAGCGGCCCTAATCGATCTTTTCTAGTCCCGCCACGCCAGTATTTAAACTAACCGAATTGTTGATTTCACAAGTTTCACCGTCGATTATTTATAATATAATTTTCCACCGATATTATTTAGTTATTATAGGTGATACTATTGCAACGAATTGATATCCTAAACTGCGACGATTATTAATTTAGTTATTAATTCAATACTGACATTATCCCGGGACGTCACAATATATTAGATTGCAAAGAAGTTAAGTTTATTAAATACAAAAATAGACCGAAGCTGGATAAGGCATATTGTATCTATTTATCTGACTTCATCCAAAGACACTTTTCAGAAAACTTCAAAATGGTTGTTGGTATTTTGTACCCCCATCGATTTGCAGAAATTTACTGGTTTTGTTATCAACTTTCTTCCACATCTTTGATACGAAATAGTCAGGAAAAAGATACATGAAAATAAATCAAAACTGAATTGGATATTGCAGAATCCACCTATTATGTTGTATTCATTGAAAATCATATTTTGGAATATTCGAAACAGTTATGGCTATCCCCATCTCCAACAAATTTTTCCGATTTTCTCAGGGTATCTTGGAACCCAGGCTTTCTAGCCAGTGGTTATATTTCACACCCCGATCACTTTTTAGGTGTTTAATGGGTTTGAAAATCGACGATCATCGGATATTTTTTCATATTACGAACCGCAAAATCGTACCCACATGAAAATGAAAATAGCCCGAAATTGGATAAAGCATAATACACCTATTAACCTGGATTCACCCCAGAGACACATTCTTCATGCCCATACTTTTATTATCTACCCAAAGCAGGCTCCGCGCTAACATTTTTATTATCCTTAAGGTGAAATTTACGAAGTGAAACCTAGCCTAATCTATTATGGATTATCTTTTCGCCCTTTGGGGAAGCCTTTATTACCTTGAACGGTATGTTATATGTTATGTGTCGTAGGCTAATACGGTCCTCTTTATTCGCGGGTAGGATTAATACATGTATCTGGGGTGAGTATCTAATTCCGTGTTTTCAGGCTTTTAATAAAAAACCGTGATGAAATTTATCTAAATGAGGTTCTTTCGTGGAAAGGAAACCATATAAATTACGGATATATCTGCAACGAAAGTGTCATTAATAGCGTAATTAACTTAATTGCCGCATCACAGTATACACTGTAAACGACGGTTATTGTCGTTTCGCTAAATACGTCATTTCTGTAAAAATCACAGGCGATTAGTATAACTAGACATTCTCATGTGAAACTATTATTTGTTTACGTTCCAACATAGGTGATAGGTACAGTGCTATGGGGGAAGCAAATATTTCCGGCTTTGACGAATTATGACGAGCAACAAAACGGGCTGCCCATACTCGTATCAATAATAAGGGTCAAAAGGAAGCAAATTTAAGACACTTAAAAATTATGTTAATGATCATCACGCAACAAAATTAGTTTTGTCCTAATGCGTCTTATCCCACTTTGTTGCGACATATACAACCTTTTTGTCGTTTCATGGCATATTTTAATGGTGAAATACTTTTTTCTTAAATTAGCTCCATTAAAAATATATGGCCGCCAACAAAACTGTCAGCCATAAAATATTCAAAAAAGTTGAATACTTATATCCAGAGTAAACATATCCCATATTTGAAACATTAAACCCTGAAAGTACATGAATTCAACAACATTGTTAATATTTTTAAAAAAAAATGCAGTTTTATTACAAAAATTTAAAATATTTTTCACACATTTTACATACTACAGTCTTCATTATATGTATTTGAACTTAAACATTGACGTTCTCTTTAATAAAACTGCCATTATTGACATGAGCTGTCACGCCTTCTAATCGGTCGCCTGTTGTTAATTAAATCATTATTACAACTTAACATTTAATTATAATAATGTTTGAGACAATACCTTGGAACATACATTTTTAAAAAAATTTTAAATACATTTATTTTTCATCAAGACTAAAATAAGTAGGTAAGTTGTTTATTTGAATTTTTGGCAAAAATTTAAATACTCCTGTTTTCAATCAGTGAACAAAAGTCGAATTCAATTATTTAAAAGAAATTCAATTTTTTAAGAAATTAAATCAATCTTTTTCTTCGAGAGAGATTTATTGAAACCTATAAATTTTAAAATCATATGCTACAATTTTTGAACTAAATGTTATTAATATAATGATATCTCTTTGATGTTAATATGTTAATATGTTAATAATAATAAATAAATAATATGAATAATAATAAGAATATGAATTAATGATTAATCTGATAAAATGACAATATCTCTTTATGTTTGTTATTTAATTAGGTATAATTATTAGTATTTTATATTATTATAGTTATTAATTATTAAGTGTAATAAATATTAATTAAACAAAATTAATTAATTACATAAAAATATAATAAAATAACTAATAATGGATCATTAGTATTAGCCGTGTAACGTTATTTTTTTGAGAAGAGGCATGAATCGACAACTGTAGCCCGATGATTAAAAATTATTCAAGATCCTTTGATATGCAACCAACTTAGCTCTTTACTTAGCAACTCCACTTAACTTTATACTCACACATTTTATGCAATTTACCTCCCCGGAAGCCAGAATAACATGTTGACATAGCTCGTTTGCTCCTAATGCCAACATGAGTATGTAGTGAATGTAAATGTAAATTATAACCTCTAACAGGCCACATGTAATTAAATATCAGGAATAAGCCGGTGTAATAGGACTGGTGTCGCAAGGGATAAGGTATCGTGTTGTCCGTCATTAAGGGTTAAGTTATTAGTTTCGTCTCTCTTCCTTTGTGAACACATTTCTGGTTCATGAGAGGTTATGTAAGGTTCCGGGAGAATAGGTAGTGATATAAGAACGAACTTATCTTAGCTAGGATTGTGTGGACTATGTAGAGAACAGGTAATCTAGGAATTTTAACCTCCAATTATAACACATCTAATGAATTGTCGATAATAGAACTGATGTACCCGGGATGTCTTCACAAGGGATATGATAGATTATCACGTAGTCCATAACTAAGGGCTGAGCCCTTAGGTTGATCTCCCTTCCTCTGTGAACACATTTTTGGACGGGAGATTAGATTCATTAGGAAAATTCGGCTCAAATCTAGTGAGAAGTACGGGCGACTTTTAGGAATACATGGTGAGTCCCTAAAGTAATAGTACCAAAGGAAATAGGGATAATTTGATTAATTTCTATCTATTCCTAGAAGTTAAGGGTATGCAACCATTCATACAAGTAGTTTTAGTTCGCTCATACAAATATGTCTCTCTTTCTCACACTTGATCCGGATTGGTTGATAACTAAGAACATTTATTTGTGTTGGTAACGAGTATTTGTTAAGTTTACAGTGATACCTTCTCGAATGTTCGATTGGTTTTTATAGAAGGAATGGATAGTATAAAAGCGGACAGGTTCCCCTGTCTCTTCTCTCTGCTCTCTTTTGGGTGATTTTCGATTCCGAGTGTTAGTAGGAGAACTAGTATAATTGCGATTATTGTTATTATTCCGAGTGTTATTCCGAGTGTTACGGAGAGTATTATCGTTAGTCCGATAGAGCATCAGCCAGTCTCAATCTCCGAGTTAAGTCAAGTTGAGTTCAGTGAGTGCGCGGACTTCGGAACCCATTACGATCGGTCACGGAAAGAGTGTTTCGTGATGTTTGATAGCTGTGAGACATTGATCGACTCCCCATAACAACTAGAGGGGCTCGAGATATCATTCAGGGCCGGGCTTAGTCTGTAGTTGTTGGCGCCCTTTACCATCCAGTATATGGTCGAATGTTAATTCATCCACGGCCACTCACCGACGAGTTGAGCTAGTCCGCATTATTAAGACCGTCTAACTTTTTAGTAACGTTGCAGCCGTCCTCATATAACGAATATAGTTATTTTGTATCAATTTCTTCAGAAAATTTGTGGCTGGTTGAGTAACAAATATTTAAATCAGCTTTGATTAAAGTCATTCAAAACCGTCTTTTAACGAAGAGCTCTGTTACGACCATATTAACACATTTTGTAAAAAATAATTAACTTTTACTACTTTTAAGTTGAAATATAAAATGCATACGGTATTTTTCTAATATTTGGCTGCACTTGCACCCAAAATCACTTTGTTTGAAAGGTTTAAAGCAGGTGTATGCTGATTTTGTTATTTTATTAATTTCATTGAGTTTAAAAATTGCAGTCCTAATGGTTTTTTAAACGGAATTTGGTAGAAACATAAAATGAGAAAAATGATAAATCGCGACTGACACGATACGTAACATGTATAAACTTCCTTATTAATTTGTGATATTTAGCTATAAAAAAATAATCCAAACGCATTTTCTTCATTCTTTTCTTCATTCGCTCTTCACTTTGCGAAATATGCAACTATTAACCATTGTGCATCCAAATCGATATTGCCACTCCTATGGAAAGTTATTATTATTGCAGATTTACTTGCAACGAAAGCACCGAATGAAATGTACATGCAAATCCTAAAGAGAATTCATTAACTGAATTGATGCAACAATATAAAAGCGTTTAGAATATTGTATTATCTTTGCAATACTTCATTTCCGAAAAGAGACGTATCTAGCTGTATTAGTCGTTTGTGGTAAAATGAAATGGAATTGGTAAAGTGTTCCGAAGCTATACGTAACCCTAAGCAAGAACGAAACGACTAGACCTAAATGTTATTCTGATTTTTATCGTATTAACGATCCAGACGTACACGTTTCCAGTTAAAACAAACCTAGAATGGCTGCCGGATAAAACGGGGCTGGGTCCGTAATTCCTCGTCGTCTAAATGAAAAGTCCGACCCACGGCGGATCCGGCTCATTCGGCATGGCTGCCATAAAGCTTAACTAAAACACCCCATCAAATATTTATCGAAATAGAAGGCATCTGCGCTTGCTGTAGTGATTTGTGCCGTCCTACGTGACACATTTGAATTTGCCATGTTCCAAAGGGAATACGCGACTATTGTTTTAACAAAATACACGTTGACATAAATTAGATACACAAGGGCGAAGGAGCCGGGAACGTGAACTGCTCGAAAGTGACGGAACGAATGCTTTAACCTTCGCGTGGATGTGAAAATGTCATTCGCTGTTTCAATTGTGCAAAAGTAGGTTTGAATACGGCATCTACGTGCCGCGTGGGAAATGATTGATATTTGGTACATTGCGAATGTAATACACACGTTATAATATTGTAAAGCGAAATGTAAACATCAGCGTGAAGTGTGTTCTTTCTTAGGCGACGCAGGCGGCGCAATTTAAAGAAGAGCGCTTCGCTAAAAAGCGCAATCATAAAAACTCTCTCGAAGGCGATCGAATAATCGGGAAACGTCCAATTAAAGAAAGAATCTGGTCCGTTCTGGAAAAGACGTTGTTAAGGATATAAAATTAAGGGCTTGTGGTCGAAGGCAGACTAGACCAGAACCGTCGTTAGTAAAAAAAGTGCGATAAGTGTACAAATAAATTAGCGCGTTAAGCGTGTAATCTAAATTAATCAATCAAGGAATAGACAAAATAAATTAGTTAGTGTTAAGGAACTACATAAATAAATTGGAATAAACGTTACAATATGGGGGGCGATAACGAAAACTACGTTTCATTTCAACTGTAGCAACGTGCGTTGTGAAATAGTATGCATTACATAACATAGCTCATTGCCTAACAAAGTCGTTTAAATTACAAGTGATTGGCCTTTTTCCAATAATATAACGCTATATAATTGTGATCCCATTTCTTGAAAAATTTTACAATTTTTACAATTTTACTGATAATGTTATTAATACAATACTCTTCAACATATTGTATCTTTAATTTTCAGTATTTATTGTAGGCTTTAATAATAATTATAACAACACAGTTGGACTATGGTCGTTAATGCAAGTTACTCCCTTAACTTTGGTCCTAGGGGCAATAGTGAGTCGTCGTTTACAATTTGACTAATAATGTTTTTAAACGAAATACTCTACAGTTTGTAGAATCTTTATCTTTCAGTATTTATTTTAATCTTTAATAATATTTACAACAAGAGAGTAGGAAAATTAAAAAAATAAACAGAAGAAGCTATTTCGTTAAGGGCAGTAACTTCATTCCCAGGGACAATAGGGAGCTGTCATGTCTCGAAAACCACCAACCTTCACCGTTATGAACTTAACCCGTGTCTCTGACTGTCAACTGTTTATCGCATTGTATTTCAAACTCTTTTATCCCACTCACTAAGTCACTTTATAATGTTACAGTTTAATTTTCGAGGACGTTAAATTCAAATATTGCCACCTTTCAGTAACTAACGTAATGACTTACCTTGAGGACGTATTTAATTTGGATAATTAGATCGCTGTAATACGTCTCGCAGCAAGTGAGTTAATATAATAATTGTGACTGATCTGAATAATTAGAGCGAGAATGCTGTGATTTAGGATGTAAAACAAATTGTTTCGATATATCAAAAAAAATACATTAATTGCTTTACTATGATGGAAAACTCTTATTACTTATTTCACACTTGGCACTGGTGCACTTAACAATTCTACGCGACTTCAAATTTCGAAAGATACGCGAGCACTCACTCACAGCATCAATCTCACTCCTCGAGCTTCATTTCCTGATTCTCCTTTTTAGTACAGTTATTCTTTATCGCGATACACACACCGAATACAGTTTTTCTAGTAGATATCCTAACCCTCGTGGCACCCTTAAAGTAACGTTTCTCCTTCATATTAAATTACTCTCGTTTGGGATGAGAATGACTGCGGTGACATAACGCGAAGGTCCCGGACTCTTGTCAAGTCACGTTTCCTGATGGCAACTCCCTCACGTCTCGTATGAGCTTCTTAATATTTAAAGTTAAGGCGGGCCTAGGGAATGGAGCGAGAAAATTGAAGCGATGGAATTCGACGATTAAAATTCGTTCTACCTTGCGACGTGATGAAAGCGACAAACAATTTTAACCGTGTCAATTAACGGAGATGTTCGAAGTCATTACGATGTTCAGAATGTAAATGTTACATTGTCATAGAGGATCCGTGTTATACAATTTAAATAAATACAGAGTTGGTATGTGAAGCTTTTAAATAATAGTCGAGATCGCCTGTAGGAGAACGATTAGATGAATAATGATCATAATCCATCATGATCTGAATCAATGCAGGATCACCTCCAGGTGCTAATGGTCTCTAAATCCAAAATTGAAAATTGGGATCAGACTAAGTTACTAGCATCGAATGTGTTATTGTATTTATTCGTTTCTCCAAAAAGCTGACATCCAGTTCACAAAAATGCAGCAAGAAGTTCAAGTGGGTGTTAACAATATTGAATAGAAATCATGACAAATTCGGACTAAGATCTTTTATCAGTTATTGGGTTTGGACCAAATCCACCATTTCCTCATTTCTTCGCTAGACACTGATTATAATGCAACCAATTTCTGAATTTAAAATTGAGTCTTGGTCGGGTGGCAGATGAGATCAGGCTAGCTATGGGCATTAGACTCAGTCTTGATCTCATTTTATGACTTCTAATTGCTGATATTGAACTGAAGTGATGCAGAGAGAAGGGAAACTCGGTGGTAACTGTGCTGATTAGATCAGATCAGATTCTCAATCACTTTCTCAGTCTGCAAGGTTCATTCTTTCTTCTTCTTTTACGTAGACACTGATAATGATACCACCAGTTTCTAAATATAAAAGTTAGTCTTGATCCGGTCTCAGTTGGGATCAAACTAGTCATTCACGTCTTGTTTCCATTTTATGTCTTCTGATTGCTGATACTAATCTGTAGGGTTGAAGAGAGACAGAGAGAAAGAAAGAGAGATTATTAAGCGAATGGTAACTACACTAATCTGATCAGGATCAGAAATTGAATTAAGTTCTGAATCTGAGTGGTGTTGTTAACCAATTAGAGCTTCTATCGTAGCTAAAATCATATTAATTAGAGGTTTTGAACGGAAGTAATTATTATTTTCTGTTATGTAGACGCTGATAATAATACAACTTAACATTGTTTCTAAATCTAAATATGAGTCTTGAGCTGGTCTCAGTTGGTATCAGCATTGACATCAGTTCCAGTCTTGCTTTCATATTCTCTCTTAATATCTCAAAATATCTCTTACATTTGTTACATATCCTATGATTTCATTTGAGAACTTCCATCTATTCATACATTATTTGCATAATGAGAACACGTTCGAGATCACATTATTAACGTGAAAGGAGGTGTGGTGTGTTGCGTACAACCCATTCGTCCTCCGCATCATCCTCTCAATAGCGTTTAATATGAACATCTAAAATGAAATTGGTACGTGGCTCGGTAGTTCAGTTGGCCAGAATACCTGACGCGAAATTGGGAGACCCCTGTTCAAATCTCGGCTGAGCTACAAACACCTTTTTCAAAATATCTCTTACATTTGTTACAAGTAAGTGAATGGTGACTATACTGGTCCGATCAGGAAAAGAATCTTTATCAACTGAGGTCTAAATCTTGTACATGATGCTGATATCATGCAAGTTATTGTCTTGTATAATATAGCTGGGATCAGCCACTGTCGTCAGATTCAATTATGCTTACATTTTCTGTCTTAGAATTGTTGATAGTAATCTAGAGATTTGCTGAGAGTGGGTGGCGATAGAGTCAGATCAGGAGAAGAATCTAAATCAACTTCTGGACCTTTGTAACTATCTTGACCAATTCGGGTATATATCTCAGTGGAAGTCATATTAGTTACTATATTAAAGTTATCATTTCTTCGTCTCTTTTTTCGACACTTATGATACAATCAATTTCTGATTTGAAAGTTGAGATTTGATCTGGTCTCGGCTGGAATCAAATTAGTTACTGGCGTCAAACTCAGCATTGCTATAATTATTTTCAGTCTTCTTTTATGATCTCTGGGTATGCAGATTGGCCATCAAGAGAGGGGTGACAGTGCGGATCTGACCAGGATCAGAATCTAGTTCAGTTTCTATACATTAATGAAAATCTAGACCGATTCCGTATTATACCTGGCGCAAATGATACCAATTATTATAAAACAAGGATGCCTTCTTCCATTTCAAACGCTGATAATGAATCAACTAGTTGCTCAATTCAAAATTGAATATTGGTCGTATCTCGGTTGGGATCAGACTGGCTTTCGGGATACTACTCAGTCTTGCTTTCTTTTTCTGATCTGAAGGTTTGATGAGCGACGATCAAATGTGTGGTAACTGTAGTAATCAGATCAGAATCATATCTGATTCAGTTCCGAATCTGGATGATAATATTAATCATATCAGATATTGGTTCGGACCAAGTTTTGCTTCACTCTATCATTTTATATATACTGCTAATAACAATACTAATATTGAAACCATATCGATTATTTGTTTCTAACAGATGTTTTGCAATCTTCTCCACTTCTCTGCTTCTGAATTTAAAATTACACCTTGATCAGGTCTCAATTTGTATCTGGCCCAGATTTTCTTGCTTTTTGTTTTTTCTGTCTTCTAGTTGCTCATATTAACCTAAAGGAAATGTATTGATCAGACCGGAATCTAAACGTGAATGGAGATACACTGAATAAGAAGGAAAGTATGGTTCCGACAATATATCTATTACATGTTGACCTATGTTAGAAAAATCTCTCTGATATAAGAGATCGACGAAATAGATAGAGAGGTAAAACTATTTTTTCTTCAAAATCTAGTGGGATAAGGAAATATCCACTTTAAATTGATACAAAAAACGAAATGAGGCACTCTGGGAATGACCGGGAGGGGAAGCATAGCTTTATATAATATGTATATATACGTCATGTACAGAAACGATTGGTAGCTAGCGCGGCGCTATCGCGTCGCTCTAGCTACTCTCAGATTCAGCCCACAATCGCCACCCCTAGAGCAGGCAATCGACAATACAAACAATTGTAAAGCGAGTTGCCACCAACAGTTAGCGCGACTCCGAAATAAATCAATTTTATCTACTTTGTATTACTAATGATCTCATTATTACATCAAAAGTAGTGTAATAATATGCATGTTATTACACTACTTTTGGTAACTTTTAGTTTTGTTAAATTGGTACATCAGCCTGTCACGAAGACGTGCGTAGACGTCAAGGTTAAACTATTAGTATTTCAATAAACATAACTTTCAAAATTTCATGAATCTACATTCTTGTCTTCCATTTCGCTCACGTAAGTAAGTAGTTATTTAAATTGTCCTAGGGCCACTAGATTTTCAAATTCAAATACGAAACGTTAATGTCAGTGACGTCAGTGTAACCAACCCACGCAAAATTCCCTAGGGTAATACGAAAACTTGAACAGCCAAAATTTAATGAATTAATAAAGTAAAGTAGATAAAATAGTAAATTACACTCGTTTAATAAGACGTATTGTCGCACTCGTTCTATTAAAGCACTCCTCGCTTCGCTCGTCGTACTTTAAAACTCGAGTGACGATACTCCGTCTTATTAATCTAGTATAATATAATGTACTATTTATTCTTCTTTATACTTTTATCCAAGCCAAACCTAACCTTCCGGACCGTAGTCGTAGGCCCAGAAACGTTTCCGTGATGGATTTTCTCGTTCCGTGTAGATTTCAATCCAAGATGTCTACTGTCTTTTTACGTTTAAGATTAAATTTTATAATGAAATATCTCGGTTGGTAGACGAAATAAAGTAATTGCCACACTCAGGTAGGTTCTTATTTAGACGCTGATTCTGTTTACATTATATTTGTTATTGTACAGTTAAAGCATTTTGTGTCCAAAACGATTGATAGCTAGCGTCACCATGGAGAAGGCAACCGACGATACAAAAACAATTGTAATACATTGTCAATAAACAGCTAGCGCCGCGCGATAATTGGCCGTCCGGGTCGTACGATTTTTCGGCAATAACACCTCTCGTCGATTCAGTGCTTCGAGCGAAGCCCGCCATAAGAAAGCACGTATTTATACTGTCTCCAAATTGCTGGTTGGCAATGTGTGGTGGCTTCCCTTCCTTATGTCGATCATCGATCGAAATGTGAGCAGTCCGCCGGGGCTTTATTGCGGAGATTTATAGGGAAGTAGTGAATGCGCAATGCAATGACGCCAATGACGGACAGACAAGTGACGGTCGCCTTTGATTGTTTGGATCGCGCCGATCGCGGTACAAACGATTGGTATCTAGCGTCTCCATGGAGCAGGCAACCAATGCAAAAAAAACAATTGTAACACGGTTGCTACTAAATAGTTAGCGCGGCGCGATAATTGGCCGTTGCGATCGTGACTGTTTTTCGGCGTTTACACCTCTCACCGATTCAGCGCTTCGAGCGAAACCCTCCATAAGAAAGCTATGCTTCCAATTATATGGAAAGTTCTCCTATGTGTAAAGTATTTTTTTTTAAATGAATAAATTCTTTGAGTGGATTAAATTCTGATTCTCCTCTAACTGGATGGCGATCCCACTGACTAACGATTTTTTAAGAACTCCCTCTCATACTTTTCACAATTTTAAGCGTCCTTCCCGTCTAATTACCAAATCGAAGAAACCCCCCCCCCCCTCCCATTCATTTAATTAAGGGAAATCCGCGCCTTCTCTAATTTATTAACTCGCATCCCCGAACCGAATTCGGATCGATCCCGCTCTGAACGTGAAACTGGGGAAAGAACAAACGAAATCAACGTTGCCTGCATTTATCCAGGGGGATATTCATGTATCCTTAGCCCAAATAAATAAAGATCTTCGTAGCTACTAATGCCTGACTTGACCCTCGCCGAACTTCTTGTAAACAGTTTAAAGGATCAATAGGGATAAGACTGGGGCATTGTGTCTGGAGTTTAACAAGATTGATGGATGAAACTTCCATCAAAAGCTATTCAGTTTTAAATATAACGTCTCGGGTGTAGGGCTTTAACTAAAAACGTGCATCTTATAATGTCTTTTATTTAAATTTTATGGAGAAGACTCATTATATCCGTTTTCATCGCAAAAAATCGTCTGGGAAATATGCCTTGCATTTTTTTTTTTGCGAATCACAATCAAAATACTATCAGCATAATTTGCTGATAAATTTTGTACTTCTCCCGTATCAAAAAGCACTTCGAAGAAGTGCTAAGAATATTTCAATAGTTTCATTAATTTTTTAATCTTACTTAAATGCATGAATATTCTATCAACGACTGAATTTTTCTATCTTCTGTTGAATTAAGTAACTTTATTGTGAAAATATTTGAAAATATTACGTCTCACTAAGCATTGAAAAATTATTCTACATAACTTTCGAGATAGCGCGCATTCCACTCACTTCTATCGATCACCTCACAATGAATTTAGTAGGAAGTCGTGGTTAAATATTTGCCTAGTTATGAGATTATTGCTTTTGTGAAGATAGCGGCATTCCCTATTAATGACGAAATCCTTTCATTTTCTCGGTATGCGCAGCTATTAAACCGAAGAATGCGTCATTAGATCATAAAAACTTCACTTACTGAGGAGCATTAAAATGTTTTACGTTTAATAATACTTACCTCGAAGTTAGGTTTCACGGAACAACGTAGATTTGATCAACAATTATTAATATACCTGTTTCCTACTAAACACCATCTTGGTAATAAACCACTTGCTTGCTTAGAGCCAATTTGAAACTTAGTGAAACAAGTTTCAGTTGTTCCCATTACTGTTCTATTCGAAGTTGCATATTCTCCTTTATTGTATTACGTCTGTTCTCTTGCCATAATTATGCAAGTTATAGCAAAACTTTTTAATTTGTATTAGTTCTGTGATAAAGTGTAAGGAAATTTCATGCATTGTTAATTCTACTTAAAACAACATTTTGGTTTGCTTAGCGACTAAACTTTTAAATTTACGCCTAACTTTCGCAGTTGAAGTTTGGTCAATTTTTCCGTGAACATTTTATTTCTCCTTAGAATTTTGCAGACCACAATATTAGAGCCTTTTCATAAGAGATCCAAATGTTACTTATGTCATTCCATACTGTTGCATACTTTTACATACTTTACCTGTATGGATAAATCTGTCAAATAATGCAGCTTAACTCAATTTAATAGAACAAAGTACGGTTAAGCAGGTTTACACGTGGCTAAGTTCAGCTTTCTCTGAAAAATCTCCGTGAAACGCGAAGTCATTACCATATCACGCATGTACGCGCAGTTCGTTAAAATTTCAATCGAGCACCTCCAAGCATCCAAAGATGAAAGACCGAGTCCGCATAATTAATTCTTCCGCACTTCGCACGGAGAGGGAAAACCGCCCCGAATCAGTTGCACATTTTAATTTCCTCTCGGCAGAAAAGGTAGTCTAGCGCCGAGTGCTTTGGATGAGTTATTGTCTCAAACTCTCCAGCTGAAAGCTATACGTTCTGAGCGTGTTGCCGGGAATGTCGTATATTCTATTATGCTAAATAATGCTACCCCTCGACCTATCATAAATAAGGGCTGTGATTCAGTTTGTGCTGGAAAAAGACACACTTTGTACACTTTATCAGGGCACTTTGTTTCTGGGATTGTAAAGTCGTAAAAACGCCCCGTACAACGTTCGGACAATTTGCCTTCGAATTGTTGATATTACTTGGAATATGTCAAACGAGGTAATGTACTAGTTGCAGCGGCATCCCTCAGAGCGAAACAGGTCCATTCCTGTCTTATAAATAATTCATAACTTCAACCTAACCAGCGTAAAATCCTGATTTCTAAAATTATTCTCTGCGTTACTTCTGGGATGCATGTTAGTAAATTTCATATCATTTGGTGAAATTTTTTTTTCAAGCTTAACTCTGATTAACTTACAAGCAGATTAGATTGTTACTCTAGGGATGTTAGCTAAATTGGCTCCATGGATTCCCAATTAAGACACATTCATTATAAGTTGAATAACGGGAAACAATGAATGCAAAATAGTCAGAAATAAATAAATTTAAAAAATATTTTAAGTGCGCAATGGCTTACCAGAATAATTTCGAACCATCCTGGAGTTTATACTGAACGATTAGTTAGTCACAAGACAAGCGTGGTGGTTTAATCGGACTATAATGAAACTCTCAGAATACATTTTGAAATGAGTCTAGATATGGATCTTAGGGGAGAAGAATACCTATTCTGGCAAAAAAAAATTACTTTTCTTTTATGGTAACATTTTTGAGCAGAAAATTTTAAAAATCTATTATATGATACAGTTAGAAATGAAAACTTAGATTATAACCGTAGGAAGAAAATAGGCATGAAAGTATACCAAAAGAATGACGCTTATTTATGTCTGAAATTTAACAAATACATCCATATGTATATAATACAGTATATTAAATAGAAATCGAGGTTCAAGCAATAGTATTTTTATTATCATCAAATTAATACCATTGAAGAAATTATTAAACTAAAAATTGTTTATTAAAATATTATTAAAATTTAAAAAAAAAATATCCTTTTACACCTCTAACAAAAGTAATAGGAGCATTTTATAAACTGATCAAAATTTCAGGATATCTCTTTAAACTGTATCTATATAATTTCTAATTAAAATTTTCATATTCATCACTTTCACTTTAGACAGAAACGAACATCACCTACCTACTAGTTTCTTAAACATTTTTTGAAAAACATCGAAATAACTTCTTTTTCGAAAATATTATTGAGTCTTTTAATATATATTTAGATCAAACTCAGGAAAATCTCACATTACTGACGAGAAGTTAAATTGAAATACGAAGCACTATGTGCTGAGTATTTTAAAGCTCCGGGTCAAGTAAGAGATATTACTGACGAGTATTGTATCAAATTTTTCCAGAAATCGTGAAAAAGGTGAAATTTGCAAATTTTATAAAAAAAATTACAAATTCCACAAAAATCAAGTTTGCTAATGTTGTTAGCAACTATAGTTACAAAGTAAACAACATCGAAAGAATATCACTTTGCGTCTTGTAAAGTCTTTACAGTGCTAGTCCGGAAAATTCAATTTTCCTACGAGTAAATAACCAGGAAAATGTTGTTTTCAAGACGACTTCTTTTTCTTATTTTTATGTTTTCTGAAAGTGACGAGTTAGATGCGTCTAACTAAATAGTGAATACATCTAATATTGCAATTAGTATAACGTTGGTGTTAGGAAAATTGTGTTCCAGCGTTTCCATAACTTGAAAACAGGTTACGAACTCTCATTTGTCGAATATACTGTGAAAACCAATTACAGTTTTCTGGGTTATTTACTTAGTAGATAGTAAGTACGTAGTACGTAGTAAGTAAGTACGTAGTAGACACTCTCATCATTATGTAAAATATACACTTAGTAATTCGAAGTACATTAGTGAAGAAGTACATATTTCGTACGCTATTTCGGTATTGCTCCATTATCATATCTTGAATCGATCATACGGAGAAATACAGTAATTTTGCAACATTACGATGGCAGTGTTGTGTAAGTTAATGAATTAATAATTCCATATAAGTGATAGTTTTTCTTTTTGATACATTAAAATCAGGATAGATTTTGTTCTATGCATGTGTACACTGGCGGGAACAATCCAAAAGCACTTTTTGCTGTGCTTAAAACAAAGAACATTTTGGAAATTTTTGTAACTATTATATTATTCTGATTTATGTTTCAGTGACAGTCGCAGGATTCAGTGACGATTATATTTATTTATTTTATTGTATTTCATGAAACCAGTAAATTTCCTGAAAAAGAGAAGGATCGTTACTAATTAATACGACTAGTAAATCTTAAACACTAAATCCATACAGCACTTCTTGCTGTGCTTAAAACAAAGAACACTTTGGAAATTTTTGGAACGGTTATTCTCATTTCTGTCTCAGTGACAGTCACAGGATTCAGAGAGGATAACATTTATTTATTTTACATGAAACCAGTAAATTTCCCGAAAAAGAGAAGTATCGCTACCAGTTAGTTACTAATAAACCTTACACACTAAATCCTTAGGAGGTTATATATTGAGCATCTGGTTTCTAATATTACTATGTAATATACTCATCTACTCATACATTAGTAATAAATTCTAGTTTCGTTATATATTGTTTCTCTCGTAAGAACGACACATGGAAAAGTGAAAAGCTAAAAAGGTAAATTACTGGTTTAATAGGTTCAGTGTTCATCACTACACTATTGTGACATAAAATAAATCGTTATATGTATTTAAATTTCTCGCGATATTCATTATTCACCAGGTGTAACAGAATTCGTAGCACGTAATGTGCATATGTGTAACGTACATCTATGCATAGGTAACTACAATAGGGAAAAATTTAAAATGTGTGATGTATTGGAACGTCTATGTAACAATCATGTTTTTTTTGCCAAAAGAATATTTTTGTGTATTTTAAAGCCGCCTGGACAGATATTTTGCCACCCCTTCCTAAACAAAATCCTAAAGTCATTTTAAAGGCTTCTCGATACATAAGAAGGACAATTTTTGGACGTTCATATCGTACAGATGATGCGCATAGCTAAATCGAGGCATTGAAAGTAGTTTAAATACGATCAAAGATTCATGAACAAGATTGCACACAAAAATATTAGTTACTAATTGTGAGCTTTAAATATGGTCGAGTCAAATTAAATAAAAAGAAAATGGTGCGTCGAGAACCACTTAAGTCTTTATGAAATACCCAGGCAGCCTCCCTACATTTTTCACATTTAATCTTCTTTGCCTAATTCAACTGGACCAATAGCCTTGCAGAGTTTTTCCTTCTGATATATAATACCGTTGATTTTCGGAGGCCTAATTTGTATGTATAGCGTCTTCTCCCTCCCGAAAGAAAAATCAAGGTACTCATCATCAAACAAATTAAAAAAACCCAAATGCCCGAAGCGAGTCCAATACAAAAACGTAACATTAGCGTATCATCAGCGAAGCGATCCCTTAAATTCCCTTTTTATTCTTTGTCTCTGCCTTCGTTGAGGTTAAATCGACGGCCCTTCTGTTCCCCCATTATTCCAACCGAATTCGAGTCACGAGCACCACTTGATAGGGCAGTTTGGCACGCCGAGACCAGACTCTCGGATGACGTCCTGCAACTGTATTAACACAGGTGAAACTCTGTCCGAATCACCCGTAAAAAGGGCGATTTGAAACTCCTCTGTCTCGAATAACTATAAATTTCGACTTGGGGCGGTGCAGAGGAATTGGGCCGTCGGAATTGGTAGTGTCTGGGAATATTATGTACGGTCCGTGAGACGAATAAGGAGCTGGGAGACAGGAGAAATGTCTTCGTTATATCTTGCACAGTTGACATAGATCAATCCGAGGGGGCTCTTAGGGTGTCAGATCGTGCTAATCATGAGATTCTCTAGAAGCATGTAGATCCACTGACGAATTACTTAGGTAGTTATTTATTTGCAATTTGAAATGAAGTTAAATTGAAAGAGGTACAAGACAGGGATGACTACTTCAGCCCTTATCGGTATCGTCATCATTCACCTATCATCACTCGGTAAAGTACTATGAACTGAGCAAAATGAAACATGGTGCACACTAAACTTATATGTGTTAAGGGTTTGCCAATCTATGTACTGTAGTAGAATAGACAATTAGTACATATATCTTAAGAACTGGATTTAAATATATCGGTACATGTAGGAAATTTGTTACAATTTTTGAATTTGAAACTGAAATTTCAACAGATTTCCTGTATGCGACACTACGTTTATAATTCTAAACAATTTTTTAAAATCAGTTCTGTAAAACGCAATAATTCCAGTTGTGTGAGATAAATGCCCTTACTAACAAAGCCTTATTAATAGACTGAAATGAGTCTTAATTAAGGGAAAGCGACCGAAGGGTCCCGTTAGTTTTGTAGTCGCAATTTTAAGTGCTAACAATTTAAATAACCAACTTGGTCTGGTATAATTAATGGTAATATAAATAATTACCTAATGGTTTAATTAGTGTATTTAAGAAATGCACTTTTTTGTCCTTTTATGATATAACTAAGTAATTTTTAAGAAAAATTCCAAAACTTCGAAAGGGAAATTTTAAGTATTGGGATTTTTCTGGATCTATTCGAGATCGAAGCTATAAACATGCAAAATTTTAATTTATAAGTAAGCGGGAGTGCCTTAACTTTTTCGTATATACATACAGATATACATAGGGATAGTATTATTATATTATGTAATATTAGAAATATTGCATATAATTAGAATTTTTTAATATGTTATTTTTTATAATGTATTATAATTGTTTTATAATTAATAAAAATTAATATAATATTGCAATGTATTATTATCTATATTATGCATTAGACAAGCCAAACTTATCCCATCAATTTTTTCTCCCCTTAACCAATTTATAAGTATACCTAATTTCCAGTTTCTAGAAAATAATTATTAAATTTCATAAATTTAGTCCCCCCTTTTCAACCCTCAGGTGAAATTATAAGTTTTTAAATATTTCCTAGTCCCTCGGAGACCTAGATTGTAAAGCTCCCAATTCTCCAGTTGTTCAGAGCACTCTTAACTAAATTTCATCCACTATTCTCTCTCTTCGGCATGGGATATTTTTAGTTTTTAGTTGCTGGTAATACATTCGGGGGCCTAAGCTATAACAATACCGAGTTTTAATTTTCTAACTATTTGACATATACTCCAGAATAAAAATCACATGAATAAATTTTACCACTATTTTTCACCGTATCGGAAAGATAAATTGGGAGTTTTGGAATTTTTCTAGACCAACTCGGGATCGAAGCTATAAACGTGCATATTTAAAAACTCCTGGTAACATTTCCGGACATTCATACACAGAAACATAAGGACAATCTACTTTATATATTGTAACGTTTTTCCTATTTACTAAAACTAAACACTAGACTATTTGTCCTAATTAATTTATTCTAACTCTTAACACCTATAATTTATTTCACACAGAGATGTTTATTTATTTAACGCGCGCGGTCTCTCGCCCGAATGTTTACACAACGATTCTTCAACTGTCCCGCCTTGGGTCCAGCATTCCTTATATACCAGGTATAAGCCTTCTGGAACTTTCGCGATAATTGCTAGAAAGTTCGATTTTCGCGGAACCCGTTATCGCATCGAACCTTCTCGGCTCTTCGACCGTCGGCTTCGACCCGTCCTTCTCGGGATCGCAATGCGGCGAACTTGTGTAGTTCCCGGCGTGTTTATATCGTGGCGAGCCGTTTCTTTACAATATATTAGATAATTGGTATAAATTTAAATTGGTATAATCCTCCTGGTTGCCTAATTATAATAGGGCGCCAAATCCTCTAACTTCGATTAATTAACAACTTTATAAAAGAAATGAACTAAGTTATTAGTTTAATTGCTTCAATTTTATTGTATTTGATAAAAAAATTAAATACCCACATTGGCTGTGAATACAAAATTTATTTATTCACTTATATCTCTGTATTTAATGATGAACGATATTTTATTGAATCGTAGCGGCGTGACCGACAGTTCTATTTATTTGGTAATTCACGGTTACAGGAATAAAAATAAAAATTATTTATAAATATACCTGATACTAGTAATTCGCCGTACATTTGTTTCGCTCTACCTATCTTGTTACTGCAATGTAAAATTTTATGTAGAACCAAATGGCCGTACAATATTTCATAACTAAATGGATATGGCCAATGTTATGTTTAATAATACATTACACACAAAACATTGTGAAATTTATCTTGTCATGAAAGGTACTTTTATGGGACGAAACGGAGAATCCGATAAGGGGATAGCGTTTTAGCTTCAAGAAACTCTAATAGGAAATTTTACGCTAAATGGCATAGAAATGCCCATCATGCGAAAATAACCACATATTGCTCCGTCAAATCCGTTCTTTATGTATGGGATTTATCACTCTTCTAATATGGTGGATGGAATTTTTTGTCGAACTTTGGTATTTTTCTTTTATTTCCATTTGTGGAATATGGTTTTTAAAGCGGTTTAAAATCTAGCCCGTCTTATTTTATCGTTACTTTTGAAAGTGGGAAAGTGTGTTATAAAATTTTATGTCTTTTAGATTAAAAGAGTGCGGTACGTTGTGGAAGTGGAATTGCGTTTTAGAAAGGCATAAAAGTTTCGTGGAATATTATTAGATTTCAACCTATATATCACATAACGTTTGTATTACCTCAATAGTGCTTAGAGACTTTAATGTCCTGAAATCTTGAAATTGAAAAAAATTAATTATCTCACCGCCTTCTCGAATATATTTGAAAATCATGCAATTCAATTTATCGCTTTCATAAGAGCCTAACTGGCTGTTAACCCGAGAGTGAGAATGACAAAAGGGAACGTGGTCAACGGGTGTTAAAATAATGCAATATCCCGTACAATTTAAATCATCCGGGGATACGTTCCAAACTCCGATAAACCCCTAAAGTTGTAACGAGAAAAACCTACTAGGGTAGGACAAGTGAAACCATAGGCGAGCAAGTTGTAATTGTTTTAATTGACTAGAGAATATTCATAAAGATTAGAATCGGAATATTGTACCCTTTGTTTTATGTCGCTATATACAAACCGGTCGAGTTAAATTTAGAATTCAAAGGGTAACTGTGGGGTCAGGTTTGGGTCGCGATTAGATATTACGTTCCCTTGGGACTCGCATTTCTTTTCGGGAAAGTGGTAATTTTCGAAAAACTTTTGAATATTGACACAACCTAATGGGCAAATATAGTAAAAAACGAAATTCAGCGAGTTTCATGGAAAAGCTTTTGGGATGAAATGTATTATTTAAGTACATTCCGCAAATAAGTAACGCTATATTTTGATCAAAGCAGAAGATAACTTTTTCAAAAGATGAAGATTGACATAACAAACTTTATTTATTTGAAGCGAAGATTATAAATTCATTTGGTATAATTTTAATTAAACATTTTTAGGAGAAGACGATCAAGTCATTTGAAGTAGCATAAGAAGTTGAAAGTTTATTATGGAACGTTCGTATATAAGGGTGGTGCTAAACATGAAAGCCCGATATTTGGACTTAATTTACAGTATGTAATACTGGGACTCCCATCCCCAATTAGAAGGTTACTGCTTATTTGCAGAACATGCTATAATAGGACTCGATTACTATTACTTAATTATTTCAGTATTATGTCTGCCTATTACTACTGACAAAACAAAGAATTGTATATAGATCTTCCCTTTGAAATGTTTTAGTATAATTTGTCCTAAACTTAACAGAAAAAAGGACGTATTTGTTTAGTATCGCAAATAGCTTTTCAGGGTTTTATTCCTTTCCGTTAATGGAACTATTAACTGTGTGTTTTAGTTTTCTTTAATGGTAGTATCTCATATTGTTAACGGTAAAATTTTGTGTCATTTGGAAATATTCGTACTGATGTTATTTTTTTTTTTTTTAGTAAGGAATCCTATAGCGTGAAAACATATTTCAGTAAAAATATAATGGAGAAATGTCAAATAGTCATTATTTAATCTTCTTAAAATAATATTATTTTCCATATTCTCGCTGAAGTCAGCCTAGCCTCCCTTCTCACTTAAGATCTCCTATTTGGCGCATTTAAGTCCATTTACTTTTTTTATGAAGGTAAAGTGACAATATTATTCCAGCATCAGTGATCCCGTTTTTATCAAAAAACATTTTTAACTGATCAAGGGGGTGAATCCTACAGATCCTACATTTTCAGCCCCTAATTTTGCGCCTTTTTAGATTTGTGACCTATTTTGTGTTTTGTTCATTTTTTAGCGGGCCATGACAAATTTTCGTTTTTAGACTGCCGATGCGAGAATTTGAGTTTAAAAAATTCTAAAAACAGTGGGTCGATGTAAAATCTTCCCAGGAATCCATTTCCGACCTCAGAATTAGGATTGGATGCTCCCCCGAGCGAGAAATTCGAAAAAACCTTTTTTTCCAAAGTGCGAATCTACAAAGGTTTTTTTTAAATATTTGGAAGCTGCCAAAATTTTCCTTTTTACATATACTTTAAGGTCAAAACAAATTATCGGTGTGTATTTTGGTTTTAAGTAATAAAACACCCAAAAAACTGATTTTTTTGTGGAAAAATGAAATATTTCTGTGTTTAACCCTGTGAAAACTTATGCAAACATTCAATTTGATATTTTTTGACGTTCCAGTGATACACCTTCATTCCAAAGCCTATAATCTTGATCCTCGCTTTTTTGCAATTTTGAAACCAATAAGGTGCTCTGACTCACTAGTTGCCATAATCAATTTTTTCACCGGAGGGAGAAGCTCTAGAAAATATACAAATTGATGGGAAAACACTTAAAAAATACATTGTAAAACCCAGAAATTTATACTTTATTCATCCAATCTCACTGGTACAGAGAATTTCACGAATCAAGATCTTCAAAGCTAAATTTGTTGAAATGTGTTTGAATTTTGTGTGCCTGAGCTTGTGTGCCTGAGCCTGAGTCGAAAATTCTCGTTGTTACATTTGACGATTTGCTTATTGTGAACACAAAAATGATGGAAAATTCTAATGCATGGAATAGTTTTTGCTTCCTTTTTGTCACTGTTTTCATGACAAAATTTAAGAAGCTCGTGCACTGTAATGGTTTGGTTTTCATAGGGTCATTTCAAACGGGCAATAGCAGTTTAACGCTTGATCAAGCCCTTGATAAAGGTTTAAAAATTTTCGGGATGGGACGTTTGGCCGCCGCCGTTTGGCCGTCGCCGTTTGGACGTAGGGACGTTTGGACGTAGGGACGTTTGGACGTAGGGACGTTTGGACGTAGGGACGTTTGGACGTAGGGACGTTTGGACGTAGGGACGTTTGGACGTAGGGACGTTTGGACGTAGGGACGTTTGACCGTCAGGACGTTTGGACGTCGGGACATTTGGCCGTGGCAAATTTGGTCGTGTATTGCAAACACCTTAAACACTAAGTTGAGGGGTAATGGTAAGGGTAATACTTTTTCGTGGATTCTGTTTATATAATTAAATGACAATTATTAGATCTCACAATACAATTGGTTTTACCTATATTATTTAACCCACAAATATGAATATAAAAATGTTACATTTTCCCCAAAAAGTATGTAATAGTTATTTAATTCAATTTTATCATTTATGCATTTTTATACATGTTTTATTTTTGGGGTGATGTATTTTGCTTACTGGAAATCAAGAGAAGAAACAACATAAATATTAGAAATTACAATTATTCATAATTATCGTAATTGATATTTTGAGAATCATTTTTCTAGTTTGCCTATGTCTCATTTATACTGTGATATCATTTACGATTTATTAGATATATAAACCTTCATTTTTCTGCAAATTATGTATTTTTAATATATACATATTATGTCTATCGAAAAAATATATACTATGTGTAATAATGAGAGGTTTTAACTTGAAATTCTAACTCTAATAATAATATTTATTAGTTTGGTGAGTACCTATTTATTTCGGATTCATTTATTTTATGTTCATTTATTAATGAAATACATTTATGTAATTTATTTTATTTATTGGTTTATCAATTTTATTATCCACTGGTAAAATTTGCAAACCTACGTTAAATAGGTATTGGTAGGTAATTCACTGTATTTTTATTCATATATTAATTACCCTGTCTTACAAACTGCAACATATAATAATTGCCATTAAATTATAAACAGAATCCAAGAAAAAGTATTACCCTTACCATTACCCCTCAACATAGTGTTTACGGTGTTTGCAATACACGACCAAATTTGCCACGGCCAAATGTCCCGACGTCCAAACGTCCTGACGTCCAAACGTCCTGACGGCCAAACGTCCCTACGTCCAAACGTCCCTACGTCCAAACGGCGACGGCCAAACGGCGACGGCCAAACGGCGGAGGCCAAACGTCCTAGACCCAAAAATTTTAGCTCTTTCACTGGAACCTCGAAACTTAAATATTGTCATGAAAACAGTGACAAAAAGGAAGCAAAAACTATTCCAGGCACAAAAATTTCCATGAGTTTTGTGTTCACAAATCACAATAAGCAAATCCTCAAATGTAAAAACATGTGTTTGGATGAGAATTGGGCATTGGTTTTTGATTTAAACGGTAAAGTTGTGAAACTTTGTGAAATTTGGATGTAGCTTTTCTATTCAATAACAACTGGCATTTTGGTCGCATAATTCACAGCAACGAAGATGATCATGTTGCAGAGACGTTAGTGTTTAGCTATAATTCTGTCTCAAAAGTTTACTTCTTTCCTGACTCACCTATTTGGCTACATGTATCTTTTCCCCATGTTATTTGTGAGGTTAAGCTCACTGAAAAAAAGAAATCACCGAAAACGTTCACTTTGAACAAAGCTCAGGCACACAAAATTCAAACACATTTCAACAAATTTAGCATTGAAGAGCTTGATTCCTGAAATTCTCTGTACCAGTTAGATTGGATGAACAAAGTATAAATTTCTGGGTTTTCACAATGTATTTTTTACGTGTGTTCCCATCAATTTGTATATTTTGCAGAGCTCCACCCTCCGGTGAAAAAATTGAATATAGCAACTAGTGAGTTAGAGCACCTTGTTGGTTCCAAAATTGCAAAAAGGCGAAAATCAAAATTATAGGCTTTGGAATGAAAGTATAACACTGGAACGTCAAAAAATGTCAAATTGAATGTTTGCATGAGTTTTCACAGGATTAGACACAGGAATATTTCATGTTTTCACAAAAAAAATTCTATTTTTTGCGTGTTTTATTACTTAAAACCAAAATACACTCCGATAATTTGTTTTGACCTTAAAGTATACGTAAAAAGGAAGATTTTGGCAGCTTTCAAATATTTTTAAAAAATAAACTTTTTAGATATCTCACTTTGAAAAAAAAAAGTTTTTTCGAATTTCTCGCTCGGGGGAGCATCCAATCCTAATTCTGAGGCCGGAAATGGATTCCTGGGAAGATTTTACATCAACCCACTCTTTTCAGAATTTTTTAAACTCAAATTGTCGCATCGGCAGTCTAAAATCAAAATTTGTCATGGCCCGCAAAAAAATTAACGAAACTCAAAATAGGTCACAAATCCAAAATGTCGCAAAATTAGGGGCTGAAAATGTAGGATCGGACGTATTTTTATATCCTAAAGACGACTAGATACTTCCGGTAGCGAATTAAAAACCACCCCATTCACTCCCTGATCAGTTGACATGGAATCTCCCATATAGATTTTATATTTGAAAAGATTTAGTATAATTCGTCCTCAACTTAACAGGAAACGGGAAGTATTTGTTTAGTATCCCAAATAGCTTCTCGGGGTTTTATTCGTTTTCGTTAATAGAAATATTAACTGTGTGATTTAGTTTTCTTTAGGTAGTATTTCGTATTGGTAACGGTATTATTTTGAAATGTTCGCACTGTTGTTACTTTTTTCAGTGAGGAATCCTATAGCATGAAAATATATTCCTGCAAAAATATAATGAGAAAATGTCAAATAGTCATTACTTGATCTTAAAATAATATTATTTTCCATATTCCCGCTGAAGTAAGCCTCCCTTCTCACTTGAGATCTCCTATTTGGCGCATTTAAGTCCATTTACTTTTTTATGAAGGTAAAGTGTCAATATTATTCCGGCATCAGTGATCCCGTTTTTATCAAAAAACTTTCCCCTCCGGGCGTTCCGTCCGGGGACTAAAAGAGAAAGAAAGGGAAAAAAGACAACCGCCACCGGAGCCGTTCCCCGCTATTCCTTTTGCATATCTCCAGCACCATTCTGGTCTAAGATTTCTAAAGCTTCCTACGGGGCTTTTTTAAAAGTCGAAGCTCGGTGAGAACGCCCTTAAATCTCTTTTATACTCTCGGATATTGTTTCACATAATGTCACCGAAAAGGGACATTCTGCAAGTTTCGCGAGAGGCGGCGGGATTTACGCCCCTGGCCGCCGGGGGGAATGCAATCCGGCTTTAAAGGTAATTTTCGAGGGGATGTGACGATATGCTTCGGCATCCAGCGGAATGTTAATCTCGTTTCTTAACTTTGACTTCCACCTATGGTACATCCATTCGAAGTTCTCGCCGGAGAACTTCGTAAATTGTAACGGATGTGTCTAAATAATATATGAAATCTTAAGATTTTTTTGTGTGTTTAAATGGAAGGGTAAAATGGAGGTGATGAATGAAATGGTTGATCACTTGTGATCCCAGAAACATTGTGACACTTATGTGATGTTTTTTGCAGTCGGTTGAATTTACATAAAATATTAAATAAACACAAACAGGAAGTTTACGATATTAGATTTCATTTATCCCCATCTATTACTTATTAGTTCTATTAGTTAGATTAGTTTCATTGGTACACTTATTAATAAATATATGAAAAGTAAAATTAAAAATATAATACTTTAAACTGATATTACTAAAAATTTCTTTATTATCATTGCTATGGTTACACCCATTTGTGTAGTAAATATATTACAATACTAGTTTAACTCGATCAAATATATTTTGTTTTTATTTTATCCATTAAATTATCTGCAAGTGTTCTGGTTGAAGAAGTCCATATTCTCAAAGATGGATTGGAAGAATGTTGAATAGGTACCTCTTCACCATAATTGTAACAAAAAGTGTCGTACCACAGTTGTTTATTAATGGGTTTCGAGTCGACTGGGACTCATCATCAGCCCAAAATACAAAAATGATTTAATCAATAATGCAAAAATAAGTTTGGCATAAGATAGTATAGGTTGAAGCAGGAAAAAACTAATTTGAATAAAAGTAGTATGACATTTTACAATAAAAATTCTTCTTCTTCATGTGCCCTGTCAGTATCATCCGACGTTGGCGATCATCATAGCGAAGGCTTCACGGTCTTCTGCCATGTGTAGGAGTTGTCCTGCATTTCGGATACCGGTCCAATCTCTAATATTTTTTAGCCAGAAAACTTGCTTTCTTCCGACACCTCTTCTACCTTCAATTTTTCCACACATGATCAGTTTTAGGATCCTATAGCGACTTCCTCTTAACACATGACCCAGATAAGACATTTTTCTATGTTTGACAGTCCTTAGTAATTCCCTATCCTTATTGATTCTCCTTAGTACTTCTTCGTTGGTTATGCGTGCTGTCCAAGGTATTCTAAGCATTCGTCTATGTATCCACATTTCTAGTGCTTCTATGCGATTCATTGTTGACAATTTCAGGGTCCAAGCCTCCACTCCATACAACAAAACCGACCAAACATAACACTTAGCCATTCTTTGTCTTAATTCTAAGTTAAGGTGGTCATTACATAGAAATGTTCTCATTCTTGTAAAAGTTGTTTTCGCCATTGATATCCTGCGTTTAATTTCTATGTCTGGGTTTAGTTGGTCCGTTATGATGGTCCCCAAATACAAGAATTTGTGAACCCTTCCAATTGGAATATTGTTTAATTGGAGTCTAGCACCCGGGTGTGGGTTACGGCTGCAGATTAGAAATTTGGTTTTATTGACGTTAATTTTGATACCCATTTCTTCCCCCACCTCGTGGATACGATCCAGCATGATCTGTAGGCCTTCGGCGCTGTCTGATAAAATTACTGTATCATCCGCATATCTTAGCACATTTAGCATTTCTCCATTTATTTTAATTCCATATGGTTGATCTTGTAGTGCTTTTTTAAATATTTGTTCTGAATATATATTGAATAATGCCGGGGACAGAATGCACCCCTGTCTTACTCCTCGTTCTATAGATATATCTTTAGTGAGATTATTCCCAGTTTTTACGTTTGCGGATTGATTCCAGTATAGATTCCTAATGACACGTAGATTCTTCTCATCAATACCTTTGTTTTCTAATATCTTCATTAGTTTTATATGTTGTACTCTATCGAATGCTTTTTCGAAATCCACGAAGCACATATAAACGTCCTTTCTTTGATCTCGACATTTTTGTAATAAAACGTTGAGTGCGAAGAGTGCCTCTCTCGTTCCAAGTGCATTTCTAAAACCGAATTGTGTGTCTTCAAGATCTTCTTCGCATTTTTGTCTGATCCTATTATGAATTATTCTGAGGAAGATTTTGAGGGTGTGGCTCATAAGGCTTATTAGCCGATATTCTGAGCATTTTCTCGCTTTGTGTTTTTTCGGAATTGGGATAAATGTGGATTTGAGCCAGTCTGAGGGAATCACTCCAGTATTATACACTGCATTGAAAAGTTTTACTAGTACCTTGATGTTATCTTCGTCCAGCAGTTTCAACCATTCAGTTGGTATTTGGTCCGGTCCGGCAGCTTTTCTAGTTTTAGCATTTCTTATCGCATGTTCTACTTCTGATTTTATGATATCTGGACCATCAAGATAGTCCTTGTCGTATTCATCTATATTATTTCTGTCATACAATAAAAATTACCTAAATTAATTAACTAATTGAGGATTAATACGGATTTTTCTACAAATCCTTGGATTATGGATTTATTGTCCATCCCAGCTTGGGACTCCTAGCTGATTATGGGTAGTATTCGATTCAAAACATATTTTCATTAATGAACATCTGTGATACGAGACATTTAATTAAACTCAATTAAAAATTTAAAATTTAAAACTAGACGTGTCCTTTAAGGACTAAATATAACAACTTTAACAGTTTTAAATTTCAATTTTAACTTTTAAATTTTTGATGACTGATGATGGACACGAGAATGCCCGAAACATTTTGTTTCAGTTATGGTGACGGGATGGAATATCATCGATAAAGTTAGTATCTTGCACGTAATTATTTAACGATTTTTTTTTAAATTTAAGATATTTTTTATTAATTTAACATAAAAATTTAGGATTTTGAAATTTTAATTATAAATGGTTAGTTAGTATAAATAATTGCCATCTCGAGCTTAATTGTTTACCCAGCGATTATTTACATGGATTACGAAACGTATGCGTATAGAAGGAATAAAATGTATCACAATGTAAGGATTCGCCTTCGCCAATTATGCGCATATCTATATTGTAACGTTTATTTCTAATTTATTTACACTGTCCTAATTATACACTACACACTACTTAATTTATCTTAACTATTTCCTAACTAATTAACTTATATCACTCTTAATGTTAATTTATTTCACTGGTCTGTCTTTCGCCTTATTTATTCACTCTCGGCTTCACGTCTAATCTAACCTCTCCGACCGCAAGCCCGCTTATATACACCTCAATTGTATTCGCGATAGTTCCTGAAATAATTCGAACGTTCTTTTTTATGTAGAAAGGTCTAGCAAGTAATAAATCATTCATTCTTTATGGCCCAATTACGGAGTGTTTTAAGTGGCCGCCGAGGTCCGATAAGAGTAAACACGTCTCGCGCTGCTGTTTACATTTCGTGTTACAATATGAATTCTTGACTTCGTTGGAGTGGCGGACGTCAGATTATTATTACTCGATTCTTAAAAAAGAAAAGTATATGTTTTCGGCAGTGATTCACGATATAATATCACTTTGAGTGAAAGCTTTAACATTTTATCTGAACAGTGGTTTTGTTAAGTTTGCTGATAGTAGTCATTTTTTGGGGTATATTTGCCACAAAAATCAATTGTTCAACATTTACGGACTAACCTTTTACGAAATTATTATCACTTTTTGAATTTGTTTTTACTCATTTTTATTTACCGTACTTGTATGTTGGTTCCACCATAACTTCCTAATAGATGTATTGTTTTTTAAGTACATTGACTCGTTGGATACATTACTTTATCTGAGTGTCACATCACCACAACGACACTTTCGATTCTGACGGAAAGAGAGTATAACAGACCAACGACTTTGATGATTTTCATACACAATTGCTCGTTAGATTCCTTATTTTACCGGAAGTATAGTAAGCTACATGTCATCAGAAGTTCTAGTTCACTTGTACTTTTTACCGGAAATGGATAGATAATGCCAACAGCCAAACTGATTTTATTGTAGGGCAAATCGCCATAGTACTTACAATATTACATTAGTAATATTGTAAGTACTTGTAAATAGTAAAGTAGAGTGAAAAGAAAATATTCTATTGCTGTTCGTTGAATTATGCAGTAACTTTATTTGAAGATCTTATTGTTGTGAGTGTGTAACGAGAGAGTAAGTAAACTTTATAGGCTTTGTTTGAACTTATAAGATTTTATTAGTAAGTACCTATGCACATTAAACTAGTACATTTACTCTTTTAGTTGTTCAGTGAAGGAAATCGAATTTTAATTTTTTTTTTGTGATCTATACGTATTACTGAATCACATTGGTTTCAAATAAGGAAAAAAAAATTCAAGTCATATCTATGCACAATTAAGTTTTAGTATAGTTATGAAGTTCACTTCTGATTTCAATATTTAAAGACTTTCCCATCTAATAGCATCGATCATGTGATCATTCCATAGGTGGGATACTCCTTACATTATATATGCTATAAACTTGTTGAATGTTTGAACATAGAATTTAACTGATTTTGGATTTGTTTCAGACTGCTCATCCATGATACCCAAATTTCTAAATACATTTCTAAATATAACAATAATTAGAATTTTGGTTGATAATGGAGTCAAGAAACAAGAAATCATTTAATAAGTTAAATACACCGTATATAAACAGAATATATCAATGTCATCAATTATTATTCTTGAATGCACAATTATCTTATACATACTACATCATTACAAAAAGTTCATTTCGGACTTTACCATTTAAACACTTTGTAATCCAATAGGATCAATCAAGTGTGTTGACTCTACGATCAACATAAAAGAGAGCTAAGTAGGGCTGTAGGGATTTAATAAGGAATTTAGGGAACATATTCTTCAATTTGGGTTTAATAACCATTAAGTAGGGAACTAGAGCAACTTGTTATTAAAAACATCTTAGGTGAAAATTTCTACTTGCAAATTAAGTAATCAAAAATTAATTAGAACAACTAAGTCAGTGAAATAATTTAGTGAACGTGCTGATAAAGTAATCAAATATGAAGTAATTAATAACTATTAAATATGAATTAAAACAACTGAGTCGCTTAGGTGGACGAAACAGCGCGGATCAAAGTGATAATTTCAAAATATTACAACAATAATTAATCGCGTAAGCATAACACCAGTTCTCGTAATATGATAATAAACGCGCTCGGTATGGCCCAGGCTACATACTGAAAAATAATAGTTTTCACGGCATAATGTTCTACAGATATCTGAAAGTTTTAAATGGTAGGGGGCACCTCTAGAAAGATCATTGTATGACCATATAGAGCTAGAATGTCTCTGTTTTTTTTATAAACAATGGGTTAAGGTGTGAAAATCGATTTTTTCCTCATAGAATTTTCCGGTTGCATTTTAGAGAAAAGTGGTCAACGGGAAAGTTGTAGAAAATAAAAAGGCGGTTAATTTGGTTTTTTATAAATTAAAATCGATAAATAAACAATTGAGTTATTAGTAAAAAACCATCAATTTTTCATTATTTTATAAATGTTAATAACTTTTGCAATAATACTGATAAGTGAAATGTAATACACGAATTATGAAGCCTTTAGGAGTCTTTATAAGTGTGCAAAATTTCAGCCAGACCGGGTTATTAGTTTACGAGATATCTTATTTGTGTATTCCAGAGACTCAATGTTTAAACAATTGAGCTTGCCCAGGCTGCAATCCTACAGATATTTAATAAGGTGGAATAGTTTCCTTGAATGCCGCGCTATAAGTTCAGTTTGAAAACCAACTCATTTTTAATGAAATTGTTGTTAAAAAAATCATTTTAAAAAGGGGCTAATTTTTAGCTTATAAACAAATTGAATAACTTTTTTGTCTATTGTTACACACGTTTTTAATAAATTGCATTGAGAAGTTGGTAAAAAACATTTCATTTTTTTAAAAAAAAAGGTTCTACTGTCAATAGGAGCCGAGATAGCAACATTTTTTAAAAAAATCATATCTTCATTATTTATAAATATTAAGAGCCGAAATTTTCACAAGTTTTACATAAAGATCTAAATGTTAATATAGAATTTATAGGTTTAATATCTATGCACCTTGAAAAAAGTTATAGCCCTTTAAATTTACGATTTTTCGCTCAAGTCTACATGTCGTAGTGGAGGGGATAGCAGATCGTTTTGAAACCAAAACTTCAAATTGGACCTTAGTAGAACCTTAATTTTTTTATTCTGGGGTAACTCGACGAAATATTAACATCTAACCTATTTTCATCGCCGTGGAAAATTGGAAAATCCCGGAAAATTCAATAGATACAATTATCTTTGTGTCTTATATTTTTATACAATTAATATTTTCTTATCGCCCTAGAAAATCACCGAAAGTTCAATACATACAATGATTACATTTTTTTACAATTTAAATGCTAATTTTTTTGCAGCAGTCTTTGATTTTTAAATTTTGTATAAAGTAAATATATCGTTGAGACGATGAGTTTGACATTTTAAATACTGTCTTTCCCTGGTTTACAATGTTCTTTTGACAGAGTACACGACTTGCTTCAGCACCTATGAACACCGTTGTAATAAGTAACAAATTGATCTAAAAAGTAAATAATGGTAACATTCAATTGCCTCCAGTGGACTGTCCGAAATTGATACACCCCTGCCGGGATTGAATCCGATAGCCATCCCCCTATAACTCACCGACCGTCTACCGTCTCGATCAGATCATGATCGACCCCTATGATTTATTAACTTTATAAGAAGTTCCCCGTAGCCGTCCCGATAAAACTTCCACCTCTATCTACAATAGATAGGAAATTGTTTTTCGCCAAAACAGGACACGCCGAAAGAGATGAAAGGATTAGATATTCGGGGGGGTCGTGTAAATGAGTTTTCGAGGGGTGAGCGCCGAGGTAACAGTCGAGCAGATCGGATTCGGCCCTTTTTGCACTCTTGCTTTAATTTAAGTTCTTGTTTTGAATGGAATTTGTTTCTTCATCTCTTGTATTTCGAATTGCTTTCATCACACCGCCGACGCGTTTCAATGCCTGAACTTTGAGCAAGAATACGGAAATAATGCGAAGGGAGAGTATAATCAAAAGTTGCTCGAAACTTCCGGAGGTGCGTGAAATAAAAATTAATTAACAAACTCTGGAAAAAATTTAGCACCTCTAGGCGAAAATTAAAAAAAAAATTTTGGCGGGTTACTTGCAAATTCGGCGATGTGTCGTTAACGGGTGGAACAAATTAGAATCATTTTAATTAAAACAATTTCCCATTAAAATCTCCTACTGAATTTGAGACATGTTTTGTAAAACGTCAGTGTTAAATGGGAAATAGTCTGTTAAAGCGACAACCCTTGATATATGCGCTCTTTATTCAAAGTGATCGTTAGATGGAGTTTTATTACAGCGCTATAATTTAGTAATTTGTTCCAGGAATTGGAAGTGCCCTCTATTTAGAGGTGTCCACTAACGAGAATACTTGTTTTCAGAGTATTTCACATTCATGAAAAATTATCGCAAAAATCATTACATCAATCATTAAAACTAGGTTAATTATTTCCTTTTCGAACCTTTAGGCCTTTATTAATATAAAAAGTATTATTCCTCCGAACTAATTTCAGTGAATAATTTCAGGCATACGCGACATTTTCTATAAACTTCCCCAATATCGACTATATTAGTCTTCTGCTATCCCTCCATAACGAATGGCAAACGTTGTCGGGGATTAAGCGCCACGGATTCATTTACTCTAAAATGTTTTAATTTATTCTGAAAGGCTCAATTAACTTCGCTCCAGTATTAAATTTCGAAACTGTTTGATATAATCGTCGGACAGTTTTAAACTGTGTACTTAGTGTTTTACAATACATTATCGCTCGTGAAGCGGAGGAGAAGTTCGTATAGTTCGAAATATGTAATTTGTATCGCCGCATTTGAAAGCCGTAATTAATTTTGCACAAGAATGAAATACGTGTAAAACAGTGCGAAGTGGTGATACATTGTATCATTTATTTTGATGTATTTGATTGTGTTTTACGAGACTTATTAAAAATGTAATGGAAGTATTGTTAAAACTTTCCAATAAAGTTTTTTAGATATTATAGAATACTTAAACTTTTACAGGCACTATTGCTTTCTATGCATATCTAAGTGCCACCCAACTTCCTAAAGTTCTCAATACAAAATTGCTAGAATGCTACAATCCAGCAAATAAAAATATCGGTTGTGTAAATTCAGAATTGCTTTGTGGATGAAGGTACTTAATTATTATTACTCAATATCCCTTTGATGTGTTAATTACACTCTATGTAAAATAAAGTGGCCAGGTTTCCTAGGGCTTTGAAGGGAAATCTCAAGCGATGGGGTTAACATATTGATTGAATAGGTATTAATGGTATTATAGTCCCGGTAATTTGGTTGTCAACGGGTATTGTGTACGTGCCACATTGCATTAAACACAGTGAGGGTGTAGGCTGAAGGGAAATACAAATCTTTAAAATAAAAATTAATAGTGTGAGGAGGTACTGTAAATATATATAGTACAACTATTAAATTAAACTCGGATTATGGGAATAAATGTAAGAGATTTAAGAATCTATCAAATCATTCTCAAAATTTTTTCTTGCTGCCCGATCTTATATCCATACGGTTATAACTTATTATAGATATCTAATACCTATATATTGTTTGTTTTTAAAATACACTGAAAAGATTTAATTTTCCAGGAACATAATCAAATATCAAATGTAAATAATAGGACGTAGAAGGTCATAAATCATATATTGGAGGTCAAAGTTCAATGATTAAGGTTCAAATATCAGACGTCAAAGGTCGAAGGTCCCACGTGGAATTAAGTACAGTCAGGGTAGCGGATAAAATTAAATACAAATATTTGAATTAAAGTGATTAAATCCATGTGATAACATCTAGTCAATTCAAAAATCTTGCAATTGTTTAAAAAGTAGCTAGCTCGATTCCAAAATCCATAAACTAGGATTGATAACCCTAAATGTGTGTATAAAGAACTCGGACATTGATTCAAAAATCTTGCAATTGCAATAACACTTAAGCTTAAATGTCCGGAATCTATCGACTGGTTCAATTGTCCTGAAATTTATTTCAGGAATTCTGATATAAGTTCAAAACTCTTACAGAAGATTCAAAACTAAATTAGCTTCAGTTTTCAAAAACCAAGAACAGATTGCATAATTATGAAGTGATTATAAAGAAATCAGGTTTTGATTTAAAAATCTTGCAATAGATCTCTCTTTCTGACTTCCCGCTTTATGTTGGTGTAGTGTTGAAGTTCTAGAAGTTGTGCAGTTGTAGTCACCGGCGGTTCTTCCCGGCTGCAGTGACTGGTTGTGCCCGTCGTATCGGACTTATAGAATTGTAGGTTTGGTTTCCTGCTGAAGTATCTGTGACTTACTCAGGAGTTGTAGAACTTCTCTTCTGTTGTCGCTGGTTACTTTCCTCGAAGGACCATGAACGAAGTGTGCAATGATCTCTAGAGAATGGACTGTATGTAGGTATCTCTCGTAACTCGTGGGTGGCTGCGGAGATGAATCTTGTCTCCAGGTTGTAAGGCTGAAGACGATCTTGTAGATTGAAGATCAGGGCGTGACGTGATCTCCTGAAGTTCTTGAAGGTCTTGTAGTTTGGAGAGAGGGCGTGACGTACTTCTCCGGGGTTGGATCTGAGGGCGTATCGTGCAGATCCGGGGTTTGAGGTTCTAGTAGTTTGGAGAGAGGGCGTGACGTACTCTCCGGGTTGAAGTTTGTTAGGATTTGGGTTGTCGGGTGAAGTGGCGTGAAGAAAGATCACAACACACTGTCGTTTTGAGCATACTAAGGTATACTGGTTTATTACCAAAATTTCACAAGCTTTTATACATCTTCAAATTACATTGGTTAAATGGCAAATTAAGTTTTGTTATCTTTCGGCGTCCTAGATGGTAATTTCCCTGAACTAGCTGTGTGCTTGACCTTACGGAGCGCGTTTGTTATCATATTACGAGAACTGGTGTTATGCTTGGGCGACTGAGTATTGTTGTAAGATTTTGAAAATATCACTTTGATCCGCGCTCTTTCGTCCTAAGCGACTCAGTTGTTTTAATACCGTCTTTAATAGTTATTAATTACTTAATAATTGATTACTTTATCAGCAAGCACACTAGATTATTTTCCTGACTCAGTTGTTCTAATTAATGTTTGATTACTTAATTTGCAAGTGGAAATTTCACCTAAGATGTTTCAATAACAACTTGTTCTAGTTCCCTACTAAATGGTTATTAATCCCTAATTGATGATTATGTTCCCTAAATCCCCTCAACCCTACTTAGTTCTCTTTTATGTTGATCGTAGAGTCAACAACACACAATTTAATTAGCTTAAATTTTCAGAATCTAAAAGCTGGTTCAATAACTCCTAAATTTATATCATTAATTCGGATTTAGAATAAAAATTTCCCATTGGTTCAAAACTTCATTGTCTTAAATATTCTCAGTTCCGAATGAACTAGTTCAATAATACTGAAATGTGTATGAAGAAGTCAAATACTGATTTAAAAACCTTGCAATTGGATCGAAACTTAATTAACTCAAATTTTCAGAATTTATGACCTGGTGAAATAATCCTGAAATTTGGATACCTACTATACGTGTATGTGTGTGTTGCAATTTGGATATGGATTTAAAAGTACCTATTGCAAATGATTCAAAACTTAATTACATCAAATTTGAAAAATACAATGGCACAATAATACTGAAGTATGAAAAATTCGGATATTGATTCAAAATTGTATATATATATATATATATATATATATATATATATGGTACAACTGTGCGTCCGCCCATGTTAAATCTTAGGTTCACGCTGCGTCCAGTGTCACTGAGCGTCCGGATATACGGACGCTCAGTAACCCTACCCTAAAAATTTGTCTATGTGATCCCTAGGATGGTTAGATTACCATGGAGCAAAAAAAAGCCGGAGGTGCTCTGACACCTAAAAATGATCCCTGTATAAAATCGTAGTTCAGACTTTCACCAAGCGTAGCGTTGTCGGCGTCGAATTATATACGTGTATTCAATAGTTATATGGCGTAGGCTTACCAAGCGTCCGAATATATAAATCGTTATGGTGGATCACTTAGCGTCCGATTGTATACTGCGAATAGTGAAACGGTTCACTCAGCGTCGTCTATTTATAGCACATTTATACATATTTAGGTATATTTAAAGTGCCACTCTGCGTCCTATAAAATATGTTTAATGATTGGCTATTTACTGTGAATGAGACTTTCGGGTTTGGAGCAGAGTACTGCTAAGTGGCGGAAAACAATTATTTTTCTGTTTTGTTGGTTAACCGAGTTAACGTATAAACAATGCTACTGCCAGTTAATAATGATGTAACCTAATAATGCCACTTAACAACTTCATTTTCTTCTGGTCGACAGTACTCAAATTAATTTTTTTTCTGTATAACAATTAACTTTTAAATTTTCGGGCTAGCGATTTAAAAAAATTCAAATTCATTAAATAGGCGATAATTCAGTTTAATTCATTTTCCAAAAATTAAATTTTTGGCAACTTACCTTTGTGCGGATAAACTTTTAATTGATTCTGAATAAATCTTGATGTGGAATACTAATTAAAGTCTGGTAGGTTCGTAGTTGAGAATTTTATTTATTTTTAAATAATTAACAATTACGTAGCAAATAGTTTTAATATGCTTTGTAATTCATTACGTTAATTAATAAAGGAATCATTTTGTAAAAACCGCGCGGATTTATTTATGAATGGCAGTGTTACAGGTGATTAGAGATCTTGAATTTTTTTAAATTTTTAGTAGTTTGTGCAGTTTTTGTTACTAGTATTACTAACGATCAAAACTCGATAAACACACTAAAAACATTTTTCGCAGTTCAAGGAATTCCTTACAAATTTTTTTCTTCCATTTTTCCCAAGAACCTTTCCCTCAAAGATATAAGTAAGGTATTAAAGATGAATTATCGATAGTTCCCGATATTTGCCCCTTTAGACCAGGGAAATAAGATTTTCCCGCTTTTCCCGCATTATTAAAATCATTAGTTGAAAATAATTTTGTCTTTAAATATCATTATAAATGGCTCTTAATAGAGTAAAAAATAATAATTTTTTTCATCAATAATTTCACTCTTTATTTAGTTACCAATTTGTTATAAATCACTTTTAAGTGTCCTAATAATATTTTTCTTATACTACTAAAAATTACAAAAACAATCATATTCAACTGAGAAAAAGCTGAGATTTTTTTTATTTTCCACTTACACATAATCGGTTGTTTATGTCTGTTATACGCGGTACATAATGACGTTCGACTCTAGGGCGGAAAAGAACGCCCCCCTGGGGCGAACTAGAACGTCAAAAAACGTCATTTTGACATGATTTTTATCATTTGGTCCAGAATCTGACACATATCACCATAAATACGCTTTACGAGTTTTTTTTTTCAATAACTTCACCATAGATGCACTTCATCGTCATTTTGACATACATGTCATACATGACAACGTAGACGTGATTTCGGTTTTTAACATATACAACCGATTATTTGCAAGTGAGAAATAAAACGTATGCACCTAGGGCATAATTGGGTGTTATTGATCTCGGGAAACCACAGTTTAAAAAGGTCTCGAGACCTATCGGCCCTCGTCCTTTTGAACTGTGGTTGTCCTCGATCAACAACACCTTCATCATGCCCTTGGTACAAAAATAACTATTCTGTAATATTGAATTTTTAAAATAACAGGATATTAATGTTAAGCAATAAACGCTCATAACTTTTAAATAACTAAAGTTACAAAAATGGACATTCAGGATTAGTTTAGACAGCATTATTTGATCTTTAACATAAAATTTACCCCAAGTCTGTATGTAGAATGGTACATTGTTTACACGCATTTGTTTATAATAAAAATCTTAAAAATTAATGCTAAAGACTAAATTAACAATCTATGTAATTGCCCAGTTATAAGCGTATCAAATTGTTCTGCATGAAAGTAATCGTAACTTCAACAGTTTAAAAAAATTTAAGCAATGAATGATGCAAATAGAAGGTTATTTTAAAAACAAACGAGGGTAATCAAAGAGCCATTGTAGATAGAGACTTGTAAATTTTATGTCAAATATCAACGAATGCTTTCAAAAATCATCCTGAATGTCCACTGTCTTATCGTTAATAATTCAAAAGTTACGAGCGTTTATTGCTTAATAAGTCAAGTAGACGTGTCACTTTTAATATCGTGTTATTTTGAAAATTCAGTTAAAATTACAGAAACTTTTTTCTCACCTTTGTTGAATATGTTGTTTTTGCAATTTTTAGTTGTATTAGAAAAAAATTATTGGGACACTCAAATATTATTCATAACACATTGTTAACTAAATAATTAATGAAATTATTAATGAAAAAATTATTATTTTTTACATTCTATTAAGAGCCATTTATAATGATTTTTAAAGACAAAATTATTTTTCAACTAATGATTTAAGTAATGCAAATGTAAAAAACGATTATGAACAATAAAAAAATTGTTTAATGAAAATTTAAAAATCGTCATTGATCCTAAACAAAGAATGGTAAAAAAACTTTTTCCAAACCAATAAAACCATTTGTTGATAAACAATTTATAAACAAATATCGATAAAAGAAATTACCCGCAATAATTAATTTCTATTTAAAATATAAAAACAACAAGTATACCACAATATGTGAGGAAAAAAAATCTTAACAAAACAATTATTGTAGGATTTTTCATTTTTTGTTAAGTTAGAAAATTCGTTATAAACCAAATAAACAAAATTTAAACAACTTTATGACATCATCTTATTGAGTACACTCATAGAAAGGACTCCAATAGGCGAAAAATTTTTACGGTGATTACCAAGGATTATCCAGCTTTCAATGTAGCCGTGGGTGCCAAAAAAAATAGGTAATTAACAATAGGTGAGCTTTTTGAAAAAAGCATTAAAATCTTTTTCCCAACGGGACTTTCTTTCTTCATGTGTTGAAATAACACCATAATTTTTTCAAATTTTTGAATCAATATTTAACGGTTTAAAAAAAGTTTTTAGACAAATGATTATATCATGATTATTTCTACAATTAACCAATAACAAATTGCATATTCTTGATGTACCCGAAAAGCTAATACATGTTGAGAAAAACACCAATTTATGTTAATTAGTTTCTGAGATATAACAAACTCCATCAGTTTGATGATGCAATTTTACTTCAATTTGAGCATCCACAGTGCACGCTCTGGCTGGCTTGAAAAAACCCTTCGTAAATAAAGCTTTGCCAACAGCTCAATTTTAATGGAATCGATTTGAAAATTTTTGTACTGAAAGTTAAACATCTGAACTGCAAAATGGCATTATTTTGTTTCTTAATGTTTATAAACATGATACAAACTACATTGTTAATATTCTATAAGAAAAAATTATACTAAATTTGAATATAAACATGAAAAACTTAATTTTTTAGGGCTAACGTGTCTCTGAACTCCGTTCCTATTGGTCGTAGGGCAACTTTTTTTAAAAATCGTGTAAGAATACCACCCTTTAGGATAAGAGAAAACCATTTCTCTAGAGTTGAAAACAAAAAAGTTATTATAATTTTATTGTTTATTAGCTAAGAAATGCAGTATTTTTGCAGTGAAGTTTTATTATTGTTAAAATTACAATTTATGAATTTTAACATAGTATATTGATAGAGCAAGTCTTCTTTTTCAAACAGCACTCTTTAGAACTGCCCTAACTTTATTCTTTTACGTAGAAATTTAGTGCAAATTTAAGTGTCTGGGATAAACAAATTAATTTTGCAATACCTATTTGGTGAATCGCTTTGAAATTTTTATGGAAACTTTAGCAACACAATGCCCTACTTTTCACAAAAAATTAAAACTACTGAGCCCTTTTTGCAATAGTAATAAATAATTTAGGAATTCCGTCTTTTTTTCATTTTCATTGTATAATTAAGCAACAAATACAGTAAAAAACATGTACCATAGCTCAATTTGAAGGTTTTTTTATGCTCTACTAGATTGCCTTTTTTTTAATTACATGCAGCAATTTCACGTATGATTAAAATAAAGTAACAAATCATTCTTTTTGCCATTTATTAGCAATAACTTAATTAACACAAAAAATCTTAGATGGACTCAGCGGGCTTCTCGGGCGGGAAAAGCGGGAATATCTGATTTCCCTGGTCTAGAGGGGCAAATATCGGGAACTATCGATAATAAAATTCTTCTTTAATAACCTAATTATATCTTCGAGGGAAAGGTTCTTGGGAAAAATGGAAGAAAAAATGTTGTAAGGAAACCCTTGAATTGCGAAAAATGATTTTTGTGATCGAGTTTTGATCGTTAGTACTAGTAACAAAAAATGCAAGAAACTACTAAAATGTTTAAAAACGATTCACGCTGTCCAATCACCTGTAAAACTGCCATTCATTAATAAATCCGAGCGGTTTTTTACAAAAAAGATTCCTTCATTAATTAACGCAATAAAATTCAAATTAGTTTAAATCTATTTGCAACATAATTGTTAATTATTTAAAAACAAATAAGATTCTCAACTACGAACCTACGGGACTTTAATTAGTTTTCGACGTCAAGACTTATTCACTATCAATCAAAAGTTTATTCCAAAAATTAAATTTTTACTAAATGATCGCTTATTTATTGAATTTGAAAAAATTTTAAATTGCTAGACCGAAAATTTAAAGTTAATTTTTATACAGAATAAATTGAAATTTGAGTACCGTTAACCTCTAGAAAATTAAGTAGTTAAGTGGCATTATTAGGTTTCATTGTTATTAACTGGCAGTTGCATTGTTTGTTAACCCAGTTAACCGATCAAAACAGAAAAATGATCGTTTTTCGCGATTTAGCAGTACTCTGCCCCAAACCCGAAAGTCTCATTCAGGGTAAATAGCCACTCATTAAACGTATTTTATAGGACGCAGACTAGCAGTTTAAATATACCTAAATATGTATAAATGTGCTAAAAATAGACGACGCATAGTAAACCCATAGATAGTCAAATACATCAGGACGTTGAGTGACGTATTAAATATACCTAAATATGTATAAATGTGCTAAAAATAGACGACGCTGAGTGAACCTGTCTGTAGTCAAAGACGCACAGTGACGCCGTCAACGTAACCGTTTATATACGCCTCATATACGCCGGACGCAGGGTAAGAACGTTCTTGGTCCGGACGCGGAGTGATACTGCATACAAGTATATATATATATAGTATAGTATAGTGTTTGCAGCATTATTGTTGCTTTTATGTTATTCCAATTTCCTTCCTGCAAACCTCTTTCTTCCATTCTCCCTAGTTATGTTATTTATCCATTTCTTTCGTGGTATACCTCATTTATTCCTTTGTGCTGGAGCACGCTATTCCTGATTTCTCCATTTGTCACGTTATCCTGTACAGTTAAACCACATCTTCTCCAAAATGTCATTTCTGCTGATAGTGATTTATGATTCAGATTTCTGTCTATGACCCACACCTATGAACCATACGTCGTAACTGGTTCTATTATAGTCTTATATATGTTTTTCTTTCATTTTCTTTGTTGGTTTATAACCTATTTAACTCACTTAGCTCAAATTTCCAAAATTCATGAAATGGTTCAACGATCCTGAAGTTTTTAGTCGGGAATTCGAAGATGGATTCAAAATTTTGCCTTAGGTTCATAATTTAACGAACCCCAATTTTTAATATCATCACATAGTTTCAAAATTCTCGTAATTGTTTCAAAACGTAATGAAAACAAGTCAAGTTAACCCATGAGTTTCTCAATATTTTTAAAATTTGTATCAAAAACACGGATATTGACTCAAAAATCTTGCAATCGCTTTAAAATTTAGTTAGATTAAATATCCAGAAGTCCGAATGATCTGGTTCATTAATCCTCAAATTTGTATCAGGAATTCGAATAGAGATTTAAAAATTTTGTGACTCATTCAAAAGTTGGTTAGCTAAGATTCCAAGAATCAATGAGATCGTCCAATATTTTTTAAATTTGTTCAAGAATCTGGATAGTGATTCAAAAATCTTGCTATTGTTTCAAAACATAATTAGTTTAAAATTGAGCTGGTACAACATAACCAAAATATGTACCAGAAATTCCAATATTTACCAAATCAGTTTCAAAATTGTCTCCTAATTCTTTATATGGATTAGGTTTTTTAAATTTTAAAGGTTCTACTAGGAGTTTAAATTCCTCAGAAACCGAATTAACAACCAATGAGCAACTTTATCATTATACATTACCTTTACGCCACTGCACTTTCCATTAACTATTCATCACTTTGAATAAAACTTAACTCCTTCCTGTACCTAATTTCATAACTCTTATAACTTAAATTTTATAATATTTTGCCACCATCATAGCTTCACTTTAAATTAAACAAGCTTTGTAGATTCCTCAGGATAAACCGTTTAGTAATATGAACGACTTTCATGAAATTCCTTGAGGAAATTTTCCGACGTATTGGCACGGCGACGATATTTGATTCTGCAGCAGCTGGCACGAGAATACCGTTTAAAAAACCCTGTGAGCTTCAGATAAAAGATAACGTCAGGAAATTTATAAACCTGCAAAATCACAAACGAAACAAATCGATTCGCTTGATTAAAAATTTGAAAAGCACGTCAGGAGTATGCTTAACAACTTCCGAAATGTCCATATTCATCCGCTTCCACTTGTTTTGTGAATGGGCGTTTGTGTTAGCATTTTTTGCCGATTCGTAAACAGAAATGCAATTTTACACCATCCCTTATTCCCTCATTCAAATGTATTGGATTCGCCTGCCTATCTGTTTTTATAAATTTGAATTGTTTATGCCCGAAGTGTAAGGATGCAGTTTTATAGGGAACGAGGGCCAATTGATTTCTGAAATAGAGAGAAAACCGAAAGATTAATAGATACTACTGCTGAACCCAGGAAGAATAACGGGTTTATTTCCTATAATGCACAACTGCAAACTTGAAGATAGTAAATTTTTACTTACTCCTCGTAAAAGCCATATATCATGACAATGTCTAAAATTAAATTCCAGATAATCTCGAAAGATATAGAAAGTCTGTTATACGAAACATTTACTCTTTATTTTATTAACAACTTACAGTCACTTTGTACAATAATTATTAATCTTCATTTTTTATAAATACATATTCGTAATTGATCCTATCTCATTAAATATATAAGAAAATTGTATAAAGCTTATTTAAAAAATAGAAATCTTAAATGTAGTACATCACACCGTTAACATTGTAACTTACAGTTAGTGCCTTAATTTAAGTACTTTCAGTACTTTGAACATACAAGAAGGACAAAGATGTATTTACAAATGCATACGAGGAGGAAGTGGAAAAGATGCGAACCTGAATTAGTCTTTCCTTAACTGATTGTGAGGTTTTTCTCGTTGTCATTGAAACAGATTTATTACAAATTAATCGCAACTGAAATAAATATAAAGGCACCAATAGTTAGAAAAATAGTCATTTACATAACAGTCGTTATATATTTATTACAAAAATACTTTATGAATTTATTACAAAAATATGTCTGAACTCTGCATTAACGGATATAAATGACTTGAAAATATAAGCAATAGTGTTGATATTCTCATGACAACATTTAGGAACACCGACAATTTACATGGTAAAATCCTGGACAACACGTCCCAAATATTAACACAATTCCAGTACCGTACATACACGTATTGCAGTTCTGCATTTTAAACCTCACTCTGTTTATAGAAAGATCAAACTCACAAGTTCGTTAATCAATTGACAGGCTCGCAAAATTCCGTTAAGCTAACATTTATATTTAAACAAATTGTTGAAACTTTAAACCCTAAATCGATATGCTATTATATATTAGTTTAAATATATAAACACTGTAAATATACAAAACTACAAATTTGGCAGCCACTGGAAGCTTAAATGACACGTATAAAAATAAACTCACAACGATAAGTCAAAATGCGGTAGTGGGAAATGGAATTAGTTAAATGTAGAGCTAATATCACGTACAATACCTACGAAGTATTCATAAATCGTTAAATTTTAAACGCTAGTAATAGAGATTCCACACTGGCATGCATGAAATATTGAGCCCTCAAGAAATTTAACTGATTATTTCCTTTAAGTATGTGTAAAGTAATGACAAGTTTGGAAGACTTAAAATACCGAAACTAAATCCCATTACTGAACATGGTTGTTTTCCTGAGGGTTCAATGTGTTAAATTTTGTAACTAATTTGATGGAAAAAATTATAACAAAGTTGTGGGGAATCTCTTGAAGGGGTCGCCTATTTCGGGAAATACTTAAGCGGAAGGACAATTTATGTCTAACTACTACCAGAAGACGAACTTTTTTCTGAAAATATTGAATTCGTTATATTTACCAAGCACCGTTGTTCTCTACTTATCAGTTCTATCACTCTAGGTTTTATCATGAGGCCAAACTCCAGTGAAAAGTATATTCAATTTCAATCGAAATATGTGTATTGATTTTAATAAACGGAAATAGAAATACCACGCTAATATCAGTTAGGTATGTTGAAAAGTTTAGTTTTAAAAACTGCTTCTGGAATAAATTCAGATTTCATCTTGATGAATACTCACAACATAGTTACGAACAGTCTTATTGGATATAATTTCCTCAAGAGAAAATATCTTTGAAAACCATCGCCAATTAACTTAAGTGTTAATGAGTGACGACAACAAAACATTACCTATTTCAAAAAGCATTAAAATTTAATTTACTGAAAGTAAGTCACTTTTATGAGTCATGTTATGCTATTTCATCATAAGATGTTCTTAGCCCTAATACTCCAGGAAAGAGAGATGTTATGATATACGTTCTAAGCCCTAATACTCCAGGGAAATGAGACTTTTACACGCAATAAAGATACACTGAAATGAACTGTTCAAAGTTTAAACAAACAAATTAGATTAATTATACGATTGTAACTCGCAATTATTGTTTATAACAAAATGGCGTCAAACAAACATTTATCATGTAAATGCTGTAAATGTCACATGTAAATGACACAAGCTAGGCCCTGTTGAAAGTATTGTTTTTCCACAATTATATATTTACATTTTTCGGTGTTTTTCCAATTTTTAAAACCAATTGGGACTTACCAAAATTATATGTAATAAGATACAGATATGTTATAAAATGCCGAAAAAAATGGTTTTAGCATATATCAGAATATAAGAATTTTAAATAAGGTTCCGAAGTGTCGAAATTCATTTTAAAAACCCAAATTTGGTAATGAATAGTACAAGAGCGTACACTTAAAATAATACCAAAACAACAAAAAAAATTCAACGCCATTATGCTATAAACAATAATTGGGAGTCACAGTCATATATACTTTTATCTATGGATCACGCTTTACGATCCTGCACTATTCTATTACAGGTATTTTTATTGCAATGAGAGTCCGGTTTCGCACTCTTTTTCCTGGACTATAAGGACATCCCAGGTATTCGTGAAGATATAGGTACATGCACATTTGGCAAGTATCCTACGAAGTAATTGGCAACATTTGATGAATTTATAATTACTACAATATCCAAAACGTGTGTAAATATTAAAATTACTAATTATGTACTTACCCCAATCTATTAATACTTGCTGTTCAAAAAACAACTATAAAATTATTTCATGAAAAATTAATACATAAACTCAAAATGTCAACTAATGTGTCCAGTTCTCTACTCTTTACAAGTCTTTGTTTCAATTGAGAATTATTTTCATCCAATCCAGTTAGTCATATCACAACGGAGAAAGTAATACTGAGTTCTTCCCAATATTCGCACAATTATTGTAGAATTATTTTATAACGCAGTAGCTCCCTCGACATATGTTGATCCTTATTGGGACTACAACCTTCTAAAGGGTCTATCATTGGTAACTTTCAAAATTATAAAACAAATATAATTAGTCAACATAGTCAGGTAGGTACATGCTTATATACTTAAAGTATGAAATTATTCCTTAATAATACAACACATATGTCTGAAAATAAAATACATGACTATTCGTCGTAAAAATATAAAGCACGCCATATTAAAGAATAAAGGAGCCACAAGGTGTACTGTTTCGTACATCATCATACCTATATCAGGTAGTACTACAAATAAACAACATTGATTAATTACGTGGATTGCATATGAAAAACACTGTTACAACAATGCGTTCTATATAAATTACAATAATTTCATTTTATTATCACCATAGGTAATCAGCACATTGGAAAAATTACACTAATTGTAATACCACCTGATTATGGAATGCGTTAGCTCGCAACTTTTAATCAAGACCGAAATTTTATTTTCGCAAGGACAAGCAAACTCGCAACCAAAGTGTAGATTCCCTTAACAAACATTTTCTTGGTTTTAAATGTTTATTCACAACATTGTTCATTTTACAAGCTTTACTGATGACTTACTTACATCTTGTATTTTACCACCACTTCGCACTTCTCTTCTGCATACATTATGAACATTTTTTAAACCTTGTTTTAATGAAGTTAATTAGTGTGGACCACTAATAAATTAAGTGTTAATAAAGCAGACTATTAGATTGGTTCTAAGGGAATGTTACAAATAAGTTTCCAGCATCTTGCTGGAAACAAGCCAATTAGCTCTTTGATGATGTTTCAATAATTTCTTTTGATTATTTTCAATTAAAAAGTTTCCCCAAAAAATACGTTTTATGTACGCAATATAAACTAGTATTTTTGTAAACAAAATTGTAATGAATTGCTAACAATATTTGTTTGAAAATTTAATTGTATAGGTTTGGCTATAGCCTTCCAAATGTAAGTATGGAAACGGTTTTATAGGAAATGATTATGAATTTTATAAGTATTTTGTCAATAGTGTAATTTTAGGGATAATTTTAAGGTCACTGAACGCGAGAAAGTTGCTACGGTAGACGTATGAATAAAATACAAGCCGATGATGGAGAACAATCTGTCCCTGTAGGCCAAGAGCACTCGGAAGGAAAGCTCTATTTTCAACACCTGCGTAATTCCCGCAAGTATTTCTCTACCGTTTCACTTAAAAAACTTAAAAGTTAAAAACTCTCATGAGTAAACATATGGCAAGTTGATTCACCTTTAAAATAAATTCAAATTTTCTGATATCGATCAAGGAATTTTTGAGAAAACTGGAAAAAAAATAGTTTTTAAGTTAAATAGATAAAATTATCTTGGAAACAAGACCGTCCTTCAATTTTCATTGAAAAATTGCCAAAATGAATAAACATATAAATAAATTACTGTTTTTGTTGAATTAATCGTTGATGTTTGGGAGGCCCTTAGTTAACTGTTAAAGCCAATTTCGAAAATGCTAGCAGAGTTGCTGATTTATTACAAACTGAAATGTTTGCAACAATTAGTCAGCATTTGTTAATGCGCATATAATAGTAATTAATATGAAAAACTTATATAATAGCTATGCTTCGCTTTCTTAACTAATCACTGATTTTCGAGAGGTGATACGAAAAATTGGTTCATTCAAACACTCGATCTGGAGGTGAAACCTGCCATAAGATTCTCTTCTTATTAGTAGTATATAGTTATTTCTAACTATTATACTATTATACATATACATATTACCTTTTAAGGAGGGATGTCTACTCCACCACCAGCTATCTGCTCCTATTAATCTATAACTACAAACTTGGCCACCTACATTTTCAGAAGCGATTAATTGATTTTACAGGTACCTGCTTTTAAGTACATACAGGGGTCGAATCATCGTAGTCTACAAGCTGGGCCACCCAATATTTTTACCACTTACCTGCATTAACTTCTGAAAATTAAAAATTAATTCTTACTGATCAGATGAAATAATAGAGATATAAATAATAGATAATTGGGATAACAAAGATACGCAATTCCTCAACTAATTGTACAAACAAAAATTGAGGGTAGAAGAGGAGTAGGCCGGAAGCAGATTTCGTGGTTGAGAAATATCCAACGGTGGACAGGAATAATTTCCTGAATTCCAACAAGAACAGAAAGAATGGCATCCTATGTCATACAACCAAAGAAAGACGTTTAGTAGTGAGATAATCGCCAACCCATTATATGTCCAAGGCAATATAAGAAGAAATAAACTTAAGTGAACAATAAAACTCAATTAAACTGAACTAAAAGTAATGACAGAGGTAGATGATAATGACATCAGATGCATAGATAACTAATACCAGAGACCATACATCAAAATGCAAAACATCACTTCGGAGCACATTGAAATAAGAAGGAGTATCCGACAAGGATGTATGTTGTCTCCACTTTTATTCCATTTATACTCCGAAGCCATATTTAATGAAACATTTAAAGAACAAGAAGTACGAAAGTAGGACAAGTTGTACGAACGGCGACTGGTTCTGAAGCTTCCCAATCTAAATTTAATATGAAATAATATACAAAAAATGCGAAGAAAACAACAGAAATGTAGCAAAACTTTGGGAAAAGAAGAATATGTTAGTGAAAATGTGCTTCTTCTTGAGCATAAACATATTACTAGAGTAGATTTTATTGAACTAGTTTCCAAAAAATTCCTTCCCATTAATACTTCATTACGAATGTCGGTAGGCACCTATTACTTTGGTTGACAGTTTCAGTTGTTTCCTATAGTTGCTTGACGCGAAGGTATGTACAGCGTAAGCTAATTTTGCGTGTGCGCTGGGGCAGTTCTAGGGCAAAAGTTCATTTATAATGCTGTTTTTCTAATACCTTTATGGATTTAGTTTTATGACGAAATTTGATTTGTTAGGACACATCTTTTGCCTTACTTTTTTTGGATTGATTTATCAAAAACTGTTTTTGAAAAGTTTAATACTGTTTTAAACACTAAGAAAACTCATCTTTTCTGTCTAAGCCTTGAAAAAGAGAGAATATAAAAACTTGGAAAATATATGTATTATATTACAACTCATGTTTCAAGCATCTAAAGAAACACACTCTCTGTATTGAAATAACTGATTACAAATTAGAACATTGCAATGCACAAGCAATCTTTACCTGTTCGGAGTTAATCTACTTGCTCTCTCTGTTCGAGGGCCGCAGTTCGTGCAAAGGATTAACAGACCCTAGAGCTCCTGACCGCAATTCCATCGCACCGCTAATATGGATAGGCAGTCGAAGAAGAAATATACTTAAAAGCAGCTAACGTGGTGGAGCTTGTATGTAAGAGCACAATATAGGGATTGATTGATGATTCGTATACTGTGGTAAGAGATTATAAAACTGCTACAGATTTCTTGATAATACACCGGTGGAAACGGTTTGTGGTTGTCGTCTATGACTATTAGTTTACGTAAGTATTTCTGCGATTAAAATTGGTTGCGAGTTCACTAGGACCCGTACGAAAAACGTGATTTTTCGAAAAATTTAGATCTGCTTGTCCAGCATCCAAAAGCTTTCGTTTTCGCTTAATTACGACAAATTTTGGCCTGCGCTTTTAAACCAAGGCCGCACACGAGGTCCCGTCACGGTCAAAATTGAAGGTAATCCCTGACATAAACTCCCGTAAGGATTTTCAGGTAGTTCTAAAATCGCACATCAACTCCCGTAAAGAGTGGGTGGGTGATGTAAAAAGTGTAGGAAGATGGTTAGACAATTTATTTGGTTTAGCTTTTTTGACACCTGAAAAAGTAGGAGAGAGTTTTGTTTTCGACTTAATGGAAGAGTGTCCTATTGACCCCAAAGTTACAAAATTCAATTCAAATTTATAACTGATAAAATTGTCTAATATAAGAAAGGAAATATTACAAGGTATAACTTTGTAAAATGTGTAGCGAATAACATTAATGATATTTAATAATGTTTAAAAGGTCTAACATTATAATTATAACAAACGCAGGTATAAATGTGTTCGGTATGAACCCTTGGGCGGTACAGGCAATCTCGACACTTTACCTTTAAGGTAATAAATGTTAATACGCCAACTCAACACTACAGAAAACAGGGTAGCCGCAAATAATGGCCTTAACTGACAGGTCATGTCAACACTAAGGGCTTAAACGCCTTAAACCGATTAACACAATTTTCTAGATACAATATGCAATACACAAAAAAATTTATACACCTTCTACAGCAAATTCTGATGATGTCTATTAGGCTCAGTGAGTACATGTTTGATCCTTGTCCATTACATGTTTGATCCTTACCCCACTGCGTTTCCAACGTACTTTCGAGCGTATCAAATGACATTCACTTACCAGGAAGCTTCCCGAAACTTGTCTGACCCACCTGAAATCCCCCGAAACGACAGGTAGCCTTCGGATACAATTCGGTGTCGAGATGGTGAATTATACTTTACAACATGGGAAAATAAAGTGTCGAGATGGCTATGCCGTGGTGGCGAGTTGGCCTGTCGGCGTAAGGTGCTCAGTGTCGAGCTGGCGTATTAAACTTTAGAACACCTTCTTACCCAAGGGTAATAAAGTGCCGAGATGGCGTCCGCCCCTTACGGGAGCTCGTGTATTCGGTGTATGAACCCTTACGGGAGTTCGTGTGCGCCGTAAACCAAGCAATATCGAATTCATTCCGGATGAAAAATAACGAAACGTATGCATTAATATTAATTCGCGCGTGATTACAATGAAACGCAAGAGAACTTGGGAATGTGGTTATCTGGTCCCAAAAATGATTTCCATAAAATAGAGCCGGAAAAATCGTAGCGTCCTGCAACACAAAGGACGGGCTTAATCCCGTCCGTCCGCTCCGTTATCCGGACCTTTTGAAAACAAGATCCTTAAAAAAGCGAACTGATTGAAATCATCGGAGAACGTCCGTCCGTCCCTAAGCGCACACTGCGATACTGTCCCTCCCTATTCCGGGACCGTTCAAGTCCCGTTGGTAATTGCGTGCTCCTTTTTTATCTCGTCGATGGTAGCGATGGAGATCTTCTTCTCGGCCGTCGAGTCGAGGGGGAACTTGAAACTCAGCTCCCCGTCGCAGAAGAGCGGGCTGTGGTTATTGTCGAATATCGACTCGTTCTCGGCGGCGGCGGCGGCGAGCTTGTCCTCGTGGGTGTAGTACCTGGCCGCGTGCCGCCTCGAGTACCACAGGGCGCCGATTATCGCGAGCACCGTCAGCGCGAGCAGGAAGACCGACGTCCCGGCCGCAATGATGCCGACGCGGCCGTCCTCGCCGATCAGGAAGAAATTAGCGTCGCCGGTCGAGTAGCTCGGCGCCGTGCACCACGTCAGCTCGCCCTTCCGCACCATCCACAGCTTCTTCCCCCTGAACGCGTACGGCGCCGCACAGACGATTTCGCGGAACGCCGAGCTGCGGTTCGCTCGTTCGAGCAACGGGATGATGTGGCACAGGTCGCACGACCACTGGTTGTTCTCGAGCCTCAGCTTCGACGTGCCGTCGAGGTGGACGAGCATTTCCTCCTCGAGCCCGCGGAACTGGTTGCCGGATATGTCGAGCTCGTCCAGGCCGGACGGGAACGCCTCCTTCGGCAGCGAGGAGAGGTGATTGCCGCGCAGATCGAGCGAGGTCAAGCCTGGCGGGAGCAAATCGACGCGGATTTCAGTCAAGTCGCAGTCGGCCATCCTCAGCTCCTTCAGCGCGGTCATGTTCGCCAGAGCGGCGAGCGAGTGCAGCTTGAACCTGTTCCCGCTCAGCACCAGCACCTCCAACGTTTCCGACAGTTCGTGCAGGAACTCGAACTTCTCCAGCTTGTTGTAGCCGAGGTCGAGCTCGGACAGGTTGCGGATCTCACGGAACGCGCCTTTGGACACGAGGCTGATGCGGTTCCTGGAGAGGTTCAGCTTTCTCAGCATCGGCTGGTGCACGAAGGTCGCGTCGGGGACGGCGCTGATCAGGTTGCCGTCGAGTTTGAAGTGCTTCAAGTTGATCAGGTCGCGCAGCTCTTCCGAGGGCAGACTCTTGATCTGGTTGTCGCCGAGGTCGAGGTGGGTCAGGTGAGGCAGGAGGTGATATATGTCGTTGTTTATGCGCGTCAAGGCGCAGCCGCGGCACTCCAGCACTCGCAGCTCCTGGAACAAAATTAAATCGATGTTCATCGAATACATACCCCCTGTAGTTTTTCAGACGCCTACAGTAAATCGGTTACTACGAGCACAAGGGTGGGATCTTATAATGATCAGCGAAATATTAAAGCTACCCAAATGGTTGTAAACCAACGACGAGACAAATAGGCTATTGAAAAAAAAAACAGGGATGAAAGGAACTAACGCGTTCAATGTATTTTATTGTTTCATACGGTAAATTGACCTTTAAAAAAATAAAATCCAAAAGTGCTACTAAATTTGGGTTTAGGACGTTTGGTCGTCGCCGTCTGGACGTAGGGACGTTTGGACGTAGGGACGTTCGGACGTCGGGACATTTGGCCGTGGCAAATTTGGTCGTTTATTGCAAACACCTTAAACACTATGTTAAGGGGTATGGGTTTTCGTGGATTCTGTTTATAATTAAATGACATTATTATATATCACAATACAATTGGTTTTACCTATATCATTTAACCCACAAATATGAATATAAAAATGTTAAATTTTCCCCAAAAAGTATGTAATAGTTATTTAATTCAATGTTATCATTGATGCATTTTGATACATGTTTTATTTTTGGGGTGATGTATTTTGATTACCGAAAATCAAGAGAAGAAACAACAAAAATATTAGAAATTATAATTATTAATAATTATCGTAATTGACATTTTGGGAATCATTTTTCTAGTTTACCTACGTCTCATTTATACTGTGATATCATTTACGACTTATCAGATATAGAAACCTTAATTTTCTGCAAAATATGTATTTTTAATATATACATATTATGTATATCGAAAAAATATATATTTCTAATAAAGAGAAAGCTTTTTACATGAAATTCTAACTCTAATAATAATATTTATTAGTTTGGTGAGAACCCATTTATTTCGGATTCATTTATTTTATGTTTATTTATTTATAAAATACATTTATGTTATTTATTTTATTAATTTATCCATTTTATTATCCATTGGTTAAATTTGCAAACCTACGTTAAATAGGTATGGGTAGGTCCTTCACTGTATTTTTATTTATATATTAATCACCCTGTCTCACAAACTGCAACATATAATAATTGTCATTAAATTATAAACAGAATCCACGAAAAAGTATAACCCTTACCCTTACCCCTTAACATGGTGCTTAAGGTGTTTGCAATAAAGGACCAAATTTGCCACGGCCAAATGTCCCGACGTCCAAACGTGTCCCTACGTCCAAACGGCGACGGCCAAACGTCCCATCCCCACTAAATTTAGCAATGCGATTTTGAGAACGGGTTAAGTTTGGCCACTTTTCGATTTTTCGGCTATAGCGCAAAAACTATGCATTTTTCGAAGATATATGTCATAAGATTTTTTGTAGAGAATTAAATTTCCTATCACAATCATATTTTTTGAAGTAAAAAAAATGTTTTTTGAGTAAAATAAATTCAGAAAACCAAATTGAAAAAAGTCGAAAAATTTCAAAAAATATTTTTTTCAATTTTTGACTCTAACTTTTTTCTGGGTGAATTTAGGTATAGGCGTTGTTTCATAAAAACGAAAGCTTATGAAATTTTCTTTAAAATGGTGACTCATAAGACTAGATATGTTTAAAATTGACTGAGATATTAACGTTTGAATTCAGCCATTTTTTCTCTATTTTTTACCTTTTCTTTTAAAAGCATATTATTTCGTATTTTTACATTAAAAAATGATTTTAATGCAGTAAATAACTTATATAAGAATAATTTCATATAAAAAATGATCTTATTTCTATATATTTAAAGCCAGTTTACGTACATGTACATATAATAAATACTTTATTCATCTTTAAAGTAATAATTTTAAAACTAGTTTGATATGCAATGCCGCTTAAATTTGTTTTAAATGCACTAAGTTTAAATTGATTTCAAAATGCCTTTATAAAAAAGTATTAAATCAAAAAAAAATTTGAGATGTGTATTTCAATAATTGTATCTTAATATATTTCAAAATATATCTCTTGTATGTAAACCGGTTTGAAAGATCTTCTATGTCGAATGTACTGTTTTTTTGTACCTGGTTTTGTATCTGGTTGTAAACATATTATGTAACATATAAAACTGTAGATGCCGAAAATTGGGGATAAATTGCTCAACGTTTTGCAAGGAATGCATGGGCATTAATTGCGAAAACGTTGATGTTACAGATATTTTGGAAGAAGACATAGCTACTGATATTGGTACAGAACCAGATATTGCATTTGAAAATATTTAAATATAACAGGAATTACAGATTTGCTTTATATAAAAATAAATTTAGAAAAACGTTAACATTTGTAATTTATTATTTCAATTCTAAACCTCCATCCATTTAAATTAAGTATGTCTAATAGATTAATATCCAATATTATGGATTTATGTTTATAAAATTATTATTGCATAAAGATTATTGTTTTCAGGTAAAAATATGAAATAATAAGTTTTTTAAGTAAAGAGTAAAAAATAGAGAAAACATGGCAAAATTTAAACGTTCTCAGTTAATTTTAAACATATAGAGTCTTATAAGCCACCATTTTAAAAATAATTCAAATTCACTTAGAAAAAAGTCATAGACAAAAATTTAAAAAAATCAATTTGGTTTTTTGAATTTACTTAATTAAAAAAATTTTTTTTACTTCAAAAAATATAATTTTGATAAAAAATTGAATTCTCTTCCAAAAATCTTACGACATATATCTTCGAAAAATGCATAATTTTTGCGCTATAGCAGAAAAACCGAAAAGTGGCCAAAATTAACCCGTTCTCCAAAACGCTGGGCTAAATTTAGTAGCACTTTTGAATTCTATTTAATTAGAGGTTAGTTGACCGCAAGAAACAATAAAATACCTTGAACGCGTTAGTTCCTTATTAAATGACATAGTCAATAGCCTAAAAGGAAATTCATAAATGTGAAAGAGGAGCCCAAATACATTTTAAAACCATACAAGTCTATCGTACTAGTTAATGGGTGTCACTTAGAGTTCATAAAACTACCTATCGGAGAGTTTTCATGGCACAGCAGACAGTAAACTTGTTCCAGTAAAAAAATGTGTTGGTTATTTTAACATAACGTTCCATAACATTATGTTAACATAATATAACGGTGAAATTCCATTCTTTCGGAATCCTAATATGAAAGTAGACTAACATTTTGGAGTACTTAAGTTATGGTTTGAACATGTTAGTAGCTCTACACAATGTAGAAGGTTGTCATATCTCTCAAAGTTGGTCACGTTTTATGATAAATATAAGTCAAAGTCATGTGCAAAGAATGACAAAAGATCAGTCAATTAAACACATTGTAAATTGGACACCACAGGAACGAAAAAAAAAAAGGAAGACATAGGTTAAGTTGGAGAGCGGGTAAAGGTATTCGTTAATAAATCATAATCAATAAACATTAATCATGTTGACCCAATACGCCCACTATAAATACAATGTGTTTCAAAATGATTGTCATCTAGTTGGCGTTGGAATTTCTGTGCATGTAATTTTTGATGTGCCGCGCTCTATTGATTTGTACCTATCTAATTCTGACAACAAGTGACACTTCGAACATTTATTGTGAAACTGGCAATCAGTACTGCTGGTAATTAATGGCCCTTTTCAGGGCCAAAACAAATACTACAAATAGACAAATACTCAGAATTCGTTTTCTTTTGACAGAGAAAAACCAGAAGTTTAAACATATTAAGTAGGTTATTTTGAGGTTATGTATAGCTAGTAGAAACTCCTATTTTCGCAAGGCGGTTTTTTTTATTTTACATAGGAACTCCACAGCCGACTAGATGACAATCATTTTGAAGCACATTGTATTTAACAATAACAATCTTATAAAGATGTTATGCACGGTGATTTTATCACGTGGTGTTCCATGACTATATTTAATAGTGGAGACACAATTGCTGTTATGACCTTACTTGGGAAGTTGTATATTTTGATTAACGTTCTGACTTAAAAACAGAACAATTTTAAGCAAATCCTATGGTACTGGCAAAAATATGAAAGTTATAATTTTCAAAATGTCACCGGAACTCTTTTACTTTCAGATTTATCGATCGTTGAAACGAATATTTACCATTGGGCATGCCCCGACAGCAGCGTCCCACATTTCCAACATTTTTCTGGAATAAACCTACTGCTTTTATATTGTAAACATCGTATCTCGTAATTCAAACACTACAAAAGAGTTGGATTTGTTTAATAATTATACTATAATTACATACTTGTACGACCGACAATGTTTCCTGCTAACACGTGTAGCAGAACCAAAACTGTTCGAAAACACAACAACTCCTATTAATCAAGATGCTTAAATTACTTTTTAATGAGTCCATTAGGACAAAGGGTACCTTCCTTGTGCGTATTTCAGTTGTGCTTGATTAAATGTTTCTTTTTGTTTTGTTTACCTACGAGGGGTATAATTTTGAAATGGTATTAAACAGGGTTTAATTAAATTTTAGTACTAAAAAAATATTGAAATATTGATAATGTTCAATAATAATATCATATTTTATTATATTCTTTTATTTTATACAATAATATATCATAAAGAACTTATCATGCGTAAATAATTCCTTAATAGCCATTTCTATTCTTTTTATTTCATTATAGAAATTTCATTTTTCTTGTTTAGGCATAAAATAATAACGGAATTACAGGGTGAACAAAGATGAATTTACAACATATATCATTCCGATTCATTCACTTTTAAAGAGGACAATTTATGTTCATTATTAAGAACGATTTCGAAAATATTAATGCTGCAATAGACAAAAATAACTCAATGCATGAAAATTGAAAGTTACTTTGGTACCTACTTAATATCTGCTATCTGCATAACACTAAACTTCCTTAAAAGTACAATTTAATAATTGAGACTATTTAATTTGTAAAACCAATTACAAATTAACATACTATTTTTATATTAATAAGGATATTAAATATACAAATATAATTTCAAATCAAAAATGTTCTCGATGATCCCCAAATAATAACAATAACTAATCGTTTATAATGCCGACGTTTCGCTCAGAATCCTGAACATATTCATGGCTATTGAGAACATTTTTGATTTCATCTCATCTCCCCGAGAACATTCTCCCATTCTCTACAAATATAATTATATTTAAAAATAAGCTGTTATTGAAAATCATAGGTAAGAGGCCTTTCAGCTAAATAATTTTCAATAAGGTATATATCGACTTTTAAAATTCGAATATGCAGCTATGAAACCTGGTAGTGGTAGTGTTAACCATAGTAGTGTTAACGTCGAGAAAATTACTATTTAATTTGCATTTTGGAACACCAGGTGTCATTTGAAAAATTAGACGAATACATTAATTTATAGAAAGTATTTTGAAAAACCTTTAGGCCCACCTACCTAATATTATATTGGTTTAACATTTCATATGTAGGTATATTATGGTGCAAATACTTTCAATGTTTTTAATTGCTATTAAGAAATAAAGTTTAGGTGACCAGCGATTTCCCAAACACGTTTCTCTGAAGGGGATGGAACATCCCCAAAGTTGTTATGCCAAAAATATATTTTTTGACTATCTAAAGAACTGCTTTAAGTCTACCAGTGCAATGGAATGTATGATATTTGTTGCTTAAAAATAATTATTTTTGTTATTATTTCATCGCAGGAAATGCCACCCTTTTTTTATAAAAGTTCTCTGTTCAGAGGGATGTTTTTGAGTCTTTTAAATTTTACTTCTTGATTTTAAAGCAATTACTTACACCATGGTATATGTGTGGAATATTAAATCAATATAGTAATATACCTCTTTGGGGTGGTTTACCTCTTTCTAAGGGATGTTTTGGGAACTTCACGCTACATGTTGACTTTATTGTTTATTTTTTTATAATGCAATCACTTCTGCAAACTTTTCATAGATCAGGTTTTTATTTTATTTATTTTTTATTTTAATAAATATTCAATTATGATGATCTACTGTACATGTAGAATATTATATCAATATAATATCCTTTCTAGGGCTAGTTTATTCCCTTTTAAGGGATGGCTAAAATCCCCGAAATCCCAGCAAAAGTCAATTTTACTGTATAATTTTCTTTATAACTTCTTTCAGATTCGACCAATTTTAGGAATTTTATAATGGAAAAAGTGACGAATTTTTAGTTTTTCTCTCATAAATAGAAAGGGGATGCTACCCTTAAGGGTAAAAATAGGACATATATACTAGTTACTAAATAACGAGTGATACCCATTTTGTTGAAATGAAAAATTTGAAATAGATGCTGACAAATACGGAAAAGTTGTTCTTGGGGTGAACTTCGGGGGTGGTGTTCACCCCTTAAACCGTCGACTTATCACGTACAAGAAATATAAATACGTCATTAAAAAAATGTATGTGCTACACCGTATTACAGAATGTGGAAAATCAGTTAGATAAAATTCTTATTTAGTGTTGTCACTTCCCTATTTAAGATTCTTTCTCTTATTATTTTTTCTACAACTATATTAAATATAAGCGGGGAAAAATGGAATATTTTCTTCATAGATATTGTAGTTTGTTGCGGCTGATTTCTTTAGGATCAGGACGAGGGTGGCGTATTTCTACTTACTTAATATTAGCTCATACATTATTTTTCCCATTTAGTTTCTATGATTCCACTTATTCGTGGGTTGTTTTTGGATTTTAAGCCTTCGATTTCTTGTCGCATTGACATTTTGTCTATTGCCTTCTTACCTTTCCCCAGTAGGCTCTCTCATATTTCCTTTTTCGTATTTGTTTAGCATTTCTTGAAAGTATTCTTTTCATTTTTTATTAATGACCTCATCAGCCTCATTAGGTTTCTACTTTTGTGTTTTCGCGATCTCGCGCAGTCAAAGTCAAAAATTGGATGTCCGGGGTATGTAGGAAACCGCTGATCAATAAATGAAGAGGCGGAGAAAAAATAACGAGAATCATATAAAGACGACAAACCTCGCTTTCAGCTGAAATTAAACGCATTACAAGTTACTATTTAATTTATTAGCCAAAGTCGTTATTTCGAGCAACTCGCTCATAAATAAGGTTCAATGTACTGTTTCAACGTACAAAGTCGTCTTGTAATTAATTTCATAACAATTTAATTTTGCTCCGATTCCGCTCACAAAAACGAGCAAAATAGAGTTTTCCATTTCTTTGTGCGCGTCATCTCCCTTTCGCTCCCTTCCACCCCACCGACACATAATCGCATTATTCCCCTTTTACGCGTCAGTCCTCAATTAAACTCGAACATAGACAACAATTCACGTCTGCATCTTTCAAACGGACCCGAATTAAAATTTATTTGCTGTAATTTAAACTTCCGCTTTGATCAAATAAATTCGAGGGATCCGAATTCGACTCCCAAACTAATCGATAGACTTGTTGATTTACTTAAATAAGCCTAAAGTAAGAGAGGTGGATAACGTTAGCTCGGATGGAGATCGACCCGACCCTTTAGCCTAATTACCTGTACGTCTTTGAAGACTTCTGGGTTTAACTCCCTTAAGTTGTTTCCGCTCAGCTTCAGGACCCTCAGCTTCTTTATGTCGAGGAATATCCTCGGAGTGAGTTCTTCTATCAAGTTCCGCTGTATCGAGAGGACCTTCAGCTCGGGCAAGTAGCGGAACGTCCCGCTCGGCAACGAGATTATCCTGTTGTCGTCGATGTACAACTCCCTCAGATTATTCAATCCGCGGAAGTTGTGATCCAACGGTTGCGTGATGTTGTTCTGCGACAAGTCGAGCACGTCGAGCCTGTTTAATCCGTAGAAGAAGTGCATTCCGAGCTGAGGGATGTTCGACTTCGTCACGTGGATCTCCTCGAGCTTCGTGTAGCTCTGGAACACGGGACTCATCGTGAGGGAGTTGAGGTTGTCGTCGGGGGCGGTGATCCTGATCACCTCCGTGTCCAGGCTGACGTTGTTGAGGTTCAGGGGGCCGACGATGCCGCCGTCCTTGCAGGAGACGGTCGTCCGTCCCTTCTGGTCCAGATAGCAGGCGCATCTCGTCGGACACATCGTCGTCGGATACGCGCCCCTGGCGACCAGCAGGAGCATTAGTAATTTGGCACTCATCCTGGAACAAATAGAAGTACGTTAGAGTCCGGTCGGGCGCTCTCTATAAAGTATTATTGTCGTTGGGACGTACGAGTTTTGGCCATACATCACAGTTAGCCTAGTCAAATAAAAATAGGAATTTAAAGCAATCCGCCTCAGATTGAGACCATATTAAAATCATAGTTTAGGTTAAAAGAAATATTTTTCAAAAAGTATGGGTAAACATTAATGAAACGGTAGAATTTGCAAATACTAAATTGACGATTGAAGAAGTTGTGTGACGGCAACGACCGCGTTTTTAGTGTGATGAAAACAACCTATTAATAAACAAATGTAATAAGTTATAAGCTAATAAACATTTTTTAACTTAATTTTAAGGCTTTTTTATGCATAGAAACAAGCAACTTTTCATGCAAAATTCGAGATTCTTTATGCTTTTTCTTTATTTGACGGTGTCTTGCAATTATTTAAATAAATTTTACCTGTTTGTCTATTAGCAGGTCTATAATGAACCCTTTTTCAAAAACCTACAAGAGAAATATTACCTGTATACGCACAATGTATGTATGTATATGAACAAAAATACGAAGCTCGAACAATTCTCCCCTCCACATGTCTGAGGCAGTTTCTTAGGAACGCCTTAACTTTAAAGGGCTGTAGCTTTTTACACGTTGCGTGAATACTAAATCTAACAATGGAATCATAAAACTAAGATGTTCGTTTACGATTTGTTAAAGTTTCAGCTGTTAATATTTATAAACAATGGAGATATGATTTATTTTAAAAAGCTATCTCAGTTCCTATTCGTCCTAGAAGGTTTTTTTTAGAATGTGTGTCTTGACTCCAGCTGTCCAATGCATCCACTCACAAGTTTGTACCATGAATAATAATAAAGTTATTCTAAATGTTTATTAGCTAAAAAGTAACCCCATGTTCAAATGATATTTTTAATAACAAATTTAAAAAACAGACATAGTTTTCTTGGTACATCTTACAGCCAAAGCCACAAAAATCTATTTTAATTTTAAATATTTACCTAGGTTCATTATATGGACAAGGACATTTGTTTAAACAATTGTCTTCTGGGATAAACAATTAGAATAAGTTATAAACTATTTGATCAAACCGGCTGAAATTTAGCACACCTTAAAAACATATCAAATGGCTCAATTTCAAAAAGTTATGTTAAGTTAATAAGTTTATTAAAATTTATAAATTAGTGCAAAAATAGGCGTGTTTTGCCATTATCTCAGGCACTTATTAACAGATTTGAATTTTTAAAACGCCATATTAAATATTTTTTAATGGGCTACAACTTTTACCTAAAGTATTTTGCTTAAAAATATAAAGGAAACGTTGTATAAACAAAAACAATATTTTTTTTCAAATTTGGTCATCTAGTACGCCCCAAATACCTTTTAGGACCTTAAAATATCTGTACAATTTTTTCCAGCTTTCTCTATCTACACTGGACTAAAAAAAGTATAATATTCTTTTTTTAAGTGTTTTTAATACATCTAAAAACCTCACTTTTTGGAAATTTTCAGTTTTATCAATGTCTAAACAATGATCCTCTCATTTTAACCCAATACACTTTGGAAAATATCAGGTCTTTTCACCTACACCCTAATTTCAAAAAGATCTCAATCTAAAACTCTAAAACGAATTACTTTAAGTATCAAATCTAATAATTTGTACAAGGAGGAGTTTGCCATTGGGCTAATCACCATCCTCATCTCATTTGAGAGGTACATGCTAATTGTTAGTTAAGTTTTATTCAAGATTATAAGTGGAAAATATCTCAATATTACTCAACTAAATTACAAGTTTTCTGAATAGAACTACGCGTTATCCTCCGTTATCCAGAATAATAAATTGCCAGATTTTGAAACAAACTCTCAATGGTAAAGTGGTCTCGAAGGAGGTAAAAGGTGTAATTCCATCATCCTTCAGGATATTTTTGGGTACTTCATATACATTGAAAATATAACATTTCCTTTATTATTCGAAATAATTCAACAATCATAACTTCAGTAAATACTTAGTGATAAGTCACAATTTAATTTATAAGGCCCTGAAACAAGTACAATTTATCTCTCATTAATCTTTCAGGACATTTGGGAGTTTCCACCAAAGTGCAGAATGTGTTAAAACCAAAGTAATTTTCCTATTTTTCTTGAGATGACCAAAATTTACGTTTCACGATTCTTCAGGATTTATAAAAAGTAGTATTATCCAACAAAATTACACGTCTCCTAAATAAGAATATTTGTTATCCTTTGCTATCCAGAATCGTAAAATTGACAGAATGTTGAAGCAAATACTCAAAAATTAAGTGCTCCCCAAAGAGATACACGCTATCAGTTACTTTCCTTCAGAATATTTTTGGTACTTGATATTTATGGAAAATCTAATACTTTCTTTACTAAGTAAAATAATAAAATAATGAGAATAAAGAAGTAAATACATAGTAATAATTCACAATTGAAGATCATAGGGTCGTAAAAGAAATTCAAATTATCACTTAATAATTCTTCACCATCCCTTTGAAGTTTTTACCAATGTGCAAAATGAGTTAAAGTTAAAAAAGGTAATTTTAAATTTTCTTGGTAAGGGGAAATTTACGCTGTACGATCCCTCTGAATTTACAAAAAGTCTCAGCATTATCCAACTGAATTACAAGTTCCCTGGATACGAACACTTGTTATCCTTTGTTATGCAGAATAATAAAATTTCCAGAATTTACAAATATATACTGAAAGGTAAAGTGAAGCCGGAGGTGTACAAGCTGTAATTCATTATCCTTCAGGATATTATTGTACCTAATATAAAAACGTAAAATTTCCTTTGTCATACAGAACACTAAAACAAAGCATAATATTTGAGTAAATAATTCACAATTGAACTTTATAAAGGCGTGTACGGCTGGATCATTTTGGAGTTTTCACCAAAATGCAAAATGCGTTAGAAACCAAAATTTTTGTTTTGTGACACATCAGAATTTTAAACAAGTTTTAGTATTATCCAAATAAATTAGAAGTTTCCTGAATGGGAACACTTGATATCGTTTCATATGCAGAAATATATCTATCAACTTGGAGTTTTCACCAAAGTGCTGAATGTGTTGAAACCAAAATAAATTTAATACTCTCTGTGGACACCAAAATTTATTTCTTATGTTCCTTCACAACATATAAATATTTCTAATTGTTATGATAGGTGCAAGATTTATTTAAATACAATACACCTGTGCTTCTCAAAAGTTAAGAAAAGCCGTTAACTCCCCCGTTAAAGAGATGTATATACGATACATAACATACATTTTTCAACAAGGAACAGACATTTGGCCCTTTGAACACGGGTCGCAAAACCTTCTTAGTTATTTCAAATACACACGGGTTCGGAGTGACGAAAACACTCAGTAAAACAAAGGATTCGTCCGTTAAAATTGAATCACCTTAACCAATTTACTTATCGCTCTCTCTAGAAATACTCGGTGTAAATCTGTTGCCTCATTAATTAGTCTAACGTGTGATATATTCGCGTTCGGATGTGCAAGTCTCTGCGGTCGAGTAACAACAATTTGTGAGTGACGTGCATGTGATGTGATGTGACTGATGCGCATTTTATGAGCGTTTTGAGCATCGCGACTCCTCCCATGATCGCCCAGACGGTTCGGAATTATAACTAATTTGGAGAACGCAACAGCAAACTTGCAACTTTACGGAATTGTTTGATGATTTTTACACTCGTGTTATTTGAACAACTCGTCGCAGTTTTATTACATTTTTTGTGGGCCGTTACATTCTTATCTTACCATAGTAAGGAGTATCAGAATTTCTTCTCAGTATTCCGTATCAGTATTCCTAGTCCAATTTTTCGGTTAACATGGAATGTTTAGTTTGCGGAGGTACACTTTTGAGATAAAATTATTTAAAATTATTACTTAAGCATTGAAGTCTTTGGGACGGCGAAGAAGAAAGAACTCAAAAGACCCATAGGAATCAAAGGAGTAAACCCCGGAAACTTTAAGGTAAGTGATTTAATAATCACATTGCGGTAGAAATAACCAAAAAGGTAACAATAATTACCAAATGCTGAATTCAATATAGATGACTCTCGCTTTAACGCAATTAACTTTCAATACTAAATATTTCGTGCTGTAATTTTAAAACCAACACGAAATTTAACTCTGAATTTATCTCCCCCGAAATCAACGCCTGTTATTTTTGTTTCTAATTAATAAGTAAAATAATGTTACGAGAAATGAAATTTTGTTTTCCTTTGTAACAAAATGTAATACATACATATATGTATATACATATATTTACTTGCTTACTTAGTTACATGATATATTAAAATTTGAGAATTCGAAGTATAATCTAATTACGTAAATATCTTTAATCTTAATGGAAATTTTAACAACTCATCAATTCATATTATTCTAATTTTTATTCATTTAACAACTACATTAACTAAGCTAAATTGTTTTAATATTAATGCGTTAATTCGGTATATCCTTTTCATAGAAAATCACATATAAATTTAAGAATATTCAGGTACGCCTAATACATATTTCGTTATTTTATTTTAAATTAACAAGTCTATTTTATTATATTTTCAGATAGGTCCACCTTTTTCGGAGTTTCAACAGGGCCCTGTCTCGACCAGAAAGTCTTTGATGGTGTTTTCGCTGCTTTGTGAATCAGTGAGTTTTTACATTTTTTAATTATACACTGATATATACTGGCTGCCATGAAATTAAAGGGACACAACTTAACTAGAGTTCCCAGATGTTAAATTAAACCAAGCGTACGTTACTAAAAAAGCGTTTTCATGCAATGCGCCTATTATGGAAGAAAAATATTGTTATTGAATAAGTGGAACTGAAAATTGATACCTATACGTCCAGTTCTAGTTAACGTTTATACAAACAATTCGTAGCGCCTTCGCCAAATACGTGCGAGAATTACAATTTCGCATTGCAATTTTAAATAGAGTGCTCACCTTAACATTCGACGCTTTTATTGGGTAAGCATTTACCGTCATCTAACCAATTGTAAAGCAGGATCTTATTTATTAACCGTTTCAAGTTAGCAATAAAAATCGGAAAAGTACTCGTAGAATAAATTAGTGGAACCCGCCGGAAAGTATCGCTTTGTTTACGTAAAACCCCAATTTACGATAGAAATAAAACGCAACATAAACCTCATTCTAATCAATTTTCAACGTCGAAACCCCCTTTATAGTCCGCATATCCTTTGTCTTCCGACAGTGAACTTTACTCGCTTCCCTTTCCGCATGTCACCTCTTTCTCAACTTTCCCTCTATACGACGAATTAAATTACCGCAGGTGACAATTTTACGGTTTCATTAAGCTAATCGATATCGCTATATAGGGTAATTAATTGTATTTGGCTTCGGTTTGCGCCCTATCCTCCTATCCGCAAAAATATCGTTAAGCTGTGTTACTGTCACAGCGTTTGTCGGGAGGAAATAATTAGGGCAGATTTTATGTGGCATTTATGTGACAATTAACCTTTTTCGCTATATCTTGCTCGTAACGACGATCGGATAGAGTTGATTGCGAATGAACGGATCGCGATTCGATCACGAATGGTTAAATGGTTTTACAATACACAACCATTTTCACCCTTCCTTAAGATATATCTGATACGTCGTAAATTCTACCTGGAAGACAATATCAGGCTTAAATTATAACTACAATGATATTAAATTAAAATTAAATCTGTGGATAAGAACTAAGCGGTGGGTGAGCTCTTACATTACTTTTTATTGATCGAAAAGTTATATATAAAAGCCCTGAACGAAGTGTGAAATGATCTCTTTAGAGAGTGGACTGTATAGATCTTTCTCGTAGCTGGTGGGTGGCTGCGGAGATTAATCTTGTCTCCAGGTTGTAAGGCTGAAGACGTTCTTGTAGGTTGGAGATCAGGGCGTGGCGTGATCTCTTGAAGTTCTTGAAGTTCTAGTGGTGAGGAGAGAGGGCGTATCGTGCTCTCCGGTGTGGACCTGAGGGCGTAACGTGCAGGTCCGGGGTTGAAGTTCTCGAAGTCTGGAGAGAGGGCGTATCGTGCTTCTCCGGGTCTGTATCTGAGGGCGTATCGTCCAGATCCGGGGTTGAAGTTCTCGAAGTCTGGAGAGAGGGCGTAACGTGCTCTCCGGGGTTGAGGTTCTTGAGGTTAGGGGTTGTCGGTTGGGGTGGCGTGAAGCAAGATCACAACACACTGTCGTTTTGAGCATACATCGTATACTGGTTTATTGTCCCAAATTTCAGAGATTTTATACGTCTTGTTTTTACATTGGTTAAATGAGATATTATTGTTTTGTTACCTTGCACCCAGACTGACCTTTTCGAGAAGCGATTGAATCACGTTACCTAAACGTCGTGTTATGCTTAGTCAGCTGAGTATGAAGAATTGAACTTGACCGGTTCACCTTTAATCGTAATTGTTTTCCTCTAGTAACGTGAAATGGTCGCTAGTGTTATTAATTCGTGTGCGAACGTTAAAACAATCCAATAATATTTTACATAACTATCTTCGCTCTTAATTATGACTTATTTTTCTGTTTTGTAAAACAACGCGTATTAATTTCAATGATTAAATTATGTAAAAAGTTCCCTAAATTCGGTTACAATAAATTATGATTCCTTTACCTATAATTTCCTTAAATAATGTTGACGTAAGCGTCAACAAGCCCCCTGACTAGAAGTTTATTACAAATTACAATGGAAATAATAGCTTTATTTATGTAGAACTTGATATATTATATTTTATGTAATATATACCCAAAATATTACACAGTGTTCTAACTGAACAATATTACATATCCGCTACCTATTACAAAATTCCTCACATTTCGTGAATTTATAATTGATGCTGGAAATGCATTAAAAAGACATCCCTTATTATAATAAAGTCTTCTGGTATTGTAATGCCCTTACTGTATGTAATAATTATCCCTTACGTATATTGTACTCGTGAAACTGTGACTGTAACCATGTTCAATTTCGTGCACTAAAAATGTTTTGGCCCTTTTTACCATTCTAAGAATCGTCTTCTAATACTGACCGGAAATAACTACATTCCGATCTTTATGAGCTGTTGCAATTTGCTATGTGTATTAATAGATTAATTAGTGCTGAACCTTGCTAATTCAAATTGGAGTTAATTGAAAACCATAGCCAGAAATTAACTTGTGTGAAGATATAAATTCATTTGGTTCGCTATTAATGAAGTTATTAATAAAATTAATACGTTTGCGTCATTTTGCCGGGCACAAGAGAAACGCTTTTGTCGATCAGAGTTAAATCTGTTATATTTAAAGGAGGAAAACTATAGGAGTTTAATATAATACTTGACGGAATCATCGAATATATCTGATCATAACATCATATTGTCCATTGAAGTTATAAATCGCTGTATTTAAAATTTGGTGCGATTCTAAGAACAATCTTTTATAATAAAACATTTTATATTCCCATAACTTGATGTCAAAATCAAAAGGGTGTCCATTGTAGACAAAGTACTGCGCAAGAATTTAACGTACAGGATTACTGTCTTTAAAGTGTAATTTATGTAATTAATGTTCTAACATAAAACATACATGACGCCCCAGTAATGTTCTCAATAACTTTCTTAAAGTCATTTCTTGCTACACATATTACTGAATCATGAAGAAAAAAAAATATAAACGAACTTGAGAAAACTATATCTAACATAAAATACAAACAGAAAAGGACCACCAATATTACCTTGAAACAAGGTACACCCCACCTGACTTTTGAAAGTTAATTAACTACTTTAGGTTTATGATACTGTAAGGTTTTGACCTACGCGAGAATTACTACACGACACGAGTTGTCCTTACTTAATTTATTTTAACCACTTACACGCTAATTTATTTGTCCACTTACATTTAGCACTTATCTACTAACACTTAATCTAATTTATCTCATCTGACTTACTATTACTAATTAATTAATTTATATTACACACTTAATCTAATTTATGTAGAGCACTGTTTATTTATCTTACGGCCGGCCTGGCCGAAATCCGTCTACCAGTCTACCGGCGACTCCCTTTGTATCGCTCTCCGTCTGCTATTTATTTAGCCACATCGGAATTCCAGAAAGATCGAGGCGTTTCCGGTCCTTTCGCGAACCTTCTTTATAGTACTCGAATACTCTACGGCTTTCCTAGAATTCCGCCAGTTCACCGAATCTACCTCGTTAGCAATTTCTTTGAAGAGACTCATTCCGACGGGCGCTTATTTTTATGGCAGGCTATTTCGTTACAATACCAATGACCAATAAACAGCAACCCGCTATCTGAGAAGTTTGTTCTAGATAACTGTGCTAGCACATGATTGGGATGGTGGGAGTAAGTATAGTGGTCTAAACTCATAAATAGTGAACACTTTATGTACAAGAATATTGATACTGGTTTTACACCACTTTGCACTATGTCAAATGTTTGAGAGGCATATGTTAAGTACAGCAGGCCTATTACATCAAACAAATCCTTCAACAACTTAATATTTAGAATTCCATCATTGCTAATCTTCATTTTAAACCCAGGATCTTCAGGCTATGCTATAAGAAATTTCATCCAGGCTATGCGCATAGAACTATTGAAATATTTCATATTTTCGTCATTCATTCCAATGAGAGATCGAATATTAGATCAATAGATTGAACCTCTTTTTCTTAAGAGTATACCACTTTTGTTACTGTCATTTGTCAAATTATATTATTTATAATATATTCCTGCAATGGAGCTGTCTTCTTCGATGAACTTCATGAAATTCACGCATAGAATATTTACTTCTGTGAAGGTGTAATTCTAGTTTACCCCAATAGGTTCCTGAGTCAGACTGTTGCTTTGTTACTGAAATTGCGCTTATACGTTGTAGTATTATTTTGCACAAGTTCTACTAATCTTACCTCAATGTTGATCATGTTACGATTAGTTACTGCGGGAAGTTTTTAAAGATTTCATAAATAAGCATTGAAGTCATTAGTAATTATATGATCTAGTGAATGGATGGCCTTGAGGGGATCTTTTTGTAGGTCGGGCTTGAAATGCACCAAGCCGATTATAGACCCCCCCCGTGGCGTTAGGGATCGTACCTGTTGTGCGTTCGCAGGTAGTGGTCAAGTAGTCCGCACTACCAAACAATATAAAATAACTCAATATTATGTTCCAGCGAATTTTGATTAACGCGAATATATTTTTATTAAGATCGTTGTTTCTTCCTCTACAAATCGATACCAAACTTTAACAATTTCCAAGAAAATCAAATTGATTTATGGTTTGTGGTCTGTATTCGATGAAAATAATTAGTACATTAGGAGTATATTTCTCAACATATACGAAATTATAAATGCGTATCTACTCACTGATGTAAAGATGAAATTGTTACATATTTGAGAAAGAGAAATCTTGACCTGTAATCTTTATCTTGATGAAGAGGGAACTTGTTATACCTCTTTAATGTTGTTTTCCACATAAGTAGTGTAAAGTTCCAGGAATATACTCTGGTTTGATCACAGCCTATGATATATCTTAACTGTGGTTTGATCTTTGAAACAAGTTTGCGATTGGTCGGCCATTATGATTGTATTAAATATTAGCAAAATATTATGGTCAACTATATAAAAGGTTTGATTTAACTGATAGTTACGTGCCATGGTACGGTTATTGGTGCCTGATTCTGTTTCTCTAATATGTAACAATTTCGTCTTTATATCAGTGAGTAGATACACATTTAAAACCATAAAACAATTTGATTTTGATGGAAATATTTTGAGTTTGGTATCGATCTATAGAGGAAGAAGCAACGATTTTAATAAAAATATATTCGCGTTAATCAAAATTCGCTGGAACATAATATTGAATTGTAATCAATTTTATATTGTTTGGTAGTGCGGACTACCTGACCACTACCTGCGAACGGCCGACAGGTACGATCCCTAACGCCAGGGGGTGTCTACAATCCCGCTGGTGCATTTCGAGCACCACCCTTTTTGTACAATCTTTCGGCCAGCATAACCTGTCGCGGAATACGTTCTATAGGCTCCGCAGCCTATTATTGTTTATTGCATGCATGGCAGACTGTTTCCGCCTTGCTAATTCCGCGTTGAAACCGATATCAAACCGAATTCAATTCCAAACTTTTCGAGTGAAAATTCTCTTTTACTTTGTCAGCATAGCTAGAGTTTCAAAATTTAATATTCCAACGCCGAAATTATTCGAATAGTAATAAGACAATTAGCATTCATTCGAATACCAAGACTAACAATAAATGTATTATTCATTATTGATAGAAACACGGTTCCTGACGGCCCCTCCACTCCGTTCTGAATAATTAATGTTTATCGTATCTTGCGATCTTCCGACCGTAACTGTAAATGATTGTCGATTAAGAATACCGGTACGTCAGAACCTTATCGGCATCCGAGTTCCATAACTTCATGCAAAGAGATAGAGGCGGGATTCGCAATAAGGAAGGAATAACAACGAAGTTCTAAATAATCTGCACGGCGTGAATTAAAAAAAATTTTAGATTCAGATGTATCGCGGTTTTCGAATTTGCTTACGCGAGACGGAAGGGGAAACGCTGAAAACGGTAAAAAGGGGGACGAAGAGGCTGCGTCGCGCCACGTCGAGTACATAAAAGGAAGAATATAATGTTAGAGTTGAATGTTGAACTTGGCAATCAAATTTGCCGAGCTTTTTCTTTTGTTTTATGACGCATAAAAGGGATCAAAAGATTACTCCGCAATTTTAAATTGCGACGGCGTCGGCCTCATCTCTTCATCTTGAATTTCAATAAAATAGATTAGCTTCGACGCAAAAGGAAAAGAAATCGATAAGATCGCTTTTAAATCCAATGAGTAAGGCGCTTTCGAATGTTACGTTTAATCGCGCACTTTCCAGTCGGTGCATATCAACTATATGAAACGATCGGCATCAATAAGTGTCTTTGTGATCTCAACAATATATGTTTAAATGGGTGGTAGATGACGCAATGAATACGATTTTTCCCGTAATAAGTATTAAACTTACCCCGATGTACTTTAACTTCGAGTACTTAGAGGTTGTCACAAATTAAGCCAATTCTACTGACTATTGAGAGCCCCGTGTTCCGAGAGCCCAATTAATGCTACCCTATGTGTGTGAAGTTAGCGACGAATCTCGAGCGACGAATTTTGTACGAGGGTCATTTCCGCCAACGGTTGTTTCATTCATCACAAACTTATGATAGATGATCCGTAAATATTGGATAACCTCGAAAGTCCAACTTGCTACACTTTTGTTCTTATAGAAAAATATAGAGAATACTATGATCTATGCAATGACTAGTAAGAATATACCATGGTAGGTATATTAAGATTCAAATTCGCGCTCTTATTTTTTGTTGGCAGAATTGCGCGATGTTGTCTTAGGAAGTTAGATTATGTTCACCAAACAGCTGATCTTGTCTAGATTTTCGTTCCTCGATTTTAACTTCATGGTTTACATTAAATACAGATTATTACGTGAAAACTTTAAGAACAGTGTCAGCCTCTTCATTGATGACGTGTATTGAAAGTTGTTTTGCTTGACCAGTACTTAAGTTATCTCTTGACACTCTAAGAATGAAAAATATTATTTCTGAATTAGTCGTCTATGTATTAACAATTCTGAAAAATGTAATGATCAACTTGATCAGCGAATATAAATTTCCAAATGTGCATATTTAAAATTAGATGTTCGAAATAACAATCTTAAGTTTCATTATATACCGTTAATTTTCAATTTTAATAACTTTCTGTTAAAACCCACCATTTCCATTGGATTCTTATCAAAGCATTTGCCGCCTTGATCTTATTAATCCCAAGATACGGTCAAGCATCCATGGAACTTCTCAATGGTGACATTTGCGGTGAATAAGAGAGAACGAGTAGGGGCATCTTATTAATCCGAGTGCCCAGATTAGGAGCGAAATTATTAAAATATACCCTCAGATTGTCAGAGGATAACTTTATCTATAACAAAGTTGTGAGAGGTTCGGTAACTCGACCATCTAATTAATCAGCGATGTTACACGAGGTGGTTTTCCGGATTTAATGGCCTTTGAAATTTTTATGGGCGGAAGTGGCGAGAAAAATGAGGGGGTACGCGCCAGATAATAAAATTAAAGGGAATTAGGGAATGAAAGAAAGGACCCAAAGAACAAAATTTGGGGGATTAGTTTAAAGAAAAAAGTGTGCGTAAAAACGCAATCTCCGCAATTACTTGCCCAGTGCTCTCAGCACGAAGTTTAGCTCAGAAGAAGCGCGTATGCAGTAAATATTATTTAACAAGCCTGAATTGATGTTTAGACATAGTGCGTTTATTGATCTGGTTGTTTTCAAAGGATGTGTTGTATTATTTCGTAAAAAGATATTACTAGATAATTGCATATCCAACGATTTCAATGTAGATGTAAACGAATTCTAGGTTGTATTCTATACCTCGACGTGCGCTTCTCTTATTTCTACATTTTGTCTCCAGGTGTTACACGCGTTAGACGTGTATTGAATCTGAATGCACTGTTCTTGTTCAAGTATAATTGGGGGAGCGATGTTCAAAATACGTTTTTAGTTGAAAAAGAGAAAACAAGAGTCAAAATTTTCATTTTTAAACGTTCTTAAAAAGGGCGATTCATTTGATAATTTACCGTATGTTTGATATATTGTAAGAAAGGCAGTTAGACTATTCATGACAATAAAATAGTATCAGCCACATTTTCACTAAAACTTTGTGCCACAATTTTTACATTCACTCTCTTTTTGCTCATCGTAAAGGCCGATATGCGATCCTATTTGCGGCTGTTGGGCAATTTTTAATTTTTACGGTGGTCGATTTTTCTAAAAATTTCAAGCGGTGCGTTATTGTCGTTTATTTTTAAGATTTTAAAAGCTCTTACACACTTTATGATCAAATCCAACATGTAGCACACATTGAAAAGGGTAGAAACAATTCTGTTTTTTTTTTTAATTTTTTAACATCTTATATTAAATTTAAGGGTTGGCATGGTTGCCGAGGAACCTTAAACCTGATTGTGTGTGTATATATGTCCAACAATCTCCGAATATTGACTATTGTATAAAAGTAAGGTCGTAATATTGTAAAAGTGTTTCATTGCCCCAAAACGCAATTATTAACTCGTTAAATTAGTTAAACTGAGGTGCGATATATTTCAGTAAAAGCAATAACAAGCAAATCTATAAATTGACATGTACCAGAATAATAGACGCCTATAAACCCTTAACGGGAATTTAAAATCTTTACGTGCAATATTAAAGGGTTCTATAAAAATTTAAAAAAAGAAAAATAAGGATATTTTTGGAAAAACGATAAATCCAAAAATACTTATTTTGGATAAATTTACCGTAAGAATAAATTTATTTATCGTTTCAGTGATAGTTGTATATATTTTTAGTTGTTATATATATATATATATATATATATATATATATATATGCGCGCATGTTTTGCAAATTTGTCGTTTGCTGGATTTTCTGGACAATCTGGATTTTAATGAAGACACTATGCCAATGAATTGTAAAGTTTGCAACATTACGCAAAACCGAGTAAGCACTAAAGTTAATTACATTGCGCCTAAATTATTGAGATCACTAGAGACGGGATCACAACGCACGTGTGTGTCCTTTAAGCAAAATACGTCAATATTGGTTACATCAAATCATTCCAAGGAAGTTTAATTAAATCGGACGTATCGCCAAATCCGTCAAGAAATATGTAAGGCTCCCACTTATCTCCTTGCACAGCCATATGTTCGAAACTCCCATCTCTCTCTCTCTTTCTCTCTCACTCTCTCTTTCACACACATACGCACCCTCTCTCTCCTTATCTGGATCAGAGTTCCCGACGATGAACCGGCAAAGTTGCACGGCTCGGAATCCGGATCCGTCCGCCATTTCCCGTATCATCCCCACGGACCACCCCTTGACACCCACCCAAATTGACGACTAACAACGCAGACCGCACATTTCGATTCTGGCACTGCCGAATTTGACCCGAACCGTCCGTAAAATCCCTATTAATGATTCAGCAGGATCCGTTCTATCACTTAATTCAATGGCGACGCGGGCGGCTTCGAATTAGGAGGTATCCGAACTTTTCCCGGGCGGATAACGTGCTGCGAGAGAGGCGAGAGGGGATGGTTTTTTCCGGTTTTTAAAGCGAATAGAGGCGTCGCGGATTTGATGAAACTGAGGGTGTGATTTAACATTGTTTAAAAATCGTCGTAATGGACTGGGACATTTCGTGTTTAGTTCTCTGTTTAGGTCTTCTTCTTCTAACAGGGTGCTCACAAAATTTTCCTTTCGAAATTCCCTGACTTTTCCCTGACTTTTCTCGCCAAATTTTAAAATTTTCCCGATCCTATATTTGTAATCAGGGGTCTTTCACGCGTGCTTCCAGGAATTGTGATTCTCATTATATTCAACAACTGTATTGCCTGAATTTAATGTTTTTAGATATGACTTACACTGTCACGTAGACACTGCTACCGTTTGACATAACTCGAAACTAGTTTATGAAAATTGTACTTTTACAATTACCTATACAATTACATACCATTATTTACCACTAACATGGATTTCCCCTTTTATAACATGTCCGTTTACATTTGCTAAAGATCGCCATTGCTTCATTGAAGATTTTCCTAAATCCTCAAATTTCTGATGACTACAATACACTAGTTGTCAGTATATTTTACTTAAACTGACTTTACCATTCTTATGAAACTAAATCCATGCAGACATCCCACCACACTGAATTGCGATTTACAATCATTGCAAATTCTGCAGCTATGCAAGTTGATTCTAGCAGAAGGAAGGAAGGTGCTTTTGTTAAAGTTGATTCTACATGGTTCTGAGTGAAGAGTCAACGCCAGTAAATGCAATAAACTCCGAAGGTTGGAGTACATGTACAACTAACGAACGTGTACTAACGAATACGTCCGGAGCGTTATGTAAAATTCACTCTTACCGTTCACTCCCACTAAACCGAATATTTGTTTTGGCTATTTTTTCGTTTATACGAACGTCCTATGGATAGTGCCCAGAATTATAAATGTGCTATTAATTTTGATTAATACATACTGAATTGCTTGTCACAGTTTAATAGATTTTGTTCCACGCGTTTAATTTTTTAATGCTCTTATTTAAATTAACGTGGGTGTTTGTCTGATGGGAACGGTCACGGTCAGACTTTTCGGTAATTAATCCATCCAATCCACGCATACAGTTACGAAATTTTGAAAAACGGCACATTTTCGGATAAAATGTAAATTATGGAAGAGTGGAGTTAATTCGCTTTCCAGGTTTGTCCAATATGGTGTACAAATAGCATTAACATCACTATGTTTAACAATAGAACAGTTGTTGGTTAAATGTGAGACTTGCCTAGGGTAAGCCCTCAGTAAATTTATTTTATTCAATTTTGCCATATAAACTGACGTTTATTGACGTCAAATCGAACCTAAAAAGGGATTGTTTATTTTGTTTATTTAGGTAGCGGATTAATAGTTATTTATACAATTTTGCCGTATAAAGTGACGTTTTATATGTTTATTTTCTATATTATTTTTTTTATATATTTTCTCTTCAAAATTGGACTTACTCCGCTAAACGTTAGTTTATATATGGCAAAATTAACGAGTTTAACTCGCGTGAACCATTGTAAAGGTATAGAAAAATCACTATTTAAATAAATCATAACTCGGTTAGTTTTCAATATAAAGGTGAGATATTTCTGGAAATAATAGTTAATCATTTATACTTTAAACAAGCGCATGATGAAATTACTGTATTAATAGTTTTTGCATAATTGTTATATCAATAAAATGGGACAATATCTTGCAAAATGTATCGTCACTGCAATTTACCGATTTTATTTATCAAACGGATTCTAAAATTAGAAATCAAAATCTGCGATTTATCTCTTCGATTGTTAAAAACTAATTGGTTAAAAATTGAGGATAGACGAACTGATGCTTGTGATTTACGCTTTCAGAATCCTTATGGTAAATTAAAATCAATTAATTACAGTTAATATGATGCATTTTGTAAGATGTACACCCACATTTTCGTTATATTACAATTATGAAAAAATTGTTTATGTAATAAATTATATATTGCGCCCGTTTGAGGTAGATATAGTATGCAATCATTTCCCGAAACATATTTCTTTAATACTGAAAATGAACAAAGTTATGATTATTTATATAAGAGTTTCTCTTTTCTCGGTTAGAAATCGTCCAATCAACGTGTACAAAATACAATTTTAGGGTTTTTTAAATTTTCTTTAAATCTCCCAGTAACACCAATGTGGTTCATTCAGCAATTTTAATTATATAAGCAAAAAAAACGAAAAGTTGCTATTTTTGGTCATTTTTGTTTATAACAAATTACCCCCAATGCGAAATTTTTGCTACAATTCGTGTTTTAAATCTTTTAATTGCTTACTTAGACTGTATCAGGCATAAATACTTTAGTAATCCATAGACGCTAAATAATTAGATATGTAAGTAGAGGAAGTATATAGTCGCTACAATACTCTGTCACCTTAATAGTAGAAAAATTACCTATTGCCTAATACGTCTTCGTTTCTCCTAATCATATGTTTAATTATGAAAAAATCTCATTTATCATCGATTTGCCGCGTTCGAAGATTAGACCCCTATCGCGGGATCCATTTCAATAAACAATTTTTGACGGGTAAAGCACTGTTTTTGCCAAAAAATAAATGGATATTCGTCAGATGCATTAATCAACACATTAATAAAGATGTATGGCGTCCGCCAATGATAAATGGTACTTGTTTGATTCCCTTTCGCAGGTTGCAGGCGCAGAAACAAAAACAAGCCAAAGGACAGCGTTCCGCCACTAAATCTTCCCGGAAATTAAATTAAACGTCCAGTTAGAAGTTTGCAAGTTCTGAGAAGGATGCTTTATAGCACATAAATTGAATCTCTGAGATTTACTGCCCGGAATAAGAAAAACTAAATCACTTTTATTAATTTATGGCGGAATTATGTCTCTTAACGTTAAACTTACGTGCGACTTACATGCGACACGCTACACATCCCTCTAAACCGGGGAAATTTGCATTATATTCCACTCAACTCATTGTACATTCATTGATAAAGTTCGTAACAACACTTCGCTACGATGTAGGTATAATACACACTATAACATTTATTGTTACACATAAGTCAGCGTTAGCTCCACAAACAAATTGATTGCAGTTGGTTAATATTATAATAACACTCTCTCAAGATTAATTTGGAATTCGACTTAATATTAAAGTGAATAGCAAATGAAAATGACAGGAATGAACGTTTCACCACACCACATACTAAGTGCATATTTTAGCTCTTGTCGACTAAATAATTGTAAATACCTTTTATGGTGTGGCACTGCTTCCAAACTCAATTTAAGATATATGTTCATAACATATTAGCTACATACAGATCGCAATTTAGCCACCTCTGTAATGTTCTCATAATCCTTTGACAAACCAATCGATTGTAGTTGGTTAATATTATAATAACACTCTCAAGATTAATTTGAAGTTCAACTTAATATTACAGTGAATGGCAAATGAAAATGCCATGAATCTAAGTTTAGTCACACGATACAAGTAGTGTACCTATGCCGATTCTACCCCAAAAAAACGGCTTTTTTCGTCAAAGTCAGAAAACAACACATTTTGGTACCCAAAACGCACGGTTTGTTGCCTATCTCTGCATTTCTAACCCAATTACCCATATAATTTTAAATGGGGGTACCATTTTGTGCCCAATTTTCTGTCCGAAATCTCCAGCGGTGGAATTTCTAATCCAACAAGCTAAGCCCAAAAAACAACACAAGTTTCTGTGTTGGATTTCTGACCCAACCTCCCATATTATTTTAAATGGGGAACAATTTTCGCGCCCAAAATGGTATGTAATGAGTTGTACCACAAGTGTGACTTTATGTAGGTCACCCTCTCTCTCACACACGGCGTAACCCCCTCCCCTCCCCACCCCTCACCTTGGTACACCCCCTCCCTCTCACTCTCTATCTTTCTCTGTCACACACGGCGCGCGCTCCGGCTGACCTACATAACGTTACACTTGTGGCACAACTCATTACATACCATTTTGGGCGCGAAAATTGTTCCCCATTTAAAATAATATGGGAGGTTGGGTCAGAAATCCAACACAGAAACTTGTGTTGTTTTTTGGGCTTAGCCTGTTGGATTAGAAATTCCACCGCTGGAGATTTCGGACAGAAAATTGGGCACAAAATGGTACCCCCATTTAAAATTATATGGGTAATTGGGTTAGAAATGCAGAGATAGGCAACAAACCGTGCATTTTGGGTACCAAAATGTGTTGTTTTCTGACCTTGACGAAAAAAGCAGTTTTTGGGGGGTAGAACCGACATAGGTACACTATTGATATACTAAATGCCCGTACTAGCTATAAAGATTTATGTGCATAAATATCCGTTCTTTATAAATCGTAATTTAGCCATCTCTGTAATGTTCTGAATCCTTTGAGAAACAAATTGATTGTAGTTGGTTAATATTACAATAACACCGTCAACATTAATTAGAAATTTTTCTTAATATTGCAGTGAATGGTAAATTAAAATGCCAGGAATCAATGTTTAACCACACGACATACTAAGTGCCTATTTTAGCTCTTCTAGACTAAATAATTGGGAGTAAATCTTTTATGATCTTTACGGTATTGCACTAATTCCAAACTGAATTTAAGATTAATGTGCATAACTTATTAGCTCTATATAGATCATAATTTAGTCATCTCTGTATTGTTCTAATAATCCTTCGAAGTGTGTGGCGTGTAAATTTATGGTCGATGTATTTTTAAGGCCTGTTTGGATGGAATGTAGGTGATGGTATTTAACGATCGCCATTAATGGATAAATTCTGCTCGTTAGGCCTTACGAATCCTACGTGGTCCCTCGCAAGGCGTTTGAAACAAAAGTTTGTTCTACACATAAAGAAACGGCAATTAAATCACTCTCGCTCGGATGGAAAGCCTCCCCAGCGACTCGAAGAAAGTTGGTAAATAACAATCGTCCTCACCACCATCACCACAGCCGCAACCACCTCCTAATTGAAGACATCTTGGAGGGATAATTACCGCGGGAGACACAAAAACCCCGAGGAATCTTTCCGTCCCCAACAATTTAATCTGATAATATCAATCACAACGTTGATAGCGAGGAAAGCGGAGAAGGTAATGTTATTATTAACTTGTCACTATATAAAAGATATGGAAATTTCAGGAGCTCGCTTTTACGTCCTCCCCTTTTGTACTTCGGAGTGCGCTACATAACGAAAAGTATTCAGCTACGTCGTAAGAAAGTTCAACGAAACATGATAACGTAAGATTTTCCAACGCCGGAACGGGGCGTAAATTTCAGTCATTGTTAAAAATAATATCGGTGGGAAACTGCTGGAAAATGCACGCTTCGATGTATCAACTGTATTGTTAAGGGGATGTGAACTCGCCGGAATAATGGAATGAAGTCGAAGACAAATTTCGATGAGAAAGAGAAGAGACGTTTCTTTTGCAAAAAACGAATAGTTCCAGAGAAATATAATGAAAAGTGCATGTAAGGACAGTAAATAAAAACTTTGTCTAAGTTACACCAGGGATATTGTTGTGAAAGATTGCTGTTAAGTACTTTGATTTCCACTAGACTAACACTTTATTGATACATCTAAACCAGAAAATTGTATTAGCCACATTAAACTACCACGTTAAACATCTAATACCATTAAGACCATTTTTACCTCCTCTAATGTTACTCTACTTCAAATAACTGAAGATATATTGTCCATTAGTTTAGGGGATATATAGTGATTTATGTAAATTGGGAAACTTTTAAGGAAATAGCTCTACTTTAAGGGTCGAAATAATGGCATAAGTTTCATGGGTAAATTGTCTATACTTATAGCCTTTCACGCGTGAGTTAAATACTTAACGTTATGAAAGTGTCTTACAATGAAGAAATATAAAATTCAGACTATTGTATCATGGAAATTTCTCTTATCAATTTCCAATAAAAATTGAATTCGAATTTTGGTCATTTCTTTAACACAGAGTTTATTTAATGAAAAGAAATATAAAATCTACAAAATGCTTTACAATTATTTGACACTAATTAACAAAACCACTATACACGGTTAGATAAAATTGAATACAAGTTTCCAAGCAAGTTAAATCATCCCTTTTGTAAATTTTTGACATAACCCCTACATATCAATATTTGTCAGGTTTCATTCCCGTAGGCATATTAGAAAATATGTGACGTGTTTTGTGTAATTAAGCTATTCAGATCCCGTTATACAGACCGTTTCTATATATTTCTCGTTTGCTAAACAGAGAACGAACTCTTGCGATGTTGCTAGCTGGCGAAACATCACAGTCATCCGCTCCGCACACATCCGAAAGTGTAAAGCGATACGCGACCGCGATACGAGTTGACTTGGACTGCCTGTTCGGCCGGCAACGTTGCAAAACATCGTTCTCTGTCATACTAACGAACTACTATAAGTTTCTCTTTTGCTCTTGTTGATTTCGAGACAGGCGTTTCAATAGAAAAGCTCCGTATAATTTATTAAACACAATATCTGGAGCACTAGTGAGGATTATGGAACACCATTCATATTATTGAGATTATCTTGGGTGAAACAATAATATAACTAAACTTTTATTTTCTACAATGTAAAACAGTGCTTGTCGTTTTCAGGAAGAACAATAGCAAATATAGAAATATTTCTCTGAATCGGCGCACAGCCCATTTATTCAAAACTCACATCTAAGGCGCTGTATTCAAACTTCCCTCTCAAGTTAGCACTAAAATGTTCTAAACAAAACGTTCTGCATTATCACTAACATTTTGGTAGCCAGTCGGGAATACTTCATAAATATATATATCACATAAATATTTTAAAAACATTTCTTAAGTAACATAACTTCTAAAGCGTTTAAAACATCATAGAGTCCCTTCCTGGACGATTTTAAAACATCCCAAATGTTTTGAATAGACATTTAAAAAATGTTCCGAAAACATTGGTATACTAATTATCTCTTCAGTAACTTTATGAAACTAACATTTATTACACCGATAGCAAAAGCTACCAGAAAATGGCCAATAGTGATGTTATTTTACTAATATTGTAGTGATGCCCACGATATTCTCGTTTGCGAGAGTCTCGTCTCGTTTTCGACTCGAGACTATACTTTAAATTTTCCTTGCGAGACGAGACGAGATTTTCAAAAAGTCTCGTCTCAAATCTCGCACGAGTCTCGCAAAAATCTCGAAGTATCGCAAATAAAAATGGCAAATATTAATTATTCATTATAATTATCGCGAATGTTATTGAAACATGTTTTTTAAAGCCGCATAATAGAGAGCAGCCTGTGTTTACAATAACTGTTACGCAATGTTTATCTTTTTGAACTTTTCGAGATATTGCCACGTGTACGTCTATTATACTAGAATTGAAGACTTACCTAGGGAATACAAATATTCACATTTTTATATTGAATAAAATAGTTTTTTTTCTGTAACGAGAAAAAAGTTTGGTATTTTATCCCTGTTGACAGGAATTTTTTGTTAAGCTTTATGATTAGTATTAGTTTTTAATATCTCTACGACAATTTATTTTATATTCACCGACCTTTGGAGATCATCTACCTATTTCTCATCCGACTTCTCATGTTATAATCGACCTATATAATGATTGGTTTATTTCAGTTCTTGTCGAAAAAGCAAATTTGATAAGCTCGCGAGATTTTGCGAGACTTTTGCGAGAATCTCGCGCGAGACATGAGACGAGACGAGACTTTTATGGCGAGACGAGACTCGAGACGAGACTTTCCATTTTTTTGTGAGACAAGACGAGATTTTTCAAAGTCTCGTCTCGTGGGCAACACTGTAATATTGCATGAATTATATGAAGTAAGTGGATTATTTTATTTTGTACGTTGAAAGTGATCATAATTAAGTCAAGACCACTAACATTTATTTTTTTGTCAGTGAGAGGTTGTTTCACGCTTCCATTGTATCTCAATTAGTGAATTAGTGTTTCGTTCACTGTTGAGTACAATTTATTCAAAATCAAGCAGTTTTATTGGGTTTTTTCCATAAAATCGAGTCAATATTTCACTCACATTTAGTTATGATTCAGTGAAAAGTGAAAAGTGAGTAGATTTAGTAACATTTTCAGTACAATATTTCAGTCAGATTTGAGTACCAGTTGTTTAATAACGAGTGAATCTTATAATTTTATATCATACTGATTCAGTAGTTCACTTATGTTTAATTCTAATGTATTCAACGATAAGTAGATTTTAGTATTTTGACATCTTGGGTGAACGTTTCTTTCACGTTGCACGTACAATTTACTATGAAGTGAGTGGATTCGGTAATTTTGACATTAAATTGAATCAATGTTTCACTAATTACAATTTATTGTAGAATGAGAATAAATGTTACAATCTTAACTCATCAGTAAAAAAAATGATGAATGTATCGTAAAATTTAAACCCCAAATTTAGTAAAAAGTACTCCAAATTTCGAATATTTGCATTCCTTTAACAAATATATGATCCGTTTTTGAGTTAAAATCCATTCAAAAATTTTATATTTCATGGCAAATATTTCAATATCCCCTCCGTTACTCGAGATATGAAATTGTTGGTTAGGGCTAATTGCTTTATTGTAACATTTTAAATTCCTATTCTTGTAACACTTATGATTCCGGGACGCTTTGTCGTAATGGATAACTCTAAAAATACCGTTTCCATAATATTCCTAATTAAAGTTTAACGAGATCAAACGAGTTTCAAGTGACTCTCATCGATCTGTACTCGAAACTTATAGGCAGACATTAAATCGTCCTTAAATATAACGTAACGCTCGACTATAATGGAACCATTTAAGTTTAAATTACCTCCTGATGAAAACAAGATAGGGTGTATTTTATAACTTGAGACATCATCTAATTACCATTAATGTTGGGGTTAAATGGGGTATGAACATTACTTGCGCTTTTACACTCCCTCTTCGCGGCGCTCCACCGGCGTTCTCGAGTTAATAAATAATTCTGGCAAATTTATCAAAAGTGAATTTTTAATTAGCGTCATCAAAGTTAAGTGGGTTGAGGACTGATGATCCGGGCAAGTTGCCGACGAAATATTGTTAAAGTTCTCTTCGCCTAATGCCGCATTTTCTCTTATCGTAGAAGACCGCGTCGGTTTCCGTTTAATACAGTTTTCTTTGCGAAAAAGTGCCGAATATGGGTATTTTGACCTTTTTTATCGGGCCGGGTTTTACATAAATATTTCGAACGTGCTTAACGCCACAATTTGGGGGTTGTTAGAAAGTTTTCGGAAAAAATGTGTTTTTGTTTCGTACTCCCGGGAAAAGGTGCTCGATAAATGTTGAAAGTAGACTTCAAAATTGAATTGAATCAATCCATGCCGAGTATGTCTCTCTTTTCCTCTTTTAGTGTGTGAATGGAGATAAAGGAGAATCAATCCTGCGAGTAACGTTTTGGTAATTAACTCCTTAATAACTGTGAAAAGATTTATTTATTCATACTCATCTAAACGACTTACAACTTAACTTACACACCCATACTATCCCGTAAACACATTCAATGATTGTTAAATTGTGAAGCATTTCAATAATTTATTGCAAACTCTCCATTGGAACGAAAAGGACATACTAGAAAATCATAGGGGCGTTGCAATAACAGTCGTGACGACGAGAATAGTTGTTCGTAAATATTTTTCTATGTTTGAAAGTTTCCATAACCTGTAATCTTTAGTATTGAAACAGCAAGAAATTGTTTTGAGATATTTCAACATTTTTTAATAAAACATTATTTAGCTGCGATTGTAGATTTTATGGGAGACTTTTCGTAAAAATGATTTCATTAAAAGTCGTTTTAAAGCATAATATTGTAAGGCGAAATGTAAACAGAAGCACGAAATGTGTTTACTCATATCAGACCTCGGCGGCTTACCTCAAAGGAATGATGCAACGCTTAATTGAGTCCCGGCAACATCTTATTAAGAAAGAAGATTTATTACCTCCTAGACCTTTCTTGCCGTTTCTAAGTAAACATTATTTGAGAAAAGAATGACCTGGAACTATCGCGAATACAATTGAGGTGTATATAAGCAGGCTTGCGGTCGGAGATTAGATTAGACGTGAAGCCGCTAGTGAATAAATAAGGCGAAAAGCGAGAGCGTATAAATAAATTAATAATTAAAAGTGCGATATAAATTAATTAGTTAGAAAATAGTTAAGTGTGTTATATAAATTAGTTCAGTAATAGTTAAGATAAATTAAGTAGTGTGTAGTGTAAAAATAGGATAGTATAAATAAATTAGAAATAAACGTTACAATATGTTAAAAGAATGTTTGGTTATTAATAGAGATAGAATTTATCGGCAAAAATTTAAATAAATATGCATATAAGCAGCTGTATCTCTGGAAATAGGCGAAATTTGTAGACAAATGGGCAAAAAATGCAAAAATATATGCTATTTATGAAACTATACGTAATATGTAATTTTATAAGAGGTCATTACAGTTTCTCTAAGTTTGCAAAATATTATTGTAACTAATTGATAGTATAAAATTATATTTCAGATACCAAAAAAATATACATCTAGTTACAAATTATATAACGATTCATTTAATTAACAAAAATTAAGAACAATTAAAACGGTACGTTATGATTCACACTTATAATATTTCAAAAACACTTAGTTTTTGAAATACAGGGTGTTAATTTATTTTATTATTTATGAAAGTAATTTCAAGAGAACAACAAAATTTAGGTCAATTACTAACTTTACAATTATTGAATTGAACCTGTTTTATATTAATGTGATTTATAGGGGTGGTAGGAGCAAAACATACCCTAACTGTTATGTAGGTATTTATTTAAATGTTTTGACTACGAATTAAGGAAAAGTGAAGCTTTTGACACAAAACTTGTACTCTTGTTACATTTCTATAAGAGCAGCAGCAAAATGTCTATCATCAAAATCTTCCATTTGCCGATAGATAATCCTGCCTCTATAAGGTTATATCATTATTATCCCCCATCCCACCAAGGTTAAGTATGTGACAGTATTAACACCCTGTATAGAACAACTATGTTCTACTTCATCGACAGATGTTCTACTTAATGCTCATTAAGGGTAGTTCACTTTTTCTCATTTTGCAAAAGTTTCACAAATATATAGTTTCACTAATATTTTAATCATTATTTCTAAAACTTAAGTGTTTTGTAAGGGCAATTTTTTGCTGCTTCCTTAATAATAGTTATAGGTGAATGATACTTAAATTTTAATATTATTTAGCTATTTATCTGTTGTATTATCTATGCTAACATTTAATTTTCATAATGCAGCTAATTTATATTAATCGGTAAATCATTTGCCAAGGCTTAAACTGTTTGTTTGCCTACTATGCAGAAAAAAGCCGGCAAAGAATATAATGTACGATATATACCGCTGTGTTACATTTCAATAAGTTACCAACTGAGTCGAAGAATCTAAATTTGGTGGAAAAATTACCAAAATGAAACTTAAAGAATAGGTGCCCATAAATATAGGTAACATAGAAAGCAACACTACGATATAAAAAACTGCAATATTTTTTATGATGTTGGTATAGGTCAAGTAGAAAAATTGTGTTATAAAAAGAGATGTAAAATATTTACAAAAATAAAATAAACAATATAAATAAAAAAAATGTAACAGAAACAACAATAAAGCAATAAATAAAATAATTTTTTTTTAAGTTTATTGATATGTATTCATTCATTTGTTCAATAAATAAATTTAATTAAGTAACAGGACTCAAAACTACACTTTTCAGCATTGACTTAAGTAATTACATCGTCGAACCTCGTTATGTTCATGGCATTTACCTAAATAAAACTTGCTTTGGACAATTGCTTTTAAACTTCATAAAATTACAAAATGCATAAATTGCATGATGTCGCTAAAATACACTAAATATGTGGAAAATTGGCAGAAATGAAACAAAATGAATTTTACCCACAACCCCAAGCTTTAGTTATTAAATGTTACTTTTAAAACGTTTCCACTTTAGCTACTCGAGCAACCTCCATTCAGACTCGAAACTCGCAAAGTATCTACGATACTCCCTAAATGAACGTTTTGTCTCTGTTGCGCTAAACGGCACAATATTTCCTATTTTTGAGCTGAAAATAGAAACGTCTCGACGCTAACTGTTCATCCGACCGCTAACTAAATTTAAATTAACAACCACTGGAGCTCCCTTTATCATTATCATCCCCGACCAATCTTTTTGTCTCGCTTCCCCGCCAGTCACTCACGTTCAATGTGCTCCATCTTAGGGAAATCCATTTGTCGTAAGAGCAGAAGCGGCGACTGCTTCCAAATCACATATAAATTAATAGGTCGGGGTTGTCGACTGCCATCACCGCGAATCGTGAACATATAATTTATGAAAAAGTAAATTTCATGTAGGGATGGAAATTGGTGTTGTTCATATTTGAAGTTGAGTAGATGTAAAAAGCGGAGTCGCAATATTGGAATACATGTTTGTTAAAATCTAAATAGAAAAACGAATGATGTAATATTGAAATCCATATTTAAATAATTCATTAAAGTTCACTTTATTGCAAGAATGGATTTTTGTGTTTCTAATTATCCCATACCTGCTCAACGATTTTGCTATGTATTGGAGGGCAGTTTGTGGTTGCACCTTCGAGAAAACAATAAGTTTCGTTTTGGGGGTGTTTATATGTAGTCCATAACGCTTGCTGTACTCAACAATAACATCTAAAAGTTGCTGGAGTTCAGGCAGGCTACTGGCAACAACGATTGTATCGTCGGCATATCTTATATCGTTAATTGTCTTGCCATTGATTTTGATTCCAGCGCTGGTGTTTTCGAGATTTACTTTATTATTACAATTTACTTTATATGAGTATTATTGATATGATTCAAGTGAGTTGACAGGTTTGGAATGCTTATTTTAGAAAAAATAATTGATTGATGTAAAAATTGCAATGCTATATTTTTTTAAACTAACCAAAAACTAATACGTAACAAGTTTTTCAATGAAAATTGTAGGTTTTTTGCACACTACGCTTCAAAATGCCTACTCCGAAAAAAAAATGCAACTAGTTTTTCAACGATAATTCCCTTATTTTTTAATAAATAAAATAAGCATTATAATGCTTAAATAAGCATTCCAAACCGTCAAAATCACTTGAATCATATAAATAATATCCAAATAAAGTAAACTACAATCACATATAACAATTACAATTAATTACAATTAGGGTGGTAATTGCGAGGGTTTTATTGTTATTTTTTTTCAAAAAAAAGTGACTTTATTCTTGTTATAACTCAGTCAATTTCTATGCAATAGACTTTCACCAGTGCTCACTTGAAAGGTATTTTTATGTACTATAAAAAAGTTTTCTTAAGGTTTGCACAAAAATTTTACGATTTCCAATTTATTTAAGGTTGAAAGTACTAAATTTCGAGTTTCTGGAAAAATAACCGTCCTTCAACGAGCATTAACTCGATTCGTATTGGGTTTACAGAAGTCATTAAAAAACGAATCTCTTTGTTACTTTCTTATATGAGGTATTCATATATGAGAAAGTATTGTAATCGGGTCGATTTTTCGAAATTGAGTTATTAGCATTTCTGAACGTTTTGTGGTCCCCTGACTCCATTGGAAAACCGTCTGTATGTATGTGTGTATATGTATGTCTGTGGTAGGATTTTCTCAAAAACCAAAAACCACAAACGGTCAAAACTTTGTATCTAAACTTTGTACCATACCAGGACGTGAAAATAAGTTTTTCATTAAAATTGGCCAGGATAAAAGGGTAGTTTACTCTTGTCATTTTTCGGTTTTTTAAATTTTTCTCGAAAATCGCTACAAGAATTCTTTTGAAACTTTGAATATTTATTGTTCGATTAAATAGGTATAAAAAAGTTTTGTAACGATTTTGGCTAAATCTTCTGTGAAGGGCACTTTATACTTGTCAATTTTCGTTTTTTTTTTTAATTTTTTTCGAAATCCACTCCACGATTTTTTTTAAACTTCGAATATTTATTCTACTATTGAATATCGATAAAAAAGTTTTCTAACGTTTTTGGCTAAATCTTCTGTGAAGGATACTTCATACTTGCCGAATTTGGGTTTTAACTTTCTCATATGAGGTACTCATATATGAGAGAGTATTGTAATCGGGTCGATTTTTCGAAATTGAATTATTAGCATTTTTGAACGTTTTGAGGTCTCCCGAGTCCAAAAAACATGTTTTTGGAAAACCGTCTGAATGTAGGTGTGTATGTATTGTAACGTTTATTTTATAATTTATTTACATTAATTGAACACTAATTTATTTAACACACTAAACTACTTGTACACTAGACTAGACACTACATAATTTATTTGTACTGCTCCGCTTTCGGATCGTATGTCGCGTTCACTCTGCTTCTCTACTTCTAACTAACTCCCTCGATCACAAGCCCCCTTATATATACACCCCCAACCCAGATCGAGAACGTTCTAGTACATTCTAGAAGCCTACGCAGCAAATGTTCATAAGGTTACCAATTAATTGCTTTTCGTAAACAACATTCCGGGAAATGCAGCTGTCTTGTACGCGTCGTAGTTGTTCTTTTGAAGGAGTAAACATGTGTCGCTTTGTTTACTTCTCGCATTACACTGCCCCCGCCTTAGAGACGTTTCGTCTCGGAACGTATCCCTGGTAGGCCCATGCAGGAACCTGCAGTTAGCCCCCCGCTTACAGCGAGACGTGGCGTCAAAATAACAGGGGACCGTCTTCCCGAGTCGACATGGTGCAGGCCCAAAACAGCAGACTAAAACTTCCACTCCGGTATTCTTCAACACTACTTCCAGCATATTCCGGACAACCCTCCAGTCCAGCTGATCTCGTCCAGCACCTAACTTGGGGACAGCTAGCTTCCTGATGTCGAGCTCCAGCAGTCGGTCTCGTAGCCTATGCAAGGTTCGCCATACATCGTGATAACATGGTTTAAGGGACCCGATCTCCTTCGTAACCAGATAAAAGATGTGTCTTACGTTGTCACGTAGTTCCAGAACCTTGCCAATTTCCGGGAGTTGCGCTCTGAGTTGTTCCAAGCGCCCGTACTTTTTCTTGAAAACCGTGGCGATACCTCGTGACATTACCAGGTCGGTGGACACACAATGGGCCAACGAGTATTCTTCAGGTACGCTGAACAAATCCTGTTGTTTTTCACAGGTTACCCCATACCGTGCTTTTCCGGTACCCCCGTAGGCGCTCATAAATTCTTCGAACGAAAGTTCGTTCTCCTGCGCCAACGTGTTTCTTACTCGGGGAACCTCCGCCTCATCGTGCGATCCCCATAGGGTGCCAACCGATTGAAGTGCACCACTCTCGGCTTGCCATTTGGTAGTTTGCTTACCCGGTAGACCACGTCATTGATTCGTTTCTTCACAACATAGGGACCTTCCCAATTGGTCTGTAACTTAGGGGACAAACCACGTTTCTTCTGTGGGTTGTACAGCCAAACTCGATCTCCCATTTGGTAGCCACCCTCTTTAGCGTTGATGTCGTAACGCTCTTTGATGCGATCACTGGCGATATTTAGTTGGTATCGGACTTGATCGTGAATCTCGTTCATCCTTTGCCGCATCCTGGAGACGTAATCTTCCCCCGAAACGTCCTCGTCCGGTCTAGCGCCAAAGATTAGATCACAGGGCAGTTTAAGTTCTCGCCCGAACAGGACTTTGGCTGGAGTTTGTCCTGTCGACTCATGAACGGCCGAGCGGTAGGCCATCAGGAAGAACGGCACGTGTTCGTCCCAGTCTCTTTGATGTGACGAGACCATTTTCACTAGATAGCGGTTGAGGGTGCGATTCATTCGTTCTACCATGCCGTCAGACTGAGGGTGAAGGGCCGTGGTTCTTGTTTTTCGTACCCCAAACTTCTCACAGATCCTCCGGAATAGGCCACTCTCAAAGTTTCTTCCTTGATCCGAGTGTAATTCCATGGGTACTCCAAACCGGCAGATCGTCTCCTTCACTAGCACATCGGCCACTGTCTCTGCCTCCTGATTAGGGAGAGGGTACGCTTCTACCCACTTCGTAAAGTAGTCCATCACGACCAAGATGTATTTATTCCCCTTTTCGGTCTCAGGGAAGGGTCCTGCTATATCAATAGCGATCCTTTCGAAGGGGCTTCCGACGTTATATTGTTTCATGGGAGCTTTCGGTCGTCTTTGTGGCCCATTACTTGCAAAGCATGTAGTACATTTCTTGCACCAGTCCTTCACGTCGTCTGAACAATTGATCCAGTAGCCGCGCTCCCGTACCTTCTGCAGCGTTTTCTTGATCCCTAAATGTCCGCCAGACGATCCGTCGTGAAGGTGCAGCAAGACCTCCGGGATTTTACTGTAGGGAATTACCAACTGCCGTCTTTCCTCCGTCCCGTCTTGGCTCTCCAGTACGCGTTTTAGTAGTCCATCCTCAACCACTAGCGAGTCCCACTGTGCCCAATAGCTCTTGAGTTTTGGCGAGCCAGGTGATACCTTTTGCCACTCAGGACGCTCTCCTCCCTCTTTCCAAACCAGGATTTCTTTGAGAACCGGGTCTTTTCCTTACTCTTGTCGTAACGAGGATGGTGTCCATTCCTCGGCGACCACGGTCGTTCGATAGACTTTCTCGGACTTTTCCTCAGCTCTATGACAATGAGGACACTCATCAGGGCATGGTCTTCTCGAGAGTGCGTCTGCGTTTCCATGACTCTGTCCTGGCCGATGTTCTATGACAAAGTCATACTCCTGGAGCCTCTCGATCCAGCGAGCGATCTGTCCTTCGGGATTCTTAAACTGGAGGAGCCATTTAAGAGCAGCATGATCGGTCCGGATCAGAAACCTCCTTCCACACAAATATTTATGGAAGTGCTCGATGGACTTGACGATGGCCAATAATTCACGCCGGGTGACGCAGTAATTCTTTTCTGGTTTGGAGAGTACCTTGCTGAAGTATCCAAGGACACGTTCTTGTCCCTCCTGGCGCTGCGACAGAACACTTCCAATTCCCACATTGCTCGCGTCGGTGTCCAGGATGAACTGTCCTTCTGGCAGAGGAAAACTCAGCACTGGGGCACTGGTCAACTTCCTCTTCAGCTCGTCGAAGGCAGACTGGCATTCCTCATCCCAACAGAAGTTTCGTCCTTCTTCCGTGAGCCTTGTCAACGGCTTAGCGACGTCGGAGAACATCCGGACATATCGTCGGTAGTACGTGCAGAGGCCCAGAAAACTCCTCAACTGGTGTTATATACCGGTATTGGCCACTCCTTCACCGTACTTGTCTTGTCCGGATCAACGGCGACGCCCTCTCTGCTCACTACGTGCCCCAAGTATGAGACCTTCCTTCTGAAGAGCTGACATTTCTTAGGGTTCAGTTTCAGTCCCGCACCTTGCAGTCTCTGGAAGACGTCCTCTAAGTTTTTCAGATGTCCTTCGAAGGTCTTGCCCATCACGATGACATCGTCCAAATAGACTAGGCACGTTTTCCACGTCAGACCCATTAGCACGCTCTCCATCAGCCTCTCAAACGTCGCTGGGGCATTACAAAGTCCGAATGGCATGACTGTAAAATGCCACAGGCCGTTACCGAAGGTAAATGCCGTCTTTTCCTTATCGGCAGGGTCCATTTCGACTTGCCAATAGCCGCTTTTTAAATCCAAGGTCGAAAATATCGTGGATCCAGCAAGGGTATCGAGTGTGTCGTCGATACGTGGTAGCGGGTAGCTGTCCTTTTTGGTGACACTGTTCACCTGCCGGTAGTCTACACAGAATCGAGTAGTCCCATCCTTTTTCTTCACCAGTACTACCGGCGAGGCCCATGGACTGCTTGACGGCTCGATGACCCCGTCTCGCTCTAGGTCCTTGATAATTTTCTCGGCTTCCTCCCGTTTGGCCAAAGGTAGTCGTCTTGCTGTTTGTCGAATCGGTCGTGTCTCGCCCGTGTCAATTTTATGTGTCACGACCTTGGTCTTTCCCAGCTTTCCATTCTCGGTGGTAAATATATCCTGGTACTTATTTATTAATCCATTGGCCTTCTGTTTCTGTATGGGTGAGAGAAACGCACTGGTCTGGGAAAGAATTTGTTTCAAGTCCTGCGGAGTGTGTCTGGACCTTTCTTCCTCACTAACGCCCCTGACGATGGCTGATGCGGCTATACATGTGCCCAGCTTCGTACCCTTCTTGATGGTGACCGGGTACTGATTGATGTTAAGTAGCCGCACAGGCACTTCCCTTGAGAGAGTAACGAGCGCCTTTCCTACCAGTACCCCCCGAGCCAGTCGATTGTCATCGTTTTCTGGTTCGATCACGGCTGGAATTCCCTCTTCCACAACACCCCTCAGACAGGTAGAGGTGATCGTTTCGCTTCGTTCTGGGAGAATCACATCTTCTGCCATTATTACGTCTAACACAAAGTTGTCACGATTGTGTAGCAGTAATTCTTCTTGACCGATCCTCAACACTCGGTGTCCGAAATCCAACTGGAATCCATGATTCCTCATGACGTCCATCCCCAGTATGACGTCTTCCTCAATTTCGGCTATGAGAACAGGATGGTCAAACTTTACTCGTCCCAACGTCATGCTAACCGTCGCTTCACCGTGTATTACTGCCTTCTCCCCAGTGGCAGTTCTCAATTGCCACCTACTTGGCCTAATCTTCCTACGGTCCCTCACAACTTCCGAGCGTACGATCGTCTTCGTAGCTCCTGTGTCCACAAGCATGGCGTGGGATCTCCCGTCGATAGTGCCATCGACGTACGCGCTCCCCAATTGGTGGGAAAACGAGGCTATACTGGCCCGGGGGTTTCTATTACCACGGGTCGACGTCCCCTCCCTTTTATCGACCCGCATTAGTTTTTCCGGGGCCTTTGCCGGCACCGTTATTTTGGGCCGCGTCTTCTGTGCTGACAGCAACTCCATGATCTGCTGGACGGCCTTCTCCACGAGTTTTTCTGTGCCGACCTCCTCGGTAACAGCTCGAGCACAACCGTGAATGCGGGAGGCTTCCATTGCTGCCTCATGTTCTAGTGCGATGGCGAGCGCGTCCATTAAAGTTTTTGGTCGAGCTAGTCTCAGGGCCCTCTGCAGTTCCTGGTCCCGCAGCCCGCTCACGAACGTCTGCACTGCGAGGCACTCCATCATCTGTTCCGGTGCCGTGGGATACGCCAACCTCACTAGTCTGGCTACGTCCACTTCAAACTCCTGCAGGGTCTCGTTCGATCTCTGACGGCGATTGGACATCTGGGATTGATGGACTTGCTCCAGATGTGTTTGGCCGAACCGCATTTTCAGTCGCCTCAACAGCTCATTGCAATTCCCGGCTTCCTCGGTGGATAGCGTCTGAAGAACTTCCAACGCCTCTCCACGTAAGGCTACCGTTAGGGAAACAGCTTTCTCGTGAGGGGACCAAGCATTAGCCTCCGCTGCTGCCTCAAACTGCTTCTTGTAACTGGCCCACGGAATTTTTCCGTCGAACGTTGGGGGCGTCACTCGATTGGTGTATATCGAGTTCTGTTGAACGACCGCCTTTATTTCTTCCTTCGTCTCGCCGCTACTGACTCGCCTTAGTCGTTCTTCCAACTGCTTGATCTTCTCTTCAATCTCCTTACGCTGAGCCTCCATCTGGTCGGATATCTCTTCCCTCTGGGCGGCGATTTGAGCAGTAATATGAGTAATTATGTCTTCCCTCTGGCCGGCGATTTGAGCAGTGATGTCTTCCCTCTGGGCGGCGATTTGAGCAGTGATGTCTTCCCTCTGGGCGGCGATTTGCTTCGTGATGTCATCGTCTTCGAACTCGAAAACTTCCGGGTCCTGGCCATTTTCTTTCAAAAATGCTGAGAGCCGGTCCTGGAGTTCGGTCTTCCTCCCTCCTGTTTCCAATTCCCGTTCCTCGAGTTCTTTTTTTAACTCGGCCACTTTTAGTTCGCGTAACTTCTTCATGATCCGCTCTTCTGACACCAATGTAACGTTTATTTTATAATTTATTTACATTAATTGAACACTAATTTATTTAACACACTAAACTACTTGTACACTAGACTAGACACTACATAATTTATTTGTACTGCTCCGCTTTCGGATCGTATGTCGCGTTCACTCTGCTTCTCTACTTCTAACTAACTCCCTCGATCACAAGCCCCCTTATATATACACCCCCAACCCAGATCGAGAACGTTCTAGTACATTCTAGAAGCCTACGCAGTAAATGTTCATAAGGTTACCAATTAATTGCTTTTCGTAAACAACATTCCGGGAAATGCAGCTGTCTTGTACGCGTCGTAGTTGTTCTTTTGAAGGAGTAAACATGTGTCGCTTTGTTTACTTCTCGCATTACAGTATGTATGTGTGTGTGTATGTATGTATGCCTATGGTAGGATTTTCTCAAAAACTAAAAACCACAAACGGTCAAAACTATGTATTTAGACTTTGTACCATACCAGGACGTGAAAATAAGCTTTTCATTAAAATGGGCCAGGATAGAAGGGTAGTTTACTATTGTCATTTTCCGGTTTTTTGAATTTTTCTCTAAATTCACTCCAAGAATTTTTTTTTCACTTTGTATATTTATTGTACTATTAAATATGTATAAAAAAAATTCTAGCGTTTTTGGCTAAATGTACTGTGAAGGGCACTTTATACTTGTCAATTTTCGTTTTTTGTTTTTTTGCTTAAATTAACCGTATCTATTTCCCGTTTGGATTTGGCAAACGCATATTGAAACACCCTATATATGAGAAAGTAGTCCGATGAACACAACACGATTTTGTTATTAGCAGCATGTGTGTTTTTAATAATTTTTTTCATAAAATGAAGCCTTTTTAAGTATTTTGTGAAAAACTGTTAAAAACATGTGTATTTCAATGAAAAATTTACAACTTCAATCGTGAATAACTCGGAAAGTATCAACTTTACAAAAAAAAACTTTATAAAACAAGAATTGCTTCAAATTGACCAATTTATCTATTTTCATTAAAAAATGTTTCATACCCTAGAGGGGTGGCTTCCACCCCTAGGGAAACCCCCGCTTCAGCACAGGGTAGATTTTGAAGAAGGTTATAAATACTACCTAAATCCCAATTTTCAAGAAAATCGAATGTTGATTTCCAAAATTACACGCGAAAATGGCCAATGACTATAACTATAGGAATTGGAATTGTACTGCTAAGAGGAATGCGGGAGACCTAGATTTTAGTCTCTGTATGACAACGTCAGGGAGATCCTCATGTACTGGCAGAAGGTGATTTGACAGTATTTTTTAATTTTCTCTTAGAAGGTTCTCCTGTCTAAGAATGTGTGGGGGGGGAGCAATATTTCTCAGGACGGGGAAAGCCATGAAACATGCGTGCTTTTTAGACAACCACTATTCACCCTCATAGTCTCATTCAGTTTAGTGTCGACTTTCTATGCAATACAACTATTTAGCCAAACTGGAGAGCAGTATTCAGGAACGCAGTAGACCAATCTGAGCGCCGTAGATGTGTTTGCACGCCAAGTGGTGCCACATGACTTATGGATTAGTATTCTCTAACTATCCCAAAATAACCTAATCGTTAATTTCTTTTTTTATTTGCCTAAGGGCGTAGTGAAATTAATACCCTAAGATCTATTTTTAACGAATTTTATTTATTTTCCCTTTTATTGCCCATACGTTGTACAGTATTCATTGGTCTTCAAAAGACCGACGATAAAAATTTTATCCCGTCGTAACTTTCAAACCAACTTACCCGATCATAAAACCGCAAACATCCCCAAATCGATGTCACGAGTACATCGACGAAACTAATAAATTTCCACAATATACAAATATCGATATCGTTCCTTTCTTTTCAGTATTTTATCATTGCGACTCCTCGTCAGAAGTGTTCCGCACAAAAGTGGTGTCGATCGTAAAATTTCGACAGGACCCAAAGATGGGTCATTTGGGGGATCCTTTCAATTCCGCCACATTCAAAAAATACGATTCCCGTGACGAAAAGTCGCTGTCGCGGACGAGGGCTGTAAAAGCTACAAATAAAAAAAGTCTGATGCTTTGATGATGTAGGGGAAACACCAGAAACTACTGCCGGTTTTAAAGAGGAGTGGGTGCTAGCCATAAATTACTTTATTTCGAGGAACAAAGGACGAGTAGAAGATAACGGGCCGGGCTTGGAAAGTTATTGGGGAAATAAAGACATATACAAACTGTCTTAAACGTGAAAAAGTATTTTGTGGACACATAAACTACTTTCGAAAAGAGAAATGTTAATCAAACTGTTCCTTTCGAGGTCCTCTATTTAACAATAGACATCACCGAACAATTTCAATTTTCAAATTCCCCCCACCCATCCTTTAAAACAAAATCTCCCAAAACTTTCGACCTGATAGGATTACAGCTACTGTCTATACTTCGTAATTGAATCTATCGAATTAAACCCGATCAATCGTTTCTGGTGTAATTAAACGAGAGTGCCCTTTTCAAATTAAATTATAGCCTCATCCTATCCTTTCAACTGTCAAATTACAAATTGACGTTATTTTGTTTACAAAGGACAGATGGTGAGAGGCAAAAAGTTCGACGTACTTTTCAATCTTCCCGGAGCAAGGAAAAGGTCGATTTATTTGTCTTGCGAGAGGATCCATTCATTAGGAAATTTCGAATGCTTACTCTAAAGTCACAAAAGTAGGGAAGATTTCTTTAGATTCTAGAATTTTCGTACCTCAGATGATTTTGCGTCCTCTGGACTTTAAGTAAAATAAGTGTACGTAAGAAGGTGTTTATTTTATTGTTTAATAATGTGAAAGATCACTGAAGCTAGTCAGAAGGGTAGTTTTTGTACTGCTCAAATTCAGTTCGGTTCAAAAGTCTTGTTTTCCTATGTGGGTGTCTCTGTATACTAGTGTTCATTCAAAATATGTGAAAATATGTAAACAATATGCATAAAAATATTGCGAAATGTGCAGGAAGATATGCACTACTGTATCTTGATATGCCTTTCTCTACATTATTATACGAGGCACTCAAATATGAGTAGTATTGCAATCGGATCAATTTTTATAATATTAGTTATTAACATTTCTAGACGTTTTAAGATCCCCTCAGGTGTAACAAAAAACATATTTTGATAAAATATCCAATGTCTACGATCTGTATTTTTCCCGGAAATGAAAAAATTACAAACTGTTCAAATTTTGCATTTCGACTTTATAACGTAACCAATAAGCTATTTATTAAAATCGCTCAACATAGATGAATGTCCTTGTCATTTTTCGGTTTTTTGAAAATTTCTCTAAATCTAATATAACATTTCGATAAACTTTAAATATTTACTCTACTGACTGAATTGTCACTAAAGGGCACTTTGCATTTGTAGTTTTTATTGTAATTGAAAGTTTGTCATTTCTAGAAATGCGCTTCAAGTTTCTTTTTCAATTTTGAATATTTTTCTACTACGGAATATTTATAATAAAATTTGAGAAAGTAGTCCAATAGACACATAGGCACTGGTAAGATAATCTTAATCATATAAAAGATATGTATGTCTTATTTATACAATTACGAATTAAAACAATCTTCATATACAGAGTTGAAAAAATATTTCCAAACATTATAAAACCTTCCGTTTTACTAAACCGTTTTTCCGTCTAATAATTTGTTGGGATACGAGTACTTATTACATTTAAATGTTTAAAATAATATAAATTTCATTTTTCTATAGAAAGAGCACTATAGATTATGGTTATTTATTTCTTTTACATTAACATTTTCCCATTGGTATACATGTGGAAATCTGTATTTTTACTATCCTTCTTATTTTTCTTTCTTTTTCTATCGCTATTGAAATACATAATATTACCTTACAATTTCTTATATACTTCTATATTATTTATTACTTTATAATTTTTATAATTGTTTTTTTTTTCGAAAAGTGTATCAAATTTTAGAATCACTATCAAAAGATTATAACTAATAAAAATTCATAATGTTGTACAATTTTATACAAAATTAATGCTTTGTTTATGTGGTCGATTTCTCCATTCTCATTTATGTTTAAAAAATAAATTTGCCATATTATGCACAACTTGTTTATATAAATTTTAATTTTCCGTTGATTTAAATTTGTGGGGGTCAAATTTAAGGTTCAGTTGTCATAATATAGCATAGAATTCTAAGAATCCTTGCTTTAAAAATCGGCTAGAAAATGAAAATAATATGATTATTTCAATTAAGTACTTCAGCTTGATCAAATTGGTAATCAATCCTGTTAATAATGTTAATATGTTAAAAACTAACATATTGATAAGAGAAAAATTTCGTGTGAATGCAAAATCGAGAAGATTCGGTTATTATTCGGTTAATTATCCGGTTAATATTAATATTTATGTATTTATTTAGAACAATATAATAATAATAATTATAAGGAAGAAAAAATTGTAACACTCCATATTACTTTAATTTTTTGAACTAAAATGTTAAAATTTTTTGGTTACCTATACCAAAAATTGTAAAAGTTGTTCAGCACTCATTTAAAAGCAAAATACTATCGGGAGTTTTTTTTAAATACACCTCATAGTAGGCTGTGGATAGTGTTTGTGAATGCACCTTACTAAAAAAGTCTAGGAAAAATATCAAAATTGACATAACCTCACTTTTTTAATAAAAATTGAAACTGCTCCAATCAGTTACTAGTGTCTTGAAAAAGACAGCTTGGCTCTATTAATTTGGCCTAGTTGAGTGAGCTGTCTGTCTCAAGACACTATTAACCGATTGGAGCAGTTCCAATTTTTATTAAAAAAGTGAGGTTATGTCAATTTTGTCATTTTTTAGTAAGGCGCAATCACAAATACTATCCACAGCCTGCTATGAGGTGAAATTTGAAAAAAAACACCCGATACTTATCTGCATTGGAGGCAATATCATAAACAACGCAATCTAAAGATTTATTGTACTAGGGAACATGCGAGGATATAAACAAAAAAATTGGCGTTGTGTCCATCGAACCATCTCCTTATATATTATTATAAATATGCGTAAGTGAAAAATTGTTCACTTTATAATATTTCGTGGAGATGATTTATAGAAAATTTCAAAGTGCAAAGTGCCCTCCAGAGAAGAGTTTACCAAAAATGTTGTTGAACTCATCATCATCAACCAGCCCTTATCGTCCACTGCTGGACATAGGCCTCCCTCATGGCTTGCCATCCGCGTTTATCATCTTGACCTGCGTGGATCCAGTTGTTTGCAACTCTTTTCAGGTCATCAGTCCAACGTGTAGGTGGTCTTCCTTTATTTCGCTTATCTGTGCGTGACCTCCATTCCAGCAACCTCTTTGTCCACCTATCGTTACTCATTCTGGCCACGTGTCCTGCCCAATTCCATTTTAATGTGGTTATTCGTTCGACGATATCTTTCACACCGGTTTTTCGCAGCAGGTCCTGGATTGTGACGTGGTCCCTCAAACTCAATCCAAGCTTTGACCTTTCCATTTTGCGTTGTGCTACTTTGAGTTTTCTCGCTGATGTCACCGTTAAGGTGAGTGTTTCCGCGCCATATGTGAGCACTGGCCGAACACTTTTCTTTTTTGACAGATGGGGAGTTCGCTCTTAAAGACGTGTCTTAACGTTCCATAGGCCGCCCATCTGAGGTTGATCCTTCTGTTCAACTCGCATGTCTGATTGTCTCTAGATATTCTAATTTCGTGGCCCAGGTATGTATATTTTTCAACCAATTCAATTTCGGTGTTGTCGATGTTTAAGCTTCGCTCATGACAAGATTTGTCATGATCTTCGTTTTAAAAAAGTTCATTTTTAGACCAACCCTGGAGCATGCATCTTCTAATTCGTGGAGCATTTGTTTTGCCTCTCCCAAGTCATCCGTTGTTAGGACAATGTCGTCCGCGAAGCGGAGGTGGCTAAATTTCTGACCACCTATGTTTATTCCCCTTTTATCCCAGTTAAGCTTTTTGAAGGCATGTTCTAAAACAGTGATAAATATTTTAGGAGACATAGCGTCCCCTTGCCTCACACCTCTTCCGATTTCAATGCGGTTGCTGGCTTTATGCAGTCTAACTGACATAGTAGCGTTTTTGTATAATATATTATAGATGAGTTTTGAGTATCTATAGTCATTGCGACATTCTTTCAAGGCATCTAGTTAGGCTTTCAACTCAATCGTGTCAAAAGCCTTGTGGAAGTCTATAAAAAGCAGGCCTAGAGGTCTATTGTATTCAATAGTTTTCTCGATGAGAGTCTTAATACTCTGCAAGTGATCATTAGTCCCAAAACCGGATCGAAAACCCGCTTGTTCTCTTGGCTGGTAAAGCTCGAGTTTATTATCCAGCCTTGATGTTATGATTCTGGTAAACAGTTTGTATAGATGGCTGAGGAGAGTTATTGGTCGGTAATTTTCCAGGCTTGTTTTGTCTCCCTTTTTATGGAGTAGTATGGTGGTCGCTTCCTGCCACTGCTCCGGGATAGTGCCTGAATGCAGACATAGGTTGAAGAGCGTTCGTATCTTCTCTAATAATAGAGGGCCTCCAGCTTTTATTGCGTCTGCAACCACCTCGTCCTCTCCGGGAGCTTTATTGTTTTTCATTTTTGACAATGCTCCTTTAATTTCCTCGATGATGATATCTGGTATCTCCTCTGATCCTTGATTTACGACTCCTCGCTCTTGTGTAAGTACGCTGGGGTTTAGGGATTCTTCGATGCGGCTCCGATATAATTCGTAATAGAACTCCTCCACAATGCTCAAGATTTCATCTCGATTTGAGGTGATGATACCATGTTTATTTCTCAGTATGATTATTTCAGATTTGCCTTCGGTAAGATTGTTGCGTAGTACTTTCATACTTCTATTCTTTTCTATTGTTTCTTGAGTTTTCCCACTGTGGTAGTTTCTGATGTCTGAATTTCTGATCAGATTTTTTGTGGTTTGGCTAATTTTCTCTTCTTTTTTGTTTCTGGGGCAAAATATATCTTGGCCCTTTCTTAAAGCCTCGGTTATTTCACGGTTCAAGATGTTGATGTTTGTATCCGAGAGAACATTGTTCTGTAGTAAATTGGTAATATGGGTCTCAAATCCGTGGATATCTCTTGGTGCTGTCCGCATCCGTTTGGATGTTTTCCTTATCAATTTGTACCGTTCTCTATCGAGTCCCATACGGTCTTTACATCGCACCATTCTGTGGTCGCTTCTTGTCCTGCAGTTGTTTAGTACTGTCATGTCTTCCACACTTTGTAACTTATCTGTGATTATGAAATCGATCTCATTTCGGGTTTTACCATCTGGGCTTTCCCATGTCCACCTTCTGTGTGGCTTTTTCTGAAAGAAACTGTTCATTTGGTATAAGTTGTGTTGTAGTAGGAAGCCCAGCATAGTTTCTCCTCGGGCATTTCTTCCTTCTGTCCCAAAATTTCCCAGGCATGTCTCGGATTTATCTGTTTTCAGACACATTTTTGCATTAAAATCACCGCAGATTATGGTGGAATGTGTTTTTATGTCATTGAGGGCTGATGTTACATCTTCATAGAAAATGTCCACTTCTTCTTCTGTGTGGGATGACGTCGGGGCGTAAACCTGTACAACTTTGATGCTATATTTTGTGTTTAGTTTTATTACTAGGTAGGCTACTCTGGTTGAAATTTTCTTAACCACTAGAATTTGCTTTTAAGGCGCTTATTGATGAGAAAGCCGTTGTTGAACTATTAGACGCATTATACCGTAGAAAAATATTCAGTTTTAAAACAATGTTTAGAGCAAATTTAAAGAAAATTTCATTATCATCGCCGAATTTACTAAAAAGTTTTTGTAAGTTAATGGTTATGGTACAAACACTAAACAAAACAAAAAAAAAATGCCATACGCACCCAAATCAATATTTTTTTGAAAATGGTTTTTGGACTATGGGAACCTTAAAATGCCCAGAAATGCTAATAACCCAAATTTGAAAAAGTGACCCCATTGCAATCATTATACAAGATGCCACTATGAGGATATCAAAAAAAAACATCAACTAATATCAACCTATATATAACAAATATCCAAATTATAATTTGTTTCACTACAATACGACCGAAGGGAAGAGGTCGAATTCTACATCATAATCATTCAATGATCGAAAATTTATAAAGATATGTCTCATATCATATTTCGTCCATTGTATCCATTTTATTATCCGTCAACCTCTTACGCTCCACAGTTCTCAAAGTACCTCTCGAGACCTCATATATTTATTTTTATGATTACGAATCCCGTCGAAAACATACTCTACCTCTACGCTCCGTGCGGACGGATTAAAAGCGTAAACTGAACAGGGATGCATTTTTCAGAAGGCACCTCACGTAATGAGACTCGTTCAACAGATGGCATAAAACGTGCACAATTGAACGAAACGTTTCAGAAAACCTTAATAATTTCATTTTGCATTTTGCACAAAAGAACACTTCGGACGAGTTGGAGGCCCCCGGATTGGGTCGATGGCCAACTTCCATCGAGAGGGGTGAAATAACGAAAAACGTGTGCGGAAATTCGTTTTCATTTATGTATGAAAATTATCACAGTATATAGGCAGAGTTTACAGTCGTTGCATACGTTTAATGATTTTATTTCCAATCTCTGATTATTGTAGTCCAGGGGAAAACTTCATACCTTTTGAATTAGGAAACCCCGCACTTATTGCTGCAACCGTACAATTTACAAGGAAAAATATCAAACATAATTTTCTTCAATGAGGACACTATAAACATCAAGCAATCACTCTTTATATAGTATCTCTCCATCTACAACAAGACAAGTACAATAATTAGTAATGTTCTTGATAATCCCCAAATAATAATAACTAATTGTTGAGATTCTTCAAATTGCCGACGTTTCGTTCATGATTATGAACATACTCTTGGCGCTAAAATTATATATATGTTAAGTATCTCTTATATAACTAAAAAAGTAAAAAAAGTGTCACTTACATATTATCAAAATAGAAAATGTGACATGTTTGACATTTGGTAACTGTATAAAAAAAAATTTTGTTTAAAAAAATTTTAATAGAAGGCCATTATAAATAATAGAAACCTTCAAAATCATGAGTGCTAACCTAGTGTCAAAAAATGATGATTTCAAAAAATGAAAAGGTGAAGCATGAAACCTGGAATATTTCTGTTGAAAATGTGATAGTTTTCATATGTTCAATTTATTTATTTGAATAATTTGTAATATGCTTGAGCAAAGTTTTGAAAATCTTGTTGCCTATTTACAGTATTATTTGATGTTTTAGTATGTACCGCCTCTTTGAATATTCTTTCAAACCAAATTGATTCACGCTCTAATATCGAAACATTTTCAAAATCGAAATTATGATTGTTCTCTATGGCATGTTCCACTAAACCAGAATGTGCTGAATTATTCTTAGTGATATTCAATTAATGTTGTGGTAATCTCTTTTTTATATATTGTTGTGAATGAATGTCTTGATAATTTTAAGCTAACCAACTTAAATATTGCCAATTTTTGGTTATATTTTGTTCATTTTTCTACCAAGTTTAAAATGAGTAAGAAAGGGGCAAGTTGGAACATTTCTTGTTTTAAAACATTATAACATTACTGTTCAACACTTATTTTGGTAAATGACGATTTTACTAAACTGTAAGCTGGACAAAAATAAAAACAACACTTTTACTTTTTTTTTAATTTAAAACTAGTTTGAAATTACATGTCGCTTTAAATTGCATTTGCTAATTTAACGAACTCTGTATACGTTCCTTAATTAATAAACAGCGCATTTAATGAGCAATAAATAATTTAGAGTTGAGGGTGTAGCTTCATGAAATAATTAATTAGTTTAATAATATTTTATTTAACCAAACGTTGCAATTGGCATATGTTCCACCGCACAACCTTTCAATAAATTAAACATCAATCAAAACATAAATTGCATCTAATTGCTTCCACATGAAGTAACCCTAGCGATAGGCTTCACAAATGAAAAATCTTTTGCGTAATTAATAGTAGACCCATAACCAAATCAATGATTTTTCGAAATATTGAAACAATAATCGGCCCATTGAATCCATCACTCATCATGCATAAACGTATGTGTTTAAGTCCGCAACAGAACAATACTCCTAATAAATAATGATAGTATTATCCAATTAGATGTACACGTAGAAAGCACCGTTAATAATAGACACCCGGTTAATATATTAAGGCGATAAGTGATGGAGGTAACTCCCCATTGGCGTGCGTTGGTAAAGCGGAAAATAAGGAGACGTGATGTTTGATTGGCTAGTCAAAGTTGGCATAACAATTTGGTTATTTGCCATGAAATAAACTTAAGGAAATTATATGACGCGTTTAAAGCTTTTGGCAGAACGTCAAAAACGATTCAGTTCCCGCAAGAGTTCCGGCGAAATTATCGAGGAAAATAAATAAATGGAATTGCACAGAGCGGTTAAGAACCCGTTAGAATGCAATATGTGGGTTGTGATTTTTCGCGAGATTGCACGATCTTTTTGAAAAATTGGCCCTGCGACCCCTCTTTCTCCCCCCACGCCAATGCACGTAAACGCACGTTATTCCTGATGACACGTCTAATGGTACTCATGCATATTACCAAGGCACATCCGTATGGAAGGAGGGTTTGTTGTTATTTCGAGTCCGATGCAGAATCACGTTGGGCGACTTCCGCGCGACGACGACGACGTTCATTGGTCTCTTTGTGTCTCGAACCGTACGAAGACTTATGAATGAACAACGTGCATGGGAAAGTATTCGAGGAGGAACCGGGAAATGTGTCGGAAAGATGTTCCGGCTGCGATGATGAGACGTCCGAAGGGAAATTGCCGACGGAAAACTACTCCGTCCTGAGATTTAATCTGCGCACAGGCGGAATAGGTCTTTCGGATTTTCCGAGAACGTATGAGACGTCCGTAGCAGTCCCTAAAGAAATGCACGAGACTAGCGACGTGTATCTCGTCAGGTTTTCTGGAAAAGCTGGCTAATTACCTTAGGAAAAGTAATTAGTCGGTACATTAAACGAGCAAAGTTAATGTCAAGTCAGCAGCCAAATTTAGAAAATTTAAAGCAGTTATGGAAAAAGGGTAGAACTGAATACTACAAGAATTATCTCCACGGTTCATAGATCATAGTAGAAAATGCGATCAGGAATGCGAAAACTAGAAAAGCTGTTGGACCGGATGAAATATAATAAGTCTTATGAGCCACACCCTCAAAATTGTCCTAAGAACACTCATCACAGGATCAGACAAAAATGGGAAGAAGATCTTGAAGAGACGCAGTTTGGTTTTAGAGGTTCACTCAGAACTAGAGAGGCGCTCTTTACACATCAAATTAATGAAGATGAATCACAAACCAAGATATTGATGCAGATATTTAAGTGTCATTAGGAGTCTGTACTGGAATCAAACCGCATAAGTAAAAACTGGAAGTAGCATCACCAACGAAATATCTATAGAACGAGGAGTAAGACTCGACGAGTATTCTGTCCCCGACATTATTCAATATATATCAGATCAATTATTTAAAAAGGCATTGCACAATCAAACATATGAGATTACAATACATGGAAAAATCTCTTTCAACTTATTTGTGTTGTACTCTAATAATAATAATAAATAAGTTATTGTTTGACTATCTTCCATAACTGACCTTGCTCCCACGTTCATTCACATGTTACAAGTCGTTTCTTGTTTCATTTATACAAACAACTCATATTGTAGTTATAAATATACGTTAACCTCTCACGTTCGGTCAATGTGTATTATTGTTTAGATTGATAATGTAGCAAACGAAACATGTTCAATGTACAATCAGTAGAATATAATGCCTTTATTAGACGAATGAACGAAATAATTTAAGATTCTCCAATCAGATCAGAATAAAAAATTTGCCTAAACTAAAATGGTCCTTAATGATTAAATAATTTTATTAATATTATAATAATAATTGTGTCCTCTAAATATCACCTAAAAATTGACCGTCAAGTTATTTAATTAGAATATTTAACATTTATTTTGAAATGGGGGTGATTTCGTCCACTTCAACGAGTTATACGTGTATGGGTTATTCACTAATTGTCATTAAGAAAAATCTGAGAAATGTCGCCTTAAAGTTCTTCATTTAAAGATGTTGTTATTATTTTATTTTGTTTTTAATTTTTTAATTTAATTTATTTTATTTAAGCTAAGTTGTTATACGGAAATAGTAGCAATTTCGCCCTCTTTGACATTGAAAAGTTTATGCAGTAGGTAATCTATAATTGCGTGGTCGAATATTGTCTTAAAACTACAATGCTGTGTTATTTATTTAAAGTTGGTACTATTATTTTGATGTAGGAGTAGTTTCACCCCATCGACGTGCGTGTATGTGGTATTCAGCAATAGTTTTTTAGACGCAGTTACTATTTTTATTATAAATATCGCCCAAAACTCGAATATCAAGTTATTTATTTAAAGTTGTTATTATTACTACTACTTTAGAATAATGGTAATGTCACCCCCTTCGAGTAGAATATGGTATTCAGTAATGGTTGTTAGGGGCAATTACTGTCTATCATATAAATAATTCCTCAAAGCTCTACTATGAATTTATGGTTATTATGAATATTTTGAAATAAGGACAGTTTCCACCGTTTCACTCACTACTCAGTAATACTGTTGTAGAGGTAAGTGCTATTTACCTTACAAATATTATTTTAAAAATATAATGCCAAGTTGTATATTTATATTTATTATTATAATTTTAAAATAGAAGTAGTTTCACCCTTTGCATGACAAATACATGGAGTAAATTTTGGTTTAAATTTTATAATTCTGAAAAGTTAGCAGAACTGCTAACTAACGCCGATTCGTAAAGAAATTCCTAAGGTCGCAATACATATAAAAAGACACTAGGTCCATCACCAGGTGATAACCTTAATAGACTGGGAGCATAAGAAAAAAAGGGAACTTTCATTTTTAAAATCATTGATGTGATCTATTTACAGCCATAAACTACTGTTAGATATATTTGAAGATATTTGTTACAGGTTACCGCATATTTAAACACAGCTTTAGTTAGCTTGTTAAAATATCTCTTTGGTCTGTCATTTGTTTGAATGCCGGGAAAGGTTAACTATGAAATAGTGTAACTAAAGACAATTTCTTAGTTAAAGACAATTAGATTAATCTTACCGTAAAATCTACAAAATTTTACAAAGCATACTCTTTGCAGATATATAGATATTTCAAACGCACCAGTGAATTAACAAATTGTATCTTTTAAATACACATTAACACGAAGATTTTTAAACGCAGTTATCTATAGCTTGTGGTTGTAAATATGTCATTATGTAATGTCATACCAGTAGCCATGTAAATATATCAATGGCAACCTATAAAACATTGTTTCTCTCTGTGTATCATATATCACATATATCTATGTCTGGTAAGCTCACTTACCAATTACTGTCGTCTACCAATCTTCTAGAAACAATATAAATTTGGAATAACATATTGTAACGTTTATTTTCTAATTTATTTACACTAATACTAATTGTACACTAGACACTACATAATTTATTTACACTATTACTAAACTAATTTATATAACACACATAACTAGTTAATTTATATCACACTCTTAGTCGCTAATTTATTTCACCAATCGCTCTCGCTTTCGCTATTTCGCTTGTTTACTTTTTACTCTCGCGCTCACGTCTAATAATAATCTCCGACCGCAGGCCCGCTTATATACATTTCTCAAATGTAATCGGGAACCTTCTGGCGTATTCGTGTAATTACTCGAAATATCTTTTATTATGTAGAAAGGTCCAGAGGGTCATAAATTACTTTCCTTAAATAATAATCCGGGAGTATTCATGGAGCTGTCTTTTTTTATAGAATTCAATTAATCGTCGCGGCAATTCCTTTTGAGGTAGCTCAGGTCCGATACGAGTAAACACGCCTCGCGCTGTTTACTTTTCGCATTACAATGTTAAAATTCAATTTGTAGCAATTAACACAGCTTATTTGGAACCAATGCAGATACCAACATTCTAACAGAAAAGAATGTTATTTGTTTCCAAATTTTTTTAAACAAAAGTGTGTTTATTAGGTAAGTACTCCGTTTTGTCGTTTATTTACTTTAAAGTTTCCTTTTCGGTTCTAAGATCAATGTTGACGAAACCTACAGTTTAAACAAGATATTGAGTCACGATTTTCACCCTTCAGTCTATCATCCCCGTCCCCAATTTTGACATATGATTGCCTCACTAGAAGTCCCTAGCAGGTTCACTTTGAGAAGAAATGTACATAATCAAATTGAATCTTTTCACTAAGAAAAGTGAAGTGGTCTTATTTAATTCGGTATTTGCCATATATTGTCAATTAAACGAAATATATCTAAATTTATAGGGACGAACCCCAGACAAATTTTATAATCTTAAAAAATCGTGTAATAAATAGGCCCAGCACCAAGTATTTCAGGTATAAAAAGCAGTAAATGTGCGAGGACCAGCGAAACGACCGCTCATCGTGACGTCACTTCGCATACAAACACGGGTCCGTCCTGCAGTCCAAAAATAGATTTTTAGAGAATTTTGGACTTGATTGTTGTTTCCGCTGGAGTGTAGGAGTTAAATTGCGACCAAATCTAGTAATTTCTATTATTCGCGTCGTACTATAGTGTTTTCACTACACTGTTTATATGCGGTGTGACGTCAGATGGCGTTTTGGCGCGAATTCCTAGCGTTTGAATTTCAAATGGTTTTTTTGCTTGAATGTTTTTAATTTTTTTTTAATATCAACCTAAGATTTATAGGCATATAATCTCTCATTTAGCAAGTTTTCAAAAAATGTGAAAATACCTAATTGTTCTACTTTTAAGTTTAGGAATTTGATAGTTCAGCAGGAAGATAGTAGATTTGCTTAATTTTGTACGTTTCCTCTGTTTATAACAACTACCTTTAAAAATGACATCTTTAAATTTGACTTACAAAGCAGATGCGCTTATAAAGTGATTGCAGTATTGCGTAATGGTAGTGCAATTGAATATTCATTAACATGAAATAACGTTCATGTCTCAGACGTAAGTTGCGACGATATAATGGGTCATTAGTTTGATCGCAAGGCTTGAAAATAGCGTCGTTGACATTTTACGTGATTACACGCCAAAAAGACCACTTAGCAGTCGAAACCTTTCAGTTTCGTGTATCAGTGAACTTTGTCGGTCGTTTTCACGAAGACCCATCGGCTATCGTGTTCGCATAAGGGCTAAGCTTACAAAGTTTACAGCTTGTCACTACAATCTAATTTGGAATAAAACCTTACTATAAAAGCCTAAAATATCCCACAGAGTATCGCATATCCATTTACGGTTCGGTTTCACACCTAACGGATCTACTAACCACTATTCCTCACTTTTTCCGAGCCCGAGCACACTATTCGCCGATTGTATTGGCCAGCGCGACAAACCGGGATCCTTACGTCGTCCCAGTTTACTTGAAACGTCCCTCGGAATTGATTGTGCCCGACCCATTGATGGATGAAATGAATGGGATTTTCTTTTTGGTTTAAATCGTTTCGTGTCTCGAGATTTTATCCGGCTCCTTTCATCCAGCTTACAAGTTAGTTATTCACTCTTTTTTTAAATGAAAAATGGTGCAGGGCGAGTCTCATCCGATGAAAAATCACTGCCGACTTTCCCGGGTAACGTAGACGTAACGTTACTTTCAAGCCTGCAGGCGGAACTTTTATCCCTGACGCTTACATTCACTTAGTTACTGCAGTGAACGTATATAACTCACTTGAAGGCTACAGACAATCCTGCAGGAAATACTAATATTTGCATTTAAAGTGGTAACATAAACTTATTGTACAATCAGTCTTCCGTACGTAATACACTGTACGTAGTTATTGGATGTGTGAACCATTATGTAAACAAACTACAAAGATTTTTTATCGAAAAGAAGCTGGTAGAGATTATCAATTGAAGCTGAAGCTGAAGTTAAAGTCGAAACGTCAAAGAGAAAGTTATAAACTTTTTTGAAGCAACACCTAACCCAATTCCACTGTTTGTACCAACTAAAAACCTCAGACATTTAAACAAAATGAGAACTAGTTGGATAATTCTGAAAGTTCCCCAAAAAGCTACGAATCAGGGAGTTTCAACTCCTGGAAATGATTTCTGAACAAAAAGGAAGACAGTTTCAAGGAAAACACAAAAACACAAATTTTAAAAATTCTGTAAAGATTGTAGAGCTGTAAAGCAAACCCTGGAAATATTTTATACAATTACAATCATTACTAGGTTTGAAATTCAAAAGCAAATCTAACAGAAGGACGAATTTTAACCCGAAACTTTTCTGAAAATTATACGAACCAGGTGAATTTGAACGTTTCTGGAAAAATTTCCTCAGATTAAAGATTCAAAAGTGATTTCGAAAACTGAGACGTTTACAATATCGTTAAAAGTTGTTCCCGACATCTCGCAGACTTAGTAGTAAACAAAGGGAAAAGTAGTTAATACTCAGTTTTCTACTTACAATGTCTTTTCATTATGATTTAATCTTTTATAACCTTTTGGTCATTCCTTAAGAAATGTTAAAATGGCGCCATATCTATGTATATAAGCATATTTAAATACTTATAGTACTGTAACGATTATTCTAATTTATTTACACAGTTCTTAACACTACTTAATCGTTTTAGTCTATTCCTTGACTAATTAACTTATTACACACTTAGCGCACTAATTTATTAATACAATTTCGCTAGTCTGCTTCTCGCATTTTTTTTTTCACTCACGGCGGCTCCTCGTCTACTATACCGTCGACCCCAGGCGCGTAATTATATATCCTCTATTATAATGTTTTTCCAGAACGGACCAGATGATTCTTTCTCTAATTGGACGTTTCCGGATTGTTCGAGAAAGTTTTTATGGTCCCCTTTGATCTGCGCCGCCTGCGTTAGATAAGAAGGAGCACGCTTCACGCTGATGTTTATATTTCGCGTTGCAGTACGTATGAATACATTGATGGATGAACCTTTTGCTATTTTTAATATCATATATTAAAAAATTATAATTTGGTGGAATAAAAGTTATAATTTAGTTCTGTGCCAATAAAACAATTTTCTACTCTTGTTACTGAACACGTTACTGAAATTAATGTTTCACGAACGACTTGATACAGTGAAATGAGATTTAGCGAATACATAAAAGAATGGAAAAGATAATTATTTTTTTAGAGGATTTTAAGAAATTTTGAGTTGGTTACTTTTTATAATGTTACTTATATAAGTATGGCTAGGGAAGTTTTTATTATTAATTTCATTCGATACGTAATAAAAATTCGCATCTCTAGAACCTTTTCAAATTACAAAGTGAAGCTCTCCCAGACTCTTAAGAATGGTTCAATTACGTACAGTAAAAAATTTCAATAAACATGGACTTTCAGTAAATTTTTGACAGAATTTTTTGAAAAATTGGAATTGAAAATTCCAATGTCGACTTTTAGTGATGGAATAACCGCAACAAAAACTCATGTCCCACAAACCACTTAACATATTGTAACGTTTATTTCTAATTTATTTACACTATCCTAATTATACATTACACACTACTTAATTTATCTTAACTAACTCCTAACTAATTAATTTATATCACTCTTAAATGTAATTTATTTCACTGGTCCGTCTTTAGCCTTATTTAATCACTCGCGGCTTCACGTCTAATCTAATCTCTCCGACAGCAAGCCCGCTTATATACCTCAATTGTATTCGCGATAGTTCCTGAAATAACTCGAACCTTCTTTCTTATGTAGAAACGTCCAGAAGGTCATTAATCATTCTTCCTTAATAAGATGTTGCCGGGACTCAATTAAGCGCTGCGGGATTCCTTTGAGGAAAGCCGCCGTCCGATAAGAGTAAACACATTTCGCGCTACTCGCGTTACAATATAGAAAAGAAACTTTGCAAATACATTAAAAAGAGCTTTCAAGTAATATTTTTCTGGTTTTAAAGAAATTTGAGTTTCAATTAATGTTTTGTAAGGACTTATAATGGATGTCCTGGAAAACTTCCATTGCGAATTGCAGTCGATATGAAATATAAATTTATATTTCTGGAAATGTTTCATATTGCAATGTGAAACTCCCCCAAAATCTTAATTGTACCAAATTTCGTAGTTTTTTACGACTTATAAGAATTTAAACAACTGACTTTGTAGACAGGAATAAAAAGTTCCAATAAAATATATAAATCCCTGGAAGTCCTGAATTATTTTCATCATGAGCACAAAGCTGCAGTTTAAATTTTCCACAATACTTCCTCCATATTCTTTGTACTTCTCCATTATGCTTCACTATCGAAAGTCTATAGTCCTCACTAAGTTGTTTTGCGACATTTACCTGCCTCCAAAAAGAAATGAAATGTCCCATGTGCTTCCTTGTTAAGTTCGTGCTTTTTACATTTTTCTTCTAATTTGCCTAAATTTCAATTCATTGAGGAACAACTGAGAAGATACAGTAATTAAGTACATGATTAACTCTTAATGATATTTAACTGGATACATACTGGCCGCCACTGATGAATACCGAAAGATTACCCTTACAATCCAGTAGGTGAACCTATTAAAGCAGAAATCTTCCCTAGCACAATCCTCCTTTGAAGATTGCCACACTCCCTCTTACAAAACGTACAAAGATTTCGTCTGACTATACAGCACCAGCTGCCACAGGGAAACACCGAAAGATGTACGATTAATCTCGAGAAATACTTGGACACATACACGCACACAAAGTGTTTACAATTCCCAAGCGTCTGCTCAAGACATTATCTTTAAGCTGCGACGTGTTATCACAATTACCGAAACGAGACACACTGAGGCGGTTCTTATTCCACTCTTGGTCTCCGTTTGATGGTCTTCATCTACGTTAGGTCGAGCATTAATTTCGAACTCATATTCGCTATTATATTTTAATATAACGGTAAATATTGTGGTGATTAGTAAAAACGGTTGATTCAATTCGCATTACTAAACGGAGTACACCTATAGCACACAATATTAGTTAAATGCGTTTAGTGTGCTCATGCTATATATCTTTTCCAGCCCTTGGTATTCCAAGCAAGGAAACAATTTCTTCTCGTTTAACAACCTGCAAGGATTGAATGGGAAAGCTGTTAATCCCGCAAGGGTGTGTTTTAAATGAAGAGAATCCCATAAGGCCTCATCAAATTGAGGATTTATTGCGAGCACGACGTTAGCTTGCACATTTTCCTTGCGTTTCCCCTTTACTATCCGAATAAAAACCGTTAAACTACACGATCCGACGTCATAAAGTAGCACTCTGCAATTACCGTTGGGGGTGTTTTAACGTTGGATCACATAAGGTCTTTTTTGAAAGCAATGGAAATCAATCGTGTTAAAAATGTTTATTTTTGTGATGAAATCACGTCAGAGAAATGTTATAAACACCCGTGATATTTGTAATTTAATTGAATTGAATGTATGAACGTCTGTCCGTTCGGCATACCAAATTTTATTTTGCATCGACATTTGAGGTTTCTGTTACTGAAAACACACCGTTCGAAACGTTCCACTGGACAAACTTTCCGCCGGGGCGAGTGGAAACAAAAGTTTTTTTACGTGCGAACAGAGAGAAAAAACGGAGAGGCACTTATGGAAGTTTTACAGGTGTCGGCCGCTTCTTTAACTTCCATCTCTCGTTGCCCTGCCCTTCCAGATTTCCAGGATTCTTCCCTTAGCGGCCCCATAGAAAAACGCGGGCACGTCTCAAAGTGCTTTATTACATTACCGACGGGTTTATTAGATTCATAAAGTTGGTGTTAAGTTTGTTACATCGAAGTTAGGGAGTGATACAGACACTGACAGAGATCTAGAACGAATTGTGTGAAAATGGTGAAAAGGGCCGCATGCGTAAATTTTGGGTTTTATTACATCTTCCGTTACTTATATTGTCTTCATAGGAATGACGATAACTGAGAAAACTTTCTACAGAAGAATTTAAAATAGTTTAAAGGTCGGAACTGAAGACATATTTAAAAAATTCATAATTAGTGCATTTATTTTATAAGTTTAAAGAGACGCGAAGGCTGTTTCAATATGTTTAAACAATTTTGAATTAGGCCCAAAGTCAATAAAACTTAAAAAATATCTATCGAAATGTATTTTGTATTTTACAAGTTTTATTTCGTTATATGAAGTGGTTCGTGATATATGAACTTCCGTTGCGGGATTTACATCAGAGTCGACGTTGGAATTAACAAAAATCATTCAAAAATTCACTGAAAGTCCAATTGTGCTGAAATATTGTACTGCACTTACTTGAACTATTCTTAAGAGTCCGGAAGAGTTTCACTTTACAATTTGTAGGTTTTCTATAAATGCTTAGAATTATTTCGTATCGAATGAAATTCGCAATGACAATTTCCCAAGGCGCACTTATAACTACATAGTTATAACACATAAACTGAAACTAATTTCCTTGAACCTTTCGAAAATTACGTATCGTACAACCCTATTTAATGCAAGGGCTCATTTTATTTCAATACACAACGTGATTCGTGGGATATGAATTTCCGTTTGTCGAATTTCCAATCAGAGTCGACGATGGAATTTTCAAATATCGATTAAATATTTACTGAAATTCCAAGTTTACTGAAATTTTTTACTGTACATTATATACTGCACTGTACTGAAAATTTCAATTAAGCGCACTAATATTGAAGTAACTTAAACTTATAATTCCTTAAAACCACAGAGAAAGACATATAGTCTCGTCTTTAATGTATTCGCCAAGTTTAATTTCATTAAAACAAGTGGTTCGTTGTGGATATTTCATGAATTAGAATCGACGTTTGGATTTTTAAACATCTTTTAAAAATTTACAAAAAGTCCAATTATACTGAAAATTTTTACTAGTTATTTGAAGTAGATTTAATATTTCGAGGGAGTTTCACTTTGCAAATTCAAGACTGAAGAAGAATTAACTGAAACTTAAGCGAGGGAAGTAGAAGTGGTCCGAATATGAGCCCCTCTTTTGTTTTTTTTTTTTTACTAAATTTTGGGATCTTACGAATAAATGTCCAATAAATGACACACTGCAAACTCAAAGGTTTACCTATGGTATATTAAAAAGGCATTGTCAAAAAAATTAAATTTAGGTGGGATTTGTGTAAAAAAATTAAGATATGTACAGATCTACTTTTGGATTAGACTGCGTGGAATATGGGAATCCTTAGTAAAATAATTGATAGGTATCTAACAGTTTGAAATAAGGTATATCTTTTAAATGAAAAAACTGAAAATAAAAATAAAAATACATTCCAACCTAAAAACTAAATCTTACATGCAATAGTCACAAATATATGCATCTTTTTCGGCGCCGGAACACTGTTCGTGGACCCATTGATTGCACATGAAGCATTGAATCCATAACTCTCCTCTCTGGTCGTCGGAAAAGCGACCATCACAAAATAGGCATGCTGCATCACGATCATCAGGAACAAATTTTCCAATTTCGTCGATATCCATATCCTCATCGTCTGGGACAAACTCCTGACTTCCATCCTCAGAGTCGCTGACCTCATTGTCTTTTGCTTGATGCCTTTTTTTGTTAGTTGTCTTCTTTGCTTTTGATTTTGAAAACACTTGTCGTTTGGTGCCTGCTTTCATAGGCGTGCTGGTGCTGGATTTCTCTAACTCATCCTTGTAGGGGGAAGAGGTGATCACTTGAGATTTAGTTGATTTTCTTCCCCGAGTGGTATTTTTTTTTGTGACGGAAGGTACAGGTGAAATGTCAAATGGTGAGGCAAATTTAACGGCCTTTGCTGGAACAGATGGCCTAGAAGAATTCGAATTCGGCGGCGAAGATGTTGCGTGTGATTGTAACTTAGATGTATCTTCCCAAAAAGAACATCCTGGCTGAGGTTCTGGGGTACCATGCTGGAGTTCTGTTATGACAGGCTGCGCTTGAGGCGAGGCTTGAGGCATAATGTTACAGTTTTTCTCAGCCAGAATGTGTTCAGATATAAAATCTGCTTCGGAGAAAATGTGACGGTTGAACGGATAGATTCCCGTCGCCTTAAAACCACTAGCAGCTCTTTCGGCACACTGTGATTTTAAAAATGCTTTACCTAAAAGTTCTGCCAAGTCAAACTGTGTGAGGGCGCGTTGATAAACACGAAGCCAATTTCTAATTTCCTCACTGTAATAGGCCTTGAAACTTCCCATGAACGTTTTATCAAGGGGTTGCAATTTATGGGTTGAATGAGGCGGCAAAGAAATAATGGAAATACGATTTTCACGACCTAGACGAATAACTTCTAAGTTTCGTGTGTGGCTGTAATGGCCATCTAACACTAGCATAACTGGACATTCTTTTGTTGGTTTAACAAAATTTATGAAATGCCTCATCCAGTCAGAAAACAGATTCTGTTGCACCCACCCACTTGGATGTACTGCGTAGATTAAACCAGGAGGAGCACCTCGCATCAGCTGTTCGTTGCGATTTTTTCTTGGGAAAATTAACATGGGCGGTACAAATTGACCTCCAGCGCTCATTGCAGCTATAACCGTTACTAGTGAACCCCGTTCGGCTGAGGTAATTGAAGCTATTTGCCGTTTTCTTTTCTTCCCACCACTAATGCCACCTTACTTTGAACAACTGAAAGCCCAGTCTCATCAACATTGTAAATTTGGTGAGGCAAAAAGTTATTTTTTGAGTATTCACTCTCCAAATGGTCAAAAAATTGCTTCACATTTTCCTTATTGAAGCCTAATGCTCTGGTGAAAGAAGTTCCTGTTGGTCTTCGAACAGAAAGTACACTTTTGTGACGTAATAAAAATGCATCTAACCAGCTTCGTCCTGCCACACCATTTTTAAATGGATGAGCTATTCCATTACGAACAGCTAAAACATATGCCATTTTTAGAATGTCCTTTCTTGTGAGACCATACTAAGTAGCTTGCATTGACAAAATATATTGAACAAGTGCTTCCTCCAGTTCCTTTCCTAATGTTGTTTTTCTTCCTAGTTGAGTTTTAACTACATCACGAATATTTAAATTACCTTCCTTTTGTTTTTTCAACAATCTGTGAAGTGTAGATCGTGGCACGTTGAACTGTTTGCTTGCAGTTTTAAGACCCATTATTTTATTATTAACACCTTCCATAGCCTTAACCATTTCTTCACGTCTCCATGTTTGCCTTAAGTTCTTCGATATAAACTTCGGTTTGCTTCGTGGCATAATGAACTACAAAAGAAACACTTTATCAAGACTTTGTCCGAATATGAGCCCTGTCCCATACGTTAGGGGCCCATATTAACAACATTCCACCTCATTATTTAAAAGCATCTAATTCTTTTCCATTCAGTATTTAGGTTAGTTTTTATTTTGGAATATCTACTACTGGTCTCTATTCTAACATACTAACACACCAACTATCCAGATTTAAACATAGACGTTAATAAATACCACAAAAACACTTACCGTAAAACAATTTTGTAAATACACAAATAAACTTATACCGGCTGCTTCCACAGAGATACAAACGAGACTGCGTGCATATACACGGAAATGTTTGGGAGTCCAATAGAAGCGTTTCATTACGGAATTCATAGATGTAGCGATATGCTCTCATGGAAATATATTGGGGGCCCATAATAAGTACAGGGCTCATATTCGGACCACTTCCTCTATGTGTAGTAGAATTTGAAGGAGATTGAAGGCCAAAACTGAGAACATATTTAAAAAATTAATAATTAATGCATTTAATTTAAAACTTAAAAATGGCGATGTGTAAAATATTCAAATATTCATGGCAATATTTATTAAAGTGCCCTTTAGGGAGGTTTTCGAAACAAATATTTCAAATAAAAGTTGGAACCATTAGTCAGTTCAGTTCAAATCTAAAATTAGTTAAGAATCTGTAATGCCGTTTTGGAGAAAATTGAGGAAAAACTTGAATTTCATAAGAGTAAAGGGCCCTTCGCAGAAGATCAGTCAAGATAAGGATAATGGCATTCGATAAGAACTGAATAGCAAAGTAAATATACAAAGTTTAAAAAAACCGTTAGCACAGTTTTTGAGAGGATCCAAAAAACCCTAAAAGTGACAAGAGTCAAGTGCCCTTTGCCCTTAACTGATTCTGATGAAATTTATATGGTCACGAATTTCCAGTTTTCAGCCTAAATAAACTTCCATTATTTATAGTTTCTGAGAAAACGTTGACCACATTACACCATACATACACACACAGGCATGTTTCCAAAAACTTGTTTACCGAACTCAGAGGACCTCAAAATGTCCAGAAATGCCAATAAGTCAAATTCCGAAAATCAGCACGATTACAATACTTTCTCTTATTATATGCGTACCTGATATGAGAAAGTCAAAAAAGATACTAGAGGTGTGTTAATAGGTATAAACAATTTATAGTCAAGCCCAAAATCAAAACTACTCTAAAAGTTATTGTAAATGCTATGTACTGCATCACAATTTTGTATTACGTTGTAAATTTTCTCATTTTAATTTCGTTTATTCAATTAACTGAATTGCATAAAGGGAGTTTATTAATTACTGGTTGAAAAAGTAATATACTGAACCGATCCTGATTCACATAAATTATAAACGATTTAAATCTCGATGAAAATCCTTCCAACATAATAATTCAGCATGCAAGATTATACACCCCATAGTCGACTAGTGATTAAACGCGGGATTTGTATTAAAAACCAAATAGATAACTTAACACAACCCACAATTAAGCTTCCAACCTCTTTACTGTCGAGTTTAATTAGAAAATTCATATTCATATAGACCGACACCGTCCTTACGAATGTTTACACGTCACAGGATTATTCAAATATTTCCAATTTATTATAATCGGCCGGACTGCATGTAAATTAGTCTCTTTATAAGAACAAATGGCTTCGGAGCACGCCCATTAAGAAACATTAACGCCCTAAAAGGTTCTTTAATGAATTCGTTAGACGTGAGGGAATTTAAGAAGTTACTTCTTAAGGTGTCCCTTTGAATGAGACAGCTTTAAAAATTTTGAAAGAAGAAAACTTAATACGTTTCGCTGTGAAAAGGAAAACGGAAAAATAATTACTTATGGCGATACGTAAAGCTCAGATTATATGCAGCGAACATGCTTAAAATAGGCACATTATATATAGAGAAGTGTAAGCATGTAACAAGTATGCACGTTTACAAGCAAATTATGCATAAAATCTTGGAAGAACATGCAAAGCTACGTTTTCCAGTTTTTTGGAATCTCTACAAAATAGCTACAAAAATGTAAAAAAAAAACTTAATACATTTCGTTGAGAAAAGAAAAATGAAAAAATACTAACAAATTCTGATAAGTAATATTAGATTGTATTGAATGACACATGGATAAACAAACATATCATGTATCCGAAAATGGGACAAATATACACTTTCAAAGGCAAATTGTGCATGAAAATCGGGAAGTACATGTAAAGATAGTATTTTCTGTTTTTTTAATCTCTGTACAATAACTTCAAAAAATTAAAAAGAAATACATTTAATAAGTGTCAGTGAGGGATAAGAAAAACGAAAAAATAATTACTTATAGTGAAGTAAACAACTAGTAAAAATAATTAGATACTGATTCTTCTAGAATGTTTAAATTGTTACATATTTCTTAAATGTGTTGCTGTATACGAAAATACTAAAAATAGCCGTCTGCATCTACAAAACATATAGATGCAAATTTTATCTTTTTCTATTATACCTGTTTTTAAATCTAAGTTTGCATATACTCTCCATAAAAATTTAGTCCTTTCTTGTTATGTTCAAGTATATAATGCCTCGAATTGATATCTGTAATATTTATGAATTTTACGAAAATATTTTTTCCAAGATTCGCATTTACTGCTGCCAATTGTTAGGTAATTTAAACTATTGAATCTACAAAAACAGTTTCTTCAATATTTTTCCAATACTTTATGGAGATTTTTGCGGTCTACTATGAAAAAAAATGAGTAGCGTAATTTGTATTCTTAAATTTTGTTCAAAAAAGAATTTCAATCATAATAGTGGTAGTGTCAAGTCGATCAAACTAGAAAAAGGAATATGCATTTTATTCATAATTATCAATAAGTATACCTCTCCAAACAGTATTACACTCTAGAACTTTTCGTCCATTGTCTATAGAGTTTTGCCGTTATTGTCATACATACCTCATTTGACAATTCCAATTTGATTTGCTTTTTCAAATTCAGCTTGAATTCAGCCATCATGAATTCAATGGGACTAATATATAAATCTAAAAATATTTTAATCCAATAAAATTCCATTACCATTATTTCATGACAATATTTATTGCCATTTTAATATTCTGTTTTATCACACAAAACGCTACAATTTTATTTTGTAATAAAGAACAGTGCGCTTTTTCTTTATGGAGTTTGAATTTAGGCGGTTTGAAAAATGACCTTCGTACTACTACAAATCCTACACAGACAGCTTATCCTTGGAGTTAATCGTTCCGAGTTTCGTCCCTAGACGATTTCCGTAATGGATGGATATAAGGATAAAGTTCAGATTTAACGTTCGAGGAACAAGGAAACAAGGGGAATAAAAAAATTGAGTAATTCGTGGATGAGACGAACGAAAGTTACGGAAAGGAAAGCTGCGGCTTTTTGTAATATTCTTCATTAAGTTTTAACGCATTTTTTTGATAATCTTTGTTAGTTGGGTTTATCGCCATTACGAATTTGTTTTATTTATGTAGTTTTAAATTCGACTCACTCAAAAATAATTGAAAAATGTTTGTTTTATTATTAATTGATTTAATTGCCAAGTACGAAATCTACTACTTTATTATAATATAATTTTGTCTTGTTTATAAATAGTTAATACCTGTTTGTGCAGAGTTTATGAACAAACTTTGTGAAAAGTAGGACGTTATGCATTTATAATCGCAATGAAAAACTATACAAGTACACCACACATCCAACCTTTTTAATCTCACATTGACTTTTAGGCGCTCTTCATATTTTCCATCACATTTCCCTTTTCAGTAGTCCAAAATATCGCATTTCATTCTACAACTCGTCCATTTATGAAAAGCAACAATGTTGGTAAACTAATCATCGTCGAAGTTTTCCCGGCATCTAGTTTACGAATCAGTCAATTATACTTAGGGTTTCCCGGCGAAAACACACACCGTCATATCATGTGTACGTTATGAAAAAGCTTTTCATCACGTCGGCATACGTATTTATCCGTCGACCAGTAGGATAAATGGCATGGGCAAAAATCCCCCATCGGAAAATACGATCGGAAAAGCGAGATCGACATGGACTCTAAAACAATTCGTATCGAGTACGGAACGCAATTACGAGTTTTTAAATGTGCATTTATAACTTTAATAATTGACAGTATGGTGAGTGCTCAAACTAAAAGAGTACATCGTAATTGAATTAACAAACAATACTTCGAAATCATAGAAATCGAATAAAGCGACGTCTATAGGAGAAAAACCGAAGTGTAATCATAGTAATGTCTCGCAAAATTAACAGTTAATAGCTATACCAAGTTCTCAAGTTCTCCCCAAAGTGGAAATGAAACGCAATTCACTTCTGTCTTGTTTTTTAATCGTTCCGACGTTTCGCTTGTGCTCACAAGCATAATTATGGAAACTGTACGAGTACAACGGAATGCTGGGTAAGTATAAGTGATATAACCAATAGTTAACACTTACATTTGTATAATGATGATCGATGAAAAACGATGACAAATAATATCACATTACGTTATTATTCGATCAATCTTCTACCGCGTATCGATGTTAAGTGAAGGCGACGGTGAAGGTAAGACACATTCACGGTCATCTCCAAGTTGTTTTTTTCCCGGTTTTTTCTATCTCTGCTTATTTTACATTCCCGCATTCTTTAAAACATAATTAACATTTAAATTTTTAGTGACATTTCACGGAAAGTTGTATTTCCCATACCGAAAGAAGATGATGGAATATTAGTGTTCTATAATGCAAAATATGGTATTGTGTGGTTATTAAGTACCAATGGGTTTGAATTCTTACTTAATTATTACTTTTGTTTGTATTATTGAGTCATTTGATAGTTTACGTGTCTAAAACGACATTAATAATGACAGTCATAACTGTCATGTGTTGGATAATAGTATATTGGAACTTTAGTTCCTTACGTCAGGTGTTGGGGAGCGAGGGTGGTCGCGCAGCAAAAAATCTGACCGTTAAATGGAATGCGTTACCGGAATGCGTTACCGAGCCGAACCACTACGAACGCTGAGAGAGGGAGAGAGAGAGAGAGAGAGAAAGAGAGAGAGAGAGAGAGAGAGAGAGAGAGAAAGAGAGAGAGAGAGAGAGAGAGAGAGAGAGACCACGCGCTTGACGCACCGAGGAACGTTATTCCATTGCCTTACTTATAGAACCAATGCTGTGTATTATATTATATGCAATGCCCGTCTTACTGTCGCTGTTTCACGTTAAACATTACAAAGTTTTATTGAGAAATAATTAAAAAAAAGGTTGTTAATTAAAAGGAACTAAAGTTCCTAACGCGTGTCCCCCGACACGTTTCAGGTTTTTTTTATTATACTAGTTTAATAAGACGGAGTATTGTCACACGAGAGTTTTAAAGCACTCCCCACTTCGCTCGTCGTGCTTTAATAGAACGAGTGTGACAATACGTCTTATTAAACGAGTGTAATATACTGTAACGTTTTTACTATTTACACTAAAACTAAAACACTACGCGATTATCCTAATTAATTTATTTCTTACACTACACTTATAAATTTAACTTAACAATCACCTAATTCATATTCGTTCACGGAGATGTTTATTTATTTTAGCGCGCGCGGTCTCTCGCTCGAATGTTTACACACACCGGTTCAACTGCCTGGCTCGGGTCCGACATTCCCTTTTTATAGCTAGCCTTTCGCTTGCGAGAACCTTCGAGATATTCGCTGGAACGTTCTCGAAGTTCTGAAGATCATTCTAGAATTCGCGGAACTTGTTATCGCATCGAACTCTCTCGACTGTTCCCGTCGTCCTTCCCGGAATTGCAATAAGGCGAACTTGTGTAGCTCCCGGCGTGTTTATGTCGCGGCCGGCGAGCCGTTTCGTTACACTGCCCCCGCCTTAAAGATGTTTCGTCCCGAAACGTGTCCCTGACAGGCCCATGTAGAAATCTGCAGTTGGTCCCCTGTCTGCAACGCGAGGTTTGGTGGAAATAACATGCCACGGTCTTCTTGTGGGGACTTCTCTCAGGATTCCAACAACACACCAAAATGTCTACCCCGGTGAAGCGAAATAAGACCTCCAGCATGTTCCTGACCACCCTCCAGTCCAAGGCGTCCAATCCGCAAGCCAGTTTCGGGATTGCTAACTTAGTTAGATCTTCGCTAAGTAGGGTATCCCTGAGGTCATGTAGTGCGTCCCACAGGTCCAAATAGGTGGGCTTGTGAAAGGACCTCCTCTTGGTAATCAGGTAGAAGAGCGGCCGTTGTGATCCATCTTCCTTAATCCTCAGCGCTCGCCCGACCGCCGGTCCCTGCTGATGGAGTTCGTCCAGTTTGCCGAATCTCGTCCGAAACTCCGCGGCAATTCCCCGGGACATCCGCAGGTCCTGGGCCACGCAATGAGCCAGCGGATATTCAGCCGGTGTTCCGAAGAGATCCCGTTGTTCTTCCCTGGTCACACCGAATCGGGCCTTTCCGGTCCCACCATATGCAGCCATAAACTCTTCAAAGGAGGGCTCATCTTCTTGGGGCCGTAGTTGGCGCACCTGTTGATCTTGGTCGTGGTCTCCCTCGAAAGGCGCTAATCGGTTGTAATGCACGACCCTGGGCTTCCCATTCGGAACTTTGCTGATTCGGTAGATGACGTCATTTATTTTTGTCTTCACTGTATATGGCCCTTCCCAAGCTTTCTGAAGCTTCGGTGATAACCCTCGTCTCCTTTGTGGGTTGTACAGCCACACTAGGTCTCCTTCTTCATATATGCCGCTGTCTGCCCGAACGTCATAGTGATCCTTCATGCGGTCGCTGGCGACTTGGAGGTTCGTCCGTACCATCTCGTGAACCTGGTCCATCTTTCTGCGCAGCTCGGTAACGTAGTCTTCCCCAGCCAGATCTTCTCCCGGTTTGCAACCGAAGCTCAGATCGCAGGGAAGCCTCATCTCCCGCCCGAACAGTACCCTTGCTGGTGTCTGGCCGGTGGACTCGTTGATGGCAGAACGGTAGGCCATCAGGAAAAAGGGGAGATGTTGATCCCAGTCTCGTTGGTGTTGAGACACTACCTTCGAGAGGTACTTGCCCATGGTGCGGTTCATCCTCTCCACCATTCCGTCGGACTGAGGGTGCAGCGCTGTCGTTCTAGTTTTGCGAATTCCCAATTTTTCGCAAACTCCCTGGAACAGCTCGCTCTCGAAGTTACGCCCCTGGTCGGAATGCAATTCCAATGGTACTCCGAAGCGGCTCACTAGCTCCTTCACCAGGACATCTGCGACAGTTGTGGCTGCTTGGTTGGGAATCGCGTAGGCCTCTACCCATTTCGTGAAGTAGTCCATCGCCACCAGGATGTACTTGTTGCCGCAATCGGTTTCAGGAAATGGTCCAGTAATGTCTAGGGCGATCCTCTCGAAAGGACTTCCCACATTGTACTGTCTCATCGGGGCTTTCGGCTTGCGGTGCGGTCCATTGCTGGCTGAACAAACTGTACACTTCCTGCACCATTCACGAACAGCCTCGGAGCAGCCCACCCAATAGAAACGCTCGCGCACTTTCTGCAGGGTCTTCTTTACTCCCAGGTGGCCTCCTGAGGTTCCGTCATGGAGGTAACGTAGCACCTCCGCCACCTTGATCTTGGGCACTATGAGTTGGAATCGTCTTTCTGCGCCATTATCGGATTCCAGCACCCTCTTGAGCAGTCCATCCTGTATCACCAGGGAGTCCCACTGTGCCCAGTACGATTTCAGGGTCCTAGAGGATGGGGCCACTTCCTGCCATTCCGGCCGACGTCCCTCTTCTTTCCACCTCAGGATCCGTTGGAGTTCAGGGTCGCCTTCCTGCGCTCGCCGCAGCCCGTCTGGTGACCAGTCCTCGTCGGTGACCGTCGTGCGACAAGTTGAAGCCTCCTTTACCTCTGCACGACTGCAGTGGGAACATCCCTCCGGACACGGTCTTCTTGAAAGAGCGTCAGCATTACGGTGGCTGGTTCCTGCTCTATGTTCGATGTCGAAGTCGTATTCCTGAAGACGCTCAATCCACCGAGCTACCTGGCCTTCAGGATTCTTGAATCGCAGGAGCCATCTGATCGCCGCGTGGTCCGTTCTCAACAGGAACTTCCTCCCGTATAGGTATTTGTAGAAATGTTCTACCGACTTTACGGCGGCTAACAGCTCCCTCCTGGTGACACAGTAGTTCCTTTCGGGCTTCGACAGGACTTTACTGAAGTAGCCAACGACCCGCTCCTGCCCATCTTGCAGTTGTGACAAAACCCCTCCGATCCCGTCGTTGCTTGCATCTGTATCCAAGATGAAGCGTCCCTCTTGGGTCGGGAACCCGAGAACAGGGGCTGTTGTCAAGCGTCTTTTCAGGTCGTCGAAGGCGGTTTGGCATTCTTCATCCCAAAGGAAGGCTCGCTTCTCCTCAGTTAGTCGTGTCAGCGGCTTTGCGATGTCAGAGAACATTCTGACGTAACGACGGTAGTAAGTGCAAAGCCCCAGGAAACTCCGCAATTGATGTTTGTCCTTCGGTGTTGGCCATTCTTGGACTGCTCGTAATTTTTCAGGGTCCACCTCGACGCCGTTACTGCTAACCACGTGACCCAGATAGTGTACTCTCGTTCTTAACAGATGGCATTTCTTTGGGTTGAGCGTCAGGTTAGCCATTTGGAGTCTCTTGAAGACTTCCTCCAGGTTTGACAGGTGTTCGTCAAACGTCCTCCCTACGACGATTATGTCGTCCAGGTACACGAGACACGTTTTCCAGGAGAGCCCTCTGAGTATGTTCTCCATGAGCCTCTCGAACGTAGCAGGCGCATTACACAACCCGAATGGCATTACGGTGAATTGCCACAGTCCAGATCCTACTGTGAAAGCCGTCTTCTCCTTGTCTGCAGGGTCCATTTCCACCTGCCAGTAGCCACTCTTCAGGTCCAAGGTGGAAAACAGCTTCGATCCAGCCAGAGTATCCAGGGTGTCGTCTATCCGGGGAAGAGGGTAACTGTCTTTCTTCGTCACGTTGTTCAGTAGACGATAATCTACGCAGAACCTGGTATCTCCATCCTTCTTCTTTACCAGGACTACAGGAGATGCCCAAGGACTGCTAGATGGCTCGATGACTCCCTCTTTCTCCATGTCGCGGATGATCTTCTCCGCTACCTCCCGCTTCGCCTGCGGTAACCTCCTCGCTGACTGGCGGATCGGTCTCGCGCCCCCCGTATCGATCTTGTGCCTAACAATACTCGTTCTCCCAGAAGGTCCCTTGTCAGACACAAAAATCGATCGATATCTACGGAGTAGCTCAATAAGCCTCTTCTTTTCGACTCCAGCGAGAGAATCGCAGGCGTCCACTAGAGCCTCCTCCACTTTCGCGACTCTGCAGCCAGCGCTCCCCGTCACCTGGTGGATCAGTGACGTCACTGGTGAGCAGGTTCCCACTTTGGTCCCCTTGCGGATGGTAACCGGGTAGTCATTGATGTTAATGAGCCGGACTGGAATTTCATCACCCAGCGTTACCAAGGTCTTCCCTACTAGAACGCCTCGGCCCACCTCCACGTCGTGGTTCCAAGGTTCCACTACGGCAGGATTCCCTTTTCCGGTGACGCCTTGAAGTCGGGTCACCACTATCGATTCGCTCCTACCCGGCAGGATCGTGTCTTCTGTCAGCTTTATCTGGTGGACCGTCTCGCCCTTGGTGTGCAGGAAAATTTCCTCTGGGCCGACCTGCATTACTTGTCGTTGCAAATTGAGCGCGAAACCGTGGGTCTTCATGATGTCCATTCCCAAGATGGCGTCCTCTTCTATGTCGGCGATCAGGACTCGGTGTGGCGAGAATCGTGCAGTGCCGATCTTGATCTCGACGTCTACTTCTCCGTGGACGGCGGCAGCTTCGCCCGTAGCCGTTCGCAACCTCCACTTTGACTCCATCACTCTCTTCCCTTGCGTGTTCAGCAGGCCTGGCTTCAGGATCGTCTTGGATGCCCCGGTGTCGATCAGTAGGGTGTGCTTCCTGCCGTTAATTTCGCCATCCACGTACAGGCTGCCACCTTCACCTCTCAGGGTAGCTATCTTGATGAGGGGGTCTTGGAACGGGTATCGGGTCGGAGCTGCCCCCTTGGAGCCGACCCGCTTTAGTTTTCCGACGTCTGGGCCGTTGTTGGCTTCTCGACCTTAGGGCGCTTGCAGTCCCTTCGGATATGGCCAACCTCTCCACACCCCCAGCATTTTGCCGGCTCCCTTTTGTCTCCCTTCAGCAGTCCCTTGAGGGCGTTTACAACCTGCTCCAGGGCGTCCTCCTTCCGTTCGGCTTCCACGCATGCGTCGTCTCCGACCACCGCCCGAACACGGCCACAGCTCCTTGACGCCTCCGTCGCAGCCTCGTATTCCAGGGCCATCGAGAGGGCTTCCAATGTGCTCTTGGGACGCGACAGCCGTACCGCCCGCTGCATCTCCACATCCCTCAAGCCGTCGATGAAGGCCGAGACCGCGAGACTCTCCGTCATGGACTCCGCCGCTTCCGGGTAGGCGAATCTGACTAGTTTCGCGATGTCGGCTTCGAACTCCTGAAGGCTCTCTCCCTGCTTTTGTCGTCGGTTCTTCATTCGGGATTGGTAGACCTGCCCCAGGTGTGCGTGCCCGTATCGCCTCTGCAGCCTCTGGACGAGTAGCTCGAAGTTGTCCAGCTCCCCCTCTGGAACAGTCTGCAGCACGTCGAGGGCGCTTCCCCGGAGAGCGACTGTCAGGGCCACTGCCTTATCCCTTGGCGCCCAGTTGTTAGCTTTCGCTGCTGCCTCGAACTGCCGGAGGTAGTTCTCCCAGGGAATTTCCCCGTCGAAGGTTGGCGGCTTCACTCGGTGGCTCGCAGTAGGGACTGCCTCGATCCTGGTTACCTCCTCCGAGTCGTTAAACGGATTACCTGAACTGGAAATGTTTGGCCGACTGGGCTGGAAATGAATTAATTGTAAACGTTCCCCCAATTCTCGTAGTTGGTTTTCCAGTTCCAATCGTTGGATTTTCTCGGTCTGAAGTGCGCTCTCAAGATTTCCAATTCTACTATCCAGCTCGCCGTGAAGTTCGTCTAACTCGCCGTGGAGTTTTCCTAGTTTGTTATCCAACTCGCCGTGGAGTTTTCCCATTTCGCCGTGGAGCTCTTTTATGTTGTTATCCAACTCACCGTGAAGTTTTCCAATTTTGTCGTCTAACTCGCCGTGGAGTTTTCCCATTTTGTTGTCCAACTCGCCATGAAGTTCTTTCATCTCCTTCGTTTGGTTATCCAGCTCAACGTGAAGTTTTTCCATTTCGCCATGGAGTTCTTTTTTTATGTTGTCAAGGAGACGCTCACCTTCTTCCTCGAAGCAGAAAGTTTCAGGGTCCTCTCCATTGTCGTTTAAATATTCCTCCAGGCGTTTCTGTAGCACTGCTTTCGACCCTGTCGTTTCGAGTTCTCTATCTTCTAACTCACGTTTGAGGTCCGTCACTTTTAAATCGCGTAATTTCCTCATTGTTCTTAATTTATTTCACTAATTAATCCGCACTCTGACACCACTGTAACGTTTTTACTATTTACACTAAAACTAAAACACTACGCGATTATCCTAATTAATTTATTTCTTACACTACACTTATAAATTTAACTTAACAATCACCTAATTCATATTCGTTCACGGAGATGTTTATTTATTTTAGCGCGCGCGGTCTCTCGCTCGAATGTTTACACACACCGGTTCAACTGCCTGGCTCGGGTCCGACATTCCCTTTTTATAGCTAGCCTTTCGCTTGCGAGAACCTTCGAGATATTCGCTGGAACGTTCTCGAAGTTCTGAAGATCATTCTAGAATTCGCGGAACTTGTTATCGCATCGAACTCTCTCGACTGTTCCCGTCGTCCTTCCCGGAATTGCAATAAGGCGAACTTGTGTAGCTCCCGGCGTGTTTATGTCGCGGCCGGCGAGCCGTTTCGTTACAATACTATTTTATCCACTTTGCTTTATTGATTCATTAAATTTTGGCTGTTCAAGTTTTCGTATTACACTTGGGAATTTTGCGTGGGTTGGTTACACTGACGTCACTAACGTTGACGTTTTGTATTTGAATTTGAAAATCTAGTAGCCCTAGAGTAAATTCAATAACTACCTGTACACCCCCAGAAATACGCAAAGTTGCTCAAGAAATTTATTGAAATACTAATAATTTAACTTTGACGTCTACACACGTCTACGTGACAGGCTAACGTACCAATTTAACAAAACTAAAAGTCATTAAAAGTAGAAAAAAAATATGAATATTATTACACTACTTTCGGTGTAATAATGAGATCATTAGTAACGCAAAGTAGATAAAATATAAAATAAAATCAGTATCTATCGCTTGCTACGACTGGAATCTGAATAAAGGATAAATTCGTCTTTTCGTATTTGGTATGTAAACCTGCAAAGCAAATCATATTTTCAATAGAACTTGTCTAAAAATCAATAAATTTAAATACAGCTCCCAGCAAATCATTCAAAATTGATCAAAGAACTTAAGAGTTCAATAGTCGTGTTTGCTCAAGCTCAAGTTAACATTGCAGTTCTTATGCTAAGTATAAAACTTCAGCCGAACATGTGAATTACTTTTTGATTTATTTTGCCACCACTAAATATGCATAGAGGATTTATTGGGCGAATTCGCCAAAATAAGGGAACGGAATTATCTGCTCTCTATCTCTTTAGCTCTAATGTTAAACATTAGAAAATATTAAATGGAATACGAAAAGGTACTTTAACCTACTTAATTACGCCAACGTTGCATATAATTCAGTTTGCATTTACTTCATACTTGCTTTAACCAAAATTAAAATTAATTAAAGTAAATTAATTAAAATGAAACGTCCATTCCTAAAAACTCTAATTATATTAATAAAAACAAAAAATCTCACAATGTTTTCGGCGACGCAATTGTTTTTCATAGTACTATACATTTTAATTTATTATTTAATACAAATTAAATGACCTGCTCCAAATTTTGGAACGCACTTTTGATTAATATGAATTTACATAACTAAACACTACACATTATAATTTACATAACACATAACTGTGTAGTTGTGGAAAGTTAGTGAATGTTGTCAATAGTAATATGACATTCATTTATTTCAATATTTTTAGATACAATAGTGGCGAGTCAATAGTTAAATACTATGTATTTTTAAGTACAAAACTGGAGTGGTTTAACCCCTTTAACTTCAGAAGATATGGCGCTTTAATAGTAGAGGAAGGTATAATTTCTCATGAATTAATATTAAATTTATTTTAATTTTTATTGTTAATAAACAGATAAAAATTCACGAGCTAAAGATTATTAATCAGTTTTCATTAGTAAATAAATAATATTTTTATGGAAGTGGATACGTTAAGTTTATCGATACGCTAATATTTCACACGTATTTTTTGTATTTTGCTTTAGATACAAGTTGTCTAAGGCATGTTTTCTACTGTCTATTTTAGTAAACTTTTACTTATTTTATTTAATTAATCTTCGTTCTATCAGAGTTTAATCGTCGCTCTATTAAGTTCGTATTGTATGAGGGACATGTATTGCAAAAATATGATCCTTTAACAAACCATAAATTGTAAAACTCGCAATAAATTTTTTTTAGGATAGGAAACACATTTAAGGATTGATCAATTTACGAATAGGAACTTGACAACAATGGATTGATACCGTTTATGAACTTGAAATCAAGTAATTTGATATTTATGAAATTATGAATGTTAAAGGAGTTAGGAAATTAAAACCACACTTTGGTAATATTGTGAAATTTATGTAAAATTACCACGAAAACAGGTTCGTGTATAGTGTATCCGACATAAAGGAATTTTAGTTATTGAGTTCAACTGGTAATAAAGATTTGTAGTACATAAGACATAGGAGTTATATTAGAGAATAAGCAGGCATAAAACTGTATCCACGACAATCATAGGTAGTCACACAGTAATCTACACAACTAAAAATTGATACCGTTTAATAGTAATTTGTATGCTTTGAAGATTTGCAATTTTCGAATTTTAAAATTGACTAAAATTGAAGGAGTTCTTTAATGATTGCTTACTTCCTGAACTGTTCTACTGCTTAACTTCAATAGTTAATGCTAATAAGAACATGACAATTAATAATGTGATATTATTATTATGAACAATTAATGACTATTATTTAAATAACACTATAAATAATCTTATTATATTTTGCAGGTGTATGTTAAATCAAATATTTTAAAATTATATAGCGAGTGTTTGTCTCAATAAACATTTAAAGGGTTAATTTACTTTCATTCAATTTTGCCATATAAACTGACGTTTAATGGCATCAAATCGAACCTATAAAGCCATTGTTTATTTTGTTTATTTATGCAGCGGATTAAAATCATTTAATACACTGCCTATTCGATTTTGCCGTATAAAGTGACGTTTTATATGTTTAAAATTGTTTTCGTCGTTGTCAAGGTTGCGGCACTGAAGTTGTCATCTTATCAAATTTTCTCTTCAAAATTGGACTTACTCCGCAAAACGTCAGTTTATATATGGAAAATTGAATAAAACGTTGTAATACACTCGCGGATACAATGAACGCTTAACTCGCGATATTAACATTTCGTGTTAATATTGTATAATTTTTTAAACATATCGCTCGTTAAACGTTCATTTTATCCGCTTGTATAATAAATAACTATTATCTGTATAGTATTAAAAACGGTCCTTTAATGAGGTTTTGATAAGTTATTATGATAAATTTGTTGAGTACATATATACATATCTAACATTGCTTTACTTCGGTTAAAATCTCCTTAAAATTGTGTTTGAATAACATGGCTTTAATAAATATTTAAGTACTCGTTATACATTTCCTTGTGATGCTTAATTAAAAGAAGTTGGTTTTAAAGAAGTGGTTTAAACGACGCATTAATACGCGCTTTTTTTACTAATAATAATTTATATAATAATAATTTAAACTTTTCAATATAAAGTCAAAATATTCCAATTATACTTGATTAAGAGTTAACTGTAATACTTTTTGTTTTAATGAAATGGACGTACAGTCAGCCCCTCCTTGTACTTTCATTGCATGTAATGGCGAGTCTATAACAATGTAATTGAAAATACTTTATAACATTTTAACAGTGAAACGTCTCCTTGTGAATTCAACACCCTCTCCCCACTTATCGATCAAAATATTCGCTCTCCCGATATTCTCTCCACATTACCGCGACACCGAGACATTAACCGGAGCCGATTTCCGTGCCCTATCGCGCACGTTTTTAAATAAGCAGGATATTGCGGGTTCAAAGTAAGATAATAAAACGTAGCCTTAAAAGAAAAAGGAAAAATAAATGAGTTATACGTGCCAATAGCTTTCTGCTTCGGAGCGGTCCCGAACGCCTCTCTATATCTGGCCGAATTGCTTTGTGGAACGTGAAGTTTGCTCGGGGTTTTAGCGGGGGTGTTGCAACGGCGAGCTAATGGAAATTTCGAGTTGATTTACGTTGCCTGGCTCAACTCTAACGATTGGGAAATTTTATAATTCGGTTAATGTGCTATGCGAGCGGTAAAATCGTGCATATTATGTGGTATGATCGTTTCAATTATTTATCAAAGGCCGCGTAGGGGAAGTGGGTACTTGTTTGTGGTTCATAAGCTCGCTGAATAATGTGTTCCCTTATTCCTGCGAAATTGACCGGAATGGATTCGAAGTTACCGATACCGATGCAACGCCACAACACAATAAAAGCCAACGCTATAACCTGGTTTTACTTTCAAATCGCTTCTGTTTATTAAATTAGTAAAATATCATTATTGTTTTTAAATAATAACATGTTACATGATTAGACAAACATCCAAAGACTTTCTTCTATGGTCCAATTAAATAGTGAGCCAGCAAGAGCCAGTCAAGTAAAAGACAAAGATTGTTGTTGTCTGTCTTTTTGAGGAGTGGTAAATTTGAACGTGTTGATAAAGATAAGCGAAGTCTCTACTGAGCCCAAATTACGCGTAAATGGGAAAATACTTTCCACACAATTTCTGGACTTTTCAATGTTTGCATGTCATTTCATAAAATGAAAGTACCTACTGATGGTTACTTAGAAAATGGAAAGAGGTTTTTACTGTCCCAAAGAGTGAAAATAATGCCTATTAAGCCACATCATTCACTTCATAAGTCAGCATTTACTATAGGCTCATATTTTATTGCTAATTTATTGCTAATTTATTACGCAGACCATGATTTTATTGCTTCACTCCATAAGGGGAAAAAGAGGCTAATCTGACATAATACTTAAGCCACATCATCCACCCCTGTATCTCCGGAACAGCGGCATATTTTATTGCTAATTTATTGCTGACGATCGCGACTAGTAGCGCAATCGCAGACCCACCCCTTCGACCGTACCCCCGAAATATCAGAAAAATTGTAACAAAAAATGTATGTCCGTTAAATGCAGCCAAAGATCTTTATTACTATTTAATTTCTCATATTCCAACGGAAGCATGATTTTATTGCTCCACCCCTTAGTGAGATATAGGGGATAATCTGACGTAAGACACACCCTCAATACCTGTATCTCCGGAACGGCAAGAGATATATACATAAACCAAATGGCACATTTTAGTGCTAATTTATTACTAATTTACTACGCAAACCACGATTTTATTGCTAGACCCCTTAGCGAGAAACATGGAATAATCTGACTTAAGACACACCCCCAACACCTGTATCTCCGGAACCGTAAAAGATATATACATAAACCAAGCAGCATATTTTGCTAATTTATTGCTGACGATCGCGACTAGTAGCGTTTTTCCAGACCCACCCCTTCAACCGTTAGCAATAAACTCACATCCCAGAATATCAGAAAAATTGTAACAAAAAACGTAAGTCCGTTGAATGAAGCCTGAGATCTTTATTACTAATTAGTTTCTCATCTTCCAAAGAAAGCGTGATTTTATTGCTCTACCCCTTAGCAAGAAAAAGGGGATAATCTGACTTAAGACTCACCATCCACACCTGCATATCCGGAAACGGAGGAGATATATACATAAACCAAATGGCAAATTTTATTGCTAATTTATTACTAACCATAGGAACTAGCAGCGAAACCCCAGAACCACCCCTTCAACCCTTAGTATTAAACTCACCCCCGAAATATCAGAAAAATTGAAGAAAAAAATATGTCCGTTAAATACAGCCTGGGCTCTTTATGACCATTTGATTACTCAACTTTCAAGTGTTTTTCTGATATGTTGGTGGTGAGTTTAATGCTAACTGTTGAAGGGGTGGTTCTGAGATTGCGCATGTCTTCAGCAATAACTTATCAATAAAATATGCCGTCTGGTTTAAGTATATATCTCTTACGGTTCCGGAGATACAGGGGTGGATGATGTGGACTAAGTCTTATGTCACATTAGCCCCTTTTTCTCGTTAAGGGGTGGAGCAATAAAATCGTGATTTGCGTAATAAATTAGCAATAAATTAGCACTAAGATATGCCGTTTGCTTTATGTATATATCTCTTGCCGTTCCGGAGATACAGGTGTTGAGGGTGCGTCTTACGTCAGATTATCCCCATATCTCACTAAGGGGTGGAGCAATAAAATCATGCTTCCGTTGGAATATGACAAATTAAATAGCAATAAAGATCTCAGGCTGCATTTAACGGACATACATTTTTTGTTACAATTTTTCTGATATTCCGGGGGTGAGTTTAATGCTAAGGATTGAAGGGGTGGGTCTGGGATTGCGCTACTAGTCGCGATCGTCAGCAATAAATTAGCAATAAAATATGCCGCTTGGTTTATGTATATATCTCTTACGGTTCCGGAGATAGAGGGGTGGATGACGTGGCTTAAGTCTTATGTCAGATTAGCCCCTTTTTCTCGCTAAGGGGTGGAGCAATAAAATCTTGGTTTTCGTAATAAATTAGCAATAAATAAGCAATACAATATGAGCCCATAATAAATGCGGACTTATGAAGTGGATGATGTGGCTTAATAGGCATGTGAAAATGAGACATAAACCTGAAAGAAAATTTTGAAATTTTTCTGGATAGTTGTATGTCTGCCATTGTGAAGTATGGATTTTTCTAGTATAAATAGTTTATTGAACAACTAGCAGGAGGTTTTCACATAACCAACTGCGATTTTCTCAGGAAAAGTTTTTCGAAAATTCCAATGATTTTTCCCTTTTTCTTTAACTGAAATAAATCTAGGTATGAAGTTAATGTACTCAGTATTGTCATGCTCAGTGGCAGGTAATTCAAACTGGACCAAGTCATTATCAATAAATAAAAGTTTTATAGGAAAATATATGTAAATTTCCTAGATTTTTTTTTGCCATTTTACATTTGAATTCGGAGCATTGTCCACATTCTAAATTTAAAATGGCAAGGAGATCTGTAGTAACACACCTTAGCAAGTTTCAAAGAAAAGATACCAAGAGGGTGAAAATGATTTTTGGTTTTCTGTGTTTTTTGGCGTTTAACATTAGTGACAGACACAAACGTTTTTGTGTTCATATATTGACTGATATTTTGTGTTTCACTCTAAAATATAGTTTCAAGTTCAAAATTCAAAATGTCAGGAGGTTCTGTAGTAACGAAAGTTTGGAGATTTTAAAAAGAAGGCGCCCAAGAGCTGTTTACCCAGCAATAATATAGGATACTCATACTAAAGTTAGCTGGTCATTCGTGCAAAATATGTGCAAATTTACTTGATCTGTTTGTCTGCCATTTTGTATGAAAAGTATATACTGTTACGCTGTAAATAGTTTACACAACAACTGACAGGTGGTTTCCACATAACCAACTGAGAATATTTTGCAAAAATTATAACGATTTTTCCTTGATTTGTATAACTGTAATAAATCTCCATATGAAGTTAATGATGTTGTTACCATTACATTACAAATAAATAAAATATATATCGGAAAATATGTGCAATTTTTTAGACATTTTCGTCTGCCACTTTGTATTTGAGTTCATAGTTCAAATCCCAAATGCAAAATGGCAGGAAGTTCTAGAGTGACCAATGTTTAGGAAATTCAAAAAAGGTTCAAAGCATGAAAATCATTTAAACATTATCGTAATCGTATTTTGACCGCCATTGCTTATTTGACTTTAAACTATAATAGTAGTTCAAATTCAAAATGGCAAGAGGTTCTATAGAACGTTTGGAAAATTTAAAAAAGGGTGCCTAAGATCGGCCCATGCGGCAATAGTATATGATATTATTGGTGATGTTTATTTGTGCAAAATATGTGCAAATTTCCTCGATTTGTTTTTGTCAGCCGTTTTGTACTGTATATTTGACCTAATCTCACATTTAAAATGGCTACAAGTTCTATGAGGATGAACTTAAGAGGAAAAATCAGAAAAATGGATTCAGAACGCGAAAATCATAAAAAAGATTGCGTGATATTTTTTGACTTACGTTTTTGTATTTCATTTTAAAATATAGTTTTCTTGTAAATCTTGTTCTATTCGCAATTTGAAAATGGCTGGAGAATATATGTTATATACGTATATAAAAAGGAACGTTACCACGGAACGTTTGGGAAATTATGAAAATATGACAACGAATGAAACATGTGATGGACGATATATTTAATTACCGGCTTTTTTTCTGCTTGAAACTTTCAATATAAACTGAACTTCAATTTTATTTTTAACTTTTTTAGAAAAAAATGGATTTTTTGGATGTGGTGATAGACCAATTATTAATTTCAAATATTTTTAAAAATTGTGCATAAAATCATATTATGCCAATAACATATTTGGTAAAACATGTAATACCATTTTAATATGACATATAAGTTTAAATGTAGATGTTCGAAACAATAAAATTTACTCTGTTATTTTTTTTATTAAACATTAATTCAGCTGAAAGTTTAATGATTTTTCCAAGCGTTCCTTGATATATGAAGGATAAACCTTCCTTACAATTTGAATTTTAAATCCAAAATATTTTTTAAAGTAGAACACAAAACTGTAAAAAACTATTACGGAAATTTTTCCATGATTTTCCCGCTTTGAATCTCTTTCTCAGAGTCCCATTTCCTGATTTTCCTACGGTTGGTTACTATACAATTTGCTGTCATTTTATATTGACTATTTTGGACAATGTCCTCAACTCAATTGGAAAATGGTAGACAAAACAAAATTGAGGAAATTTACACATATTTCACTACAACTTTTGCCACACGTTTTCTCACTTTTAAGTCGCCATTTTATACGTTTAATAACTGTTCGTAAACTTTTTGTAAATGTAATGGCGGGTAAAAAAATATCAGGGAAAACTCGTTGGAATTTTCGCAAAACTTTTCCACGAAAAACCGCAGTTGTTCATGTATAAATCACGTATTTGCTATATGAAACTTCCATATTTCCAATTGGCAGAAACAAAAATATCGTGTCAATTTTCAATTTTGTTTTCAGATTTACCCTTCATTTCCACCCTTTGAACTAGTGGAAACGCTGCTATCTTTTAAGTAACCGTTTCAGTGCCAGTACTTTCATTTTATGTAATGTGAGTGGCATGATTTTGACGGATTCTTAATACAAATTGAATTTATGGAAACGTTCTAAGTAACGTCTAAGTCTATACCATCAGTATCTCTAAAAAAGAAATTTAAAAAATATTTAATCGCCTTTTGTGCTGGTCAAGAGGTAACAGTGCCTATATTTGCTAGATATTTGTGTTTCTAAGAGTTCATTGTTATTTCTGGGTTATAAACGGCACCCTGCACTTTCATATTATCACGCCCAACAGTATAATCCTACACTCTTTCATAGACTCCTTGCGATGCCAGTCTTGTTCCTTTTTGAATAAACTTCGTATTAGCAAAACGTGTCCTTACCTCTGCTCCTCTCTCTTAAGGCACTCTACGCTGAATAATCTGCAACAAGAAAAAATCTCCATTTAAATAAATCCTGCTGTGTACAAACAAAAGCTTAGATAACATGATCCCCGGCTCTCTGCGAATGCTCCTCTCGCTACTTGATATTTTTTTCTAAAGGGAATTTGAATTTTTAACGATTTCCCGATTTCCCCATCGGAATACATAACGAATCGATACCTACTTTCGTTTTTCTGGCGATTTGCATAATCGCAAAGAGACCAAGTCGAAATGAAAATTTCAATGCTCTTAACGTTAGAGGAAGAAAAGTGGAGGGGATTTCCAGGTTACGCGGGAACTTAATCTCCCAATAGGTCTTTTCGGGAACTTACGGTTCGGATGTCAGCCGTGGAATGTTTTTTATGAAAATTTCAATATGAGTGGTACTTAAATATTCAATAAGCTGTACTTAAGGCGATCCGATCTGACGCTTCGCGTTAAATTTCTTAGGAAATCTGCTGCAACCTCGAATGTTTTAACAAATTTTTGCCAGAAAAATGCCATAAAGTCCCTATACAGTTCAGTGAAACGCACTAAGCGAAATTGCGGAAAAAATGAATTATTTGTTATTATGTCGGGAAGTCTCGAGAAATAACGAAGCTGTCTTCCGTTTCGTCAACTCAAGGGATGTGTCAAGAAATAACGAAGCCTACCCACCATTGTCTACTCTAATCTCTAAATGGAATTTTTATATGTCAAATTGACATGTAAAGAACATTGTAGAGACATTTTTCCGATCCAAATTAAATTTCCATTAACAGTTTTTCTTTCAGATATATTTTTTTTCTTTGCTACGTGCATCGTCTTAATTCCATAAAATTTTGTAGACATCACAGCGGTCAAAATGAATTAAATTCGGGCCTATTGATAGAGCTAATAAACCCCTTCAGACGTGTAATAATAGACGAACAAAACGTCCAATTACATAATAACAGCATAGGTGACAGCTTAAAGAGCCTTAATTCGGTAGCTTTTGACAAGCAATTATCTGTTCGGATAATGTGACAAGCTTGGAATATATAAGACAGTCTTTCTCAGGCTCAATTTCCCACATGGCCTGCATTACTTACGTAGACGACTGAGAATAGTCGTAGTACGGGTCATTGGAGTTACGAAGAAGTCGTATGAAATTTCAATTAAACGAAGAAGGTTCTCATAACCTTACGGCATTTTGAGCAATAGGTGATTGATATCCGTAAATCTATCCTGGACAAATATTTTTGGAAATCACATTATTTGATATATTAGTAAATTAGTATTGATATGTATATAATATTAAAACAAAAAGAGAAGAAGTTATGTTGATGTGGACTGCAACGTTTGATTTCTGAATTTCTTTGTTTACGATACATACTTTATGAATTTATAGATTCCCCAAAATAATTCGAAGCATGTATAAAATATGAAAAATTAATAACAACGCTTTGTTAAATACCTAATTTCCTATAATTGCATACTTTTTCGAATTTTTTGCCAATTCAGCTTTTTCAGGTATTGTGTATTAAATTTTTCTAATCATGAATTTTACAAAAATTACAAAAACTTATCACATCACATTAAAATATTTATAGCTGGACAATGAATTCGTATTTCTATGTTTTACTATTCTTACACTTTCACCAAACTAACTCAAAATAAAGCAAATTTCTGGTTAATTGTTTCAAGCATAACTAGGCGATACATAATATTTCCTGAATTGTCGAAATTTTGTAAAACCTTAAAAACAGTAAATTATCTATAATCCAACAACAATTTTAGTCATACTGGCTTTTACTGATGTTAACTGGTACTAATAGTGTTAGAGTTATTACTAAACAGTTAGTGCACAGCACAGAAAGCTCCAGGTATAACCTATTTAATTGCATTTCTGTATATTATGACCGCACTTGCATTAGTAATTGTTGGTAATTTGTATATCTTACTATTCTTATACTTTTACGAAATTAACTCAAAATAAAGCAAATTTTTGGTTAATTGTTTGAAGCATAACTAGACGATACATTTTTAGAAATATTTCCGAAATGGCTTGAAATTTCGTAAAACCTTAAAAACAGTAAATCGTCTATAATCCAACAACAATTTTAACCATTCTGGCTTTTACTGTTAACTGGTACTAATAGTGTTAAAGTTATTACTAAACAGTTAGTGCACAGCACAAAAAGCTCCAGGTATAACCTACTTAACTACATTTCTGTATACTATGACCGGCCTGGCATTGGTAATTGTAAACCTGCCTAAACAATTAAACAGAATTAAAGAAGACTATGAGCTGCTTAGGTTGAATTAGACCTAACAAATGCTTACATCTTGTTTCATTGATTTTTTAAATTATTGATTCTAATTAGGAACAGATGTTTGATTGCCATATCCCACTTCTGGTGAATATTATTGATGCTATTCGCTCAAGGAGTTTATCTACTCCATGCTTGATTTACGTCGGTTTTGTTAAGTCGCTCTGTGGAGTGTACATTCTAGTAGAGATAAAACATCAGCAAGTTTTATCTCATCGCACTTTTAATGGCTTTTAGCAGTAAAAGCTATATATAGCTTTTAAGCAAGCACTATCCGGAAGAGGTATTATGGTAAAATTTTCATAAATATAAATTTCTACCATAATAGTTGTTACGGTGTGTTAGATCACCTGATAATCGCTTCTATTAACATTTTAATTACCCTATTACACTTATATATCCATTATCTTCCTACTGCTGTTCCCGGTCGCCCGTACGATCTAAAATCCACGTCTATAATCTCCTTGATGGTTGCCAATCCGGCGGCTACATGACAGAGATGGAGGAGATGTGACGATGAGAGATTATTCGTTTTTTTATTAGTTAACTAAAGCGCCCTTTAACCCCGACGGATGCCGGAGAAACAAGGTAATTACGTGTAATTTATTGAATTAACAAATGCTCACATAACCAATTAGGGTAGAGGAGTTGTTGAAGGTTAGATTTTATCGTTTGTCGCTTCTGTTGTAGGAGTGGGAAACGTTCGGAAATGGAGAGGAGTCGATAACGGCGGGAATACATTGATCTATCGGCACTGGTAAATTCTGTAAAGTTGGCGGCTATTGATCAACTAACTTCGTATCGCACGTTTTCATTGATCAGTATTCCATACCGGTGCATCCAAAGTAATGTCATCGGCGAGTAACTAGTAAAACTAAAAGCGTTCCATATTCGTTGCAGTGCTTCCAGTAAATTCGTTCTAATTTGGCACTCGTGGAGATCAATTGATTCAATGGGCATTTACATCTCTAACGTGACATGTAGAACGTATGGAACGCTTACAAGTTACACTTTTAGTTTTAGTTAGTGATGATATTACTTTTACTTTCTCATACAAGGCGCTTAATACTGTAATTAGGTTGATTTGTCCAATTTCAGTTATCATTTCTAGACTTTTTAGGGTCTCCTAAGTTCAAAAATCCTCCAACGAATGATCCTAACCATGAAAATCAGTAAGCAGAAAAACCGACTTAAAGATTTTGCTTTGGATGGGTTAGTATAAGAACATATTGAATATATATAGCAAGGAGAGTGAGGAGCAATTTAAAGATCCTTTTTCTAATTTTTCGCATATATCTCGGAAATGGTTCAGCCCACGAAAAAATTCCATGAATTAAAATTGTAGCTGACAAAACTTCCTACATTTTCTATATTTAAGGTTTTTTTTGTATCTCTTCTGAGACACGCTATTTTCGAAAAAATTGCGCCACATTTTCGACAAACTTTTCTCTTTTCTTAAATTCGTATAAGAAGACAGTAATATAATTCAATTCATAATAATTTCAAGAATAAGAAACGAGAAACGACATGGTCTCGTAGCGTTCTCGAAAGCTCCCAGAAAAGTTGTCTCGTCTTGTTTAATGTCGATCTAAGTCTCGTATCGCGCTAGAAGAATCTCGAGGTAATTGAATGTGTTTCTTCTGGACAACGTTTAATTTTTTAAATTAAACACAATTGAAATTTAGTCTTGAAATCTATTTGGTATAATTGGTATGAAAATGATTGAATTAAAAATATTAAATTATGGAGAACAGGTATCAAATCAAAAATCTATTTTATTATAATAAATGGGTTTTTTAGGATATGACGAATTATTTATTATTTTAATTATAACGACACATAGGAAATTAATCAATATCTATTTTTTTTAATTAAACAGAATTAAAATTTCGTATTGAAATCTATTTGGTATAATTGGTATGAGAAAGATTGAATTAAAAATATTAAATTATGGAGTACAGGTATCAAATCAAAAATCTATTTTATTATAATAAATGGGTTTATTAGGACATGACGAATTATTTATTATTTTAATTATAAGGGCACATAGGAAATTAATGTAATCTGTAGATATATTAATCGTGAAATGGGCATCATTTAACAGAATTGTGGAATATTAAAATTATATTTGCACTTTTACTCTCATGCTGCGGGAGATATTGTGATTAATCTGTACTTACACTTTCGAAATAAAATGGGAAGGCACTAATTAGACCCTTTTTGTGAACCTTTATGAAATTTGAGAACGCAAGTAAGAAATCCGACATTTCGAGACTTTTCGAGACGAGACCTCATCTCGTATCGAAATTCCAACGTTTAACCCCGTCTGGTCTCTTCTTGAATTTCGAGATATCATTAATAGGTTTTATGTCCGTATTATCTGCACATAATGCCCTTAATGCCTTTGCTGGTTTTACAAACATGAGAAAGCAGATATAAAATTCGAGTTTACAAGACTTTTCGAGACGAGACGAAAATTAGATATCCAAATTTCAACGTTTAACCTTTGAAATACGAGACGAGACCAGTCTTGATCAACTCTAGCCGTAAAGTCCTCTTGGATGAAGGAGTTACTTTAATTTAGGATTAGTTTAATCAGACGTAACAAAGTGATCCTTACAATCTTAACAATTCCTATAATATTTCCTTACAGGAATATTACATGCATTCTTTCACACATTCACATTTTGCACATAACAAATGTGCAAGGTTTCTAGGTGAATTATTAAACTTCTTGGGTTTACAACAAGGTTTATTATTGCAATATCAAAACGCATGAATATGATACTAACTAGGGCGAAATAAATACCCACCATTTTTTTATTTAATTTTAAGCCAATTTTAAGTGAGATAAAATAATCGAAAGATATATTTGGTATATTTAACATTACTACTGCCCAGGAATATGTTTACCAGTCGTATCCACAAGTCTTACCTTTCAAAATTGTCATCATACTCATTACAAATTACTTCTTTCTAACATAAGTAACGTAAGAGAAACAGACGGAAAATTCCCAATAATTCTTGACATTCGCAGATCACTACAAAATCAGCTTAAAACAAGAAAAAGAGGTAACCTGTTGCCATCTTTATTCCTTGTCTTCTTTTGCCAGTGGAAATAGAAATCACATATTTACTGAGAAAATCCAGTAGAATTTTGTGTTTCATGCTTAAGCCTTATGTAATAGATCAGAAATATTAGCGACAACGCATAACATCTATGTTCATAAATGTAGTAATTCGAACTGATACCATACTGTAACTGAGTGTCTCTTTACAAGTGAAATTTTTAAAACCACGGACCGTGCTGGAGTGAATGAGTTTAAATCAAGCTGTCTATTAACCTGGTATCCTATTTGCGTTTATTTTGCAATTCAATTGCTATGCCTTGTGAATGTCTTTAGTGTCACTCCCTGGGGGATGAAGTCACCCTGACGGCACCCAGAGAGGGTAACTCAGGGTGGAGAACAGAAAAGAGTTAAAGAAAAAGATATGTTAATTTACGTACAAAACGATTAACACAAATGGTACTCAAAAGCTAGTCGAGGGATGAGAATAATCTATACAAAGCGTTACACGATTAAAAGAATAACAAGAACTCAATACGTTACAATACAGGATTAAGGGGACCTTTCATTGGTCCCAGGGAAGCGAGAGTAGTTGTCACTATCGCGGAATGACCGGGCTAACGAGTTATTGAGTAATGAACTTGACCGTGATCGCTGACCAACGAACTAATTTATTGATTTGGTGCTTTACTTAAAGTCGTTCGTGAAATTATTGTAGCAGATCTGAATGCGCTGATTATTAATTGGATCAAAAACAAACAAATAATATGTGTAAGCTTGAATTTTTCTTCTGAAATCTCTAAAAAATGGTCAATAAATAAGAATTCATCACTCATTTTTTTTATGAATATTGCATTTTACGTTGATAATGCCGCATACTGTCCATAGGGCCGTATTTATAGTTCTAAACTTAAAGTTGACTTGAGTAAGAACGTCTCAAGCATAAGCTTTTGCTTATAATTTGTTTTCTTTTATAGTCATCTGTTCGGCAAAACTCGGTTGAGACTGTCACAAGTGGTATGTTTTCATAGTTTATCTCAACCCCTGTCAAATTTTGAAAGATATTTGTCATTGCGCTCATTACGGCTATTCAGTAAAAGAATCATCATGAAAACGGCTAACTATACCGAAACAGAAAAAAATATTCTGGATTGGTATATGAGTTCTATCAATTACTTCTGCAACACAAGGAAACCCGTAAATTTGGTTAAAACTAGAAATTAAATTTTATTGTTCCTTATCATTAAAAGGAAATTTGACATAATTTGCCGTATTTTCAGCCAATAACACTGATACCCTTTTTACTATCTGTGATACTGTTGCTTGGCTGACACCTTGTAAATCACCATTAACCATCTGTAATTAATACAACTATAATTGTAACTACAATCGTAACGTTATCAGTAGTAGCAGTGGAGAAATTGGAAGTCCGCGGTTATTAATTTTTTGAAAACCCTCAATTACCAAAGGAAGTATAATATCAATTACAGTTTGTTTGCTAAAACGATATCGCATTTCAAATTCTCTATCTCCGAAGTACTCCAAAGAGTTATTTCTATTGCTTATGTAATGTTTAGGTAAGGTAAACGTCTTCTTTGATTTTGTTCAATATCTTCTTCAACATTTACTAAATGCTCAAAAAATCTTCCATTACGTTCCAGGAGGTCTGGTTTACAAATTAAACTTTGTAAGATTTCATTTGGATAGGAGTGAAATTTTCATGTCAATGTCATTCACTTATATAAGTAAGACTCAAGTCCGGGTTCGAGGTGACTCAAACTTATCCCAGGCTTGAGTTGAACTTGACACTGAAGTTCGTTTTATAAAATAAAATTTGAGAACTTGAGTCAGACTCAACTTGGGACAAACTCAAGTGGCGACTATAAATACGGCCCATAGTGTCTCAAAGTGCCCAATAAGCAACGTCAAAGCGTACGGGCTCAATATGCTCTGTAAGTTTCAGCATTCTACCACATACCAAAATTGACTGAAACAGACAAACGAGCAATATATTTAAAAATCCTGTACGAGCTGCGAATGAGAAACTACATTTTTGGAAAAATTTCCATATCCTTTTCTCCCTTTATCTGGTGCCGAGTTATACGAGTACCCTTATACTTAAGTTAACTTAACTTAAGTTAACTTAAGTTTTGGTTAGAGCGGATTCGTTACGATAAATTACGTTTATTACATAATTACCGTCGTTTAGAAAAATTTTCAGCTTACGCTTTCTTCCATACTAAAGATCCCTCCCCGACGCCACATTCCACGAGAGAATAAAGCATAATCTCGGACTGTAATCATGAATCTGGCGTATGTTGACCAATCCTTAAACCCCCTAATGAAATCTCGGCGTGGAAGTATTGACAATGCCTATACCGAAAATTCCATTGTTTGTTGGTTAATTCCGAGCCTTGATTTTAATTCGCGGATTTAGTGCACGCAAGAACGAGTCCCGTTCACGGTCAAATATTAATTTAGCCGCAGCCGCAACACACGGCTCTTTTGCCACTTAAAACGTAAAATAATTGAATCGGGACCGCTCTGGATGCTATTTCTCCCGGAAAGGGCCATGTGTTCCTCCTTTACGCTTGTCAAATTTACGGACATAATTTATTATTTATTAAAGAGACGTAACGCTCCAGAGAAGAGGAGTGTGTGGCACAGTTCTGCAAAATTACAAATGTGGGAGCTGTTATATTGATCACAGAAATTACGAATCACTCCAAATGTCATATATCCATTATCTCACAGTGTTATTAAATTACCTTGTTACTTTATTCTTACAGGCAAATTAATGGAGCAGGGTGACCACAAAATTTCGAAATTTCCTGACTTCTCCCTAACTTTTCCCGCCAAATTTTAAAAATTTCCGACTTTATTTTTGTATTCTATGGTCTTTCACGCATGCTTCCAGGAAGTCTTTTCTTAGGAAAGTAATGAAAGGAACATAGGAAAAATATCATTGAAAATAATATTTAGATTATTTTTACTGTATTATGCCTTGTGAATTTCTCAATTAAACTGCCTTAGCTTATCAGGTCTCAATTGGTATGACTTCTTTTCATTTTTGAGGTTCAGTCTTGCGTGTGAGATAAGATCTCGCAGTTTTTTTCTGAATAGCCCCAAAATTCCCAAATTTTTTTCCAAAATCCGACTTTTCCCGATTTCCCTGACTAAATTTGGAATTCCCTGACTTTTCCCTCATTTTCCTGATTTCCCGACTGTGTGAGTACCCTGTAGAGATATTTCTGCACATTAAAATATAGTCGGTAAAATGTACTACCTGTACTATCATTTAAAAGACAGTTTATAGATGAAAACCCACCTATTTGCCCATCGAAATCGGTTTTTGGATTTTTATAAACAAATTGAATGGCAAAAATGCATTTATTTAATTTTTTTGCGAATATTGCGAAAAGTAATAAATGGATTATTATAAGACCCGTAGGAGTTTTGTAAAGAATTAAAAATCCTACAAAATTTTTTTTAACAACTCCTTGTTCACCGAAAAAATCTCAAAAAACCTCCAAAAATTTACCTTTCCTTAAAAATTCATCACTTCGACAAATTTGAAGCTGGAAAAACTATCTTCAAGGAAACAATAGATAACAATGTGTAATTTAAGTGTGAGGAAGATGGTTTCCGTATTTTCTGCACCATTACGTTATAAAAAATTATCGCACTTTTGTGCAAAATGCGCGAATTTATGGGAAATTTAATTGTTCCCATGAGAAAAATAATTTTCCAAAAATTTAATAGAAATAATGTAAAATTTGAATAAAATAAATTAACATAAAAACATTAATTTAACAATTTAAATACCTACTTAATAAAATTTTCCCAAAAATAAAATTTATGGGGAAAAATAGTAATTAAATAATAATAGATCGTAAGCACATTCAGATGCCAAATCGTAAACAACATATAACCCTAACTGAATTATTATTTTATTATGTCCTAAAACCCTCCTATGAAACGGAAACCCTAGATAGTAGACTTATTTAGACAGATTTAACCCAAATAACCTGAATTAGAAAGTGCTTCATTACCTCAAAAGTTTAAACTGCGCACGTTGACTAAGCATCTAATGACCAATTAGGCGCTACAAATTTGAATTTTTTATTTTTCTTACAAGGGGCTGAAATTAACAACTGTAAATAGAAATTTTGAGATATTTTTTTGTTCAAATTCTTAACATTTCTTATTTCATATGAGAAAACCGTATAAAAATGATACAATTCAATCGTTTTTAACTATGAAACTGAAGATTGACCCCTAACGAGAGTAATAATTCTACTAATAAAATTCCAATTGTTCTACTTTAAAACATATTCAGTTTGCAACAAAGCTAATTGCGTATTGTAATAAATTGTTTTCCTAATAAATCATAATGTAATAATAATCTTAATAATTTAGTTATAACTTGTAGGCCCAAATTCAAAGAGCTCTAGCACCCTTATAAAACAGTTTGAGATTGAACTAATTTAGGCTACATCTAATATATAAAATGAAATCTAATAACAGCGACACCTTGTATACCACATTCTATCACCTTTTATTGTAATTCCAATACACAAGACTTGTTCCCCTCTTTCTTCGAATTGAATCTCAGAATGTTCATTATCCAGATCTCCCTTCCCGAAATGCAAATGTACAATCAAAACTAATTACTAGTGTGGGGGGGCTTCATTTAACTTGCACAATTCCATCTGAACTAAATGCAACCAACACTGAAAATTTAATACGGTCTTGTTAAGGTATGCACAATAGAAGGCAGAAGCACAGCGAAGCTTCAAAGATTGAACAAATACAGGAGATACCTTCTAATTAAATTTTGGCTGGAAGGCCTTTAGTGTCACTGTTTCGCTTATGAAATTATACGTGCGACGATATCATACGTAGGACTATAGTTTAAATAACAGATTATGCAAGTAAGTTCTGGAGGTGCCATTCTGTTCAAAAATTATTTATCAACGAAATACGAGAGATCTTGTGTATTAACTGGAATTGACGATTCAGTTAGTTCGTTCACCTAGATTGGAGTAGTAAAAATAAGTTGTGGTGTAATTGTAAACTTTCAAGTTTCTTACAAGATAATTCAATGGTACCTTTTTAAATTCCAGCTCTATTTAAAACCTCATTAACTGAAAACCAATTGTTCTAACCAAATTAATAAATACTTTAGTAGTAGACTTATCTTGTCAAAATAAACGATTACATAGCTGAGTCTACTTCAATTGTATTTACGTACGAAGTCCGTCGTTGATGGTGATTAAACTGTCCCGTCATATTCAGTCGAAATTTCTTTTCAAACCTTACGCTTCCACAACCCCTTACATAGGGCAATTTTCTCATGTGTCATTTACACAAAACGTAGTAGTAAAATAATAATAAATACTCCATAACCCCCTGGTGAAAAGAGGAGTGATCGTAATTGCACGTCAGTATATTGAAAATACGAGCAGGATATGTATATGGAACTATAAAGTGCGTGAACTGCTCCTGTTACATTTTTATTTCGCAAGATTTTTCGATTAGCTTTTGTACGTTTATATTTTTTCCTCTGCAGATCCCGAAAGGCGATATTTCACTCGGGCGTATTATTTTTTAGGCATTTGTTCACCAATTTTCCAGAATGGAACAGACGAAGTAGTATTTCTTATCGGGCCATTCATTCCGAAAGGTTGTCTTTAGCATTGGTGTCACTGCGATATATATATTTATCGGTGATTTATTTTTACAGTTAATGATTCTACTGTCTAACCCTTCTCAACTGTTCCCATTTAACTTTAATTAAAATACGCCGATCGGCCAAAAAAAGCGGGACAATCAGACAAGACGCTCTAATAAAACGATATGCAAACAAAGCATCTGGGGATATTAACATCATGCTAAAGGTAAGATGACAACACCGAATTGAGTTAACGATTAAATAAACATCACTCGGGCCAACTCTTATAAGTTATGTCGTTGCAACGAATACAAATCTCTGTTTGTGATAGCAAACACATATCTGCAATCCATTTTTTGAATACTTAAGTAGCCAAATACACGATTGAGATCAGCGAGAAACGAGCGAGGATTTCAAAAGTGTGCAGCATCGCATAAATTGCGAATCGGATTCTCAATATGAATCATGAATAAGTAAAGTATATGAAATCGAGAACTTTTTAAAGTTTCGTCTAGTAGGGTTATTTTGAGTCAAAGGACACGAATTCTGTACGGCCCGAGGACATCTTTTGCCCGACGCTGAAATTATTTATGCGTTGTTTATTGCCTATATCGTGTCTTTTAACCTCAAAATAATCTTCGATGGATTTAAGGATAACATTCCTCATATAAATACATGTATTAAAAATGGAAATTTTGACACAATTCGTGATGATAATTGCATTACTTCCTAATTTTCATAATAGTTTTATATCGCATGCTAATCGCATCAGATCCATTGATTTTTCTTATTAAACTATCTTTACATTGGAATTTTTTAAAATTGATTTTAAAATTAAAATTAAATTATTACCGTCCAATTGAAAGGGCTCACATATTCATCATCATCATCATCAATCGGCTATTCTCGTCCACTGCTGGACATAGCCTCCCGTAGTAATTTCCATCCCCTTCTGTCTCGAGCTGCGTTCATCCAGTTGGAATAGATACGCTTTATATCATCCGACCCTCGGGTTGGTGGTGGTCCTCTGCTGCGGAGTGTATCGGCTGCAACCGACTTCGACCACGACATAAGAAATGCCAGGTAGTTTTCAGTTTTAGGGATTAAGGGGATGGTGGAGTTCGACCACTGGTTTACGACCCAACCCGGTAAACGACGAGAGTTAAGAAAGTGATAATGTCCACCAAGGTAAAGAAAATAGATATAAATAAATAATACAAGAAAAAATTACAGAGAATAATTTGATATTTAATCCCGCTGAAATCGCTATTGATTATGAAATATCAATACATTTTGCTTGCGCCGAAGTGTAAGATTGTTGGGTGTAGACTTCATTTAACATAAAATTGGTTTAAAGAAATTCAAAGTCTTGGCCTAGTTTCCAAATATCGAAACCATAATTCAAGAATTGGTCATGTATTATTAGATGTACCAACGGAAAACCTAATAAAAATTAGAAATTAGAAATTAGAATAATAAAAATATTAGAATTAATAAAATTAGAACAACAAAGAAGTAACATTCAAGAAAAAGCACATTTAATTAAACAAAAAATTACAGAATATAAGTCAAAAACAATATCTAAATAATTATTTGTTAAGGAGATAAGTTTCGAATATCTCGTTTAATTTTGTGTATTTTTACGTTATCTGTTTTGTATTTATAATATTCTTGTATTTGTAAATGACTGGAAATAATGTAGTCTAGTGTCTATTGTCTAGTTTTATTTTGTTTAATTTTTTTTCGTATTAATAATATTCCTACCTAATTATTTTAAAATGTATCATTATCCGCACAATGATGGAAAATACATATTATATAAGTTTCAGATTACTACCAACTATAATAGTCATATGTAAAAATTGTAAAATTAATCTGTGCAAAATAACTGAAAATAATACAATGTATTGCTAAATTTAAAGATATTTATTATTTATTACCTGTGAAGTTATAATTTCGGAATTCATTACATGGGTAATCTTACCACCCGGGGGTCAATTAGATAATCCCATAATCCTCTAAACAGAAAGTGGTGGTCGACTTCGACATCTTTATTTTAGACTACCTGAATTGGTGGTCGAAATCGACACCTCCCGTATTATTTAACCAACTCTTTGTCGTGTGATTACGAACTCTTTTACCATAATCCATCTATAATAATTATCTAAATAAATTGCCCAAGATGACATTTATGGTATTCCTCTATCATAGTGACAGTCATTAATCAAGTTGGTAACAATTACAAACTGAACGAAGTAGTTTTCACTTTTTTTCTAAGTGTCTTGACATGTTGAGAGTTAAAAGGAAGTCTTCACCAAATCACATTTTTTGAACATCATCAAACATCAAGTGTTATTTAACCAACTCTTTGTCGTGTGATTATGAACTCTTTTATCATAATCTATCTTTAATAATTATCTAAATAAATTGTCCAAGAGGACATTTATGGTATTTCTCTATCATAGTGACAACATTAATCAAGATGGTAACAAGTACAAAATGAACGAAGTAGTTTTTCCTTTTTCTCTAAATGTCTTAACATGTTGAGAGTTAACAGGAAGTCTTCACCGCATCACATTTTTTGAACATCATCAAACATTAAGTGTCATTTAACCAACTCTTTGTCGTGTGATTACGAACTCTTTTATCATAATCTATCTATAATGATTATCTAAATAAATTGTCCAAGATGATATTTATGGTATTCCTCTATCATAGTGACAGTCATTAATCAAGGTGGTAACAATTACAAACTGAACGAAGTAGTATTCACTTTTTTCCTAAATTTCTTGACATGTTGAGAGTTAAAAGGAAGTCTTCACCACTTTACATTTTATGAACATCATCAAACATCAAGTGTCATTTAACCAACTCTTTGTCGTGTGATTACGAACTCTTTTACCATAATCCATCTATAATAATTATCTAAATAAATTGTCCAAGATGACATTTATGGTATTCCTCTATCATAGTGACAGTCATTAATCAAGTTGGTAACAATTACAAACTGAACGAAGTAGTTTTCACTTTTTTTCTAAGTGTCTTGACATGTTGAGAGTTAAAAGGAAGTCTTCACCAAATCACATTTTTTGAACATCATCAAACATCAAGTGTTATTTAACCAACTCTTTGTCGTGTAATTACCAACCCTTTTATCGGTATTGTAACGTTTATTCTAATTTATTTACACACTGTCGTAACACTACTTAATTGAAGTAAACTATTACTTAACGAATTAATTAATTTATATCCACACTCTTAACTCTAATTTATTTGTACAATTTCACTTGTTCGTTTATCGCACTGTTTTCACTCGCGGCTTCTCGTCTAATCTCCTCGTGTTGCTCCGTAACATTCCACTCGCGTATTTTCTTGTTTCTAATATATTTTATTTACTTATTCCACTTCTGACACTAATGTAACGTTTTTACCTACGCGAGAATTACTACACGACACGAGTTGTCTTACCAAATTTATTTTGACGACTTAAGGGGGATAGCCACTGTGATGGTTCAAAAAAAAATATTTTTTTGTTGTTGTCTTAAATCAAAGCTTATATATTCAAAAATAGGTGTACAAAATTGCAGGTCAAAATTTCAAAAATTGACTAAGTTATAACGATTTTAGTGACAGCAGGCAGGGCACAATATTTCTCGCTAGGCTTTGTTTTGTAATATAAATCTGGTTTTTAGCGGTTTTAGAATGTCCAGTTTATGGATTTAGGTGCCTAGAAGTTCGGCCGATTTTTAGTTATTCTCGAAGTTTCGTAGTGAACGCACATCGTTTCTCTGACTCTTGCTTTTACCAATTTTTAAAAATATTTTGTGTTTTATTACGAAATGGATCGTAAAGGTAACAAAATTAATAAAAGCAGTAAAATTAGCTGTTTAAGAAATAGAAGAAAATGTTATCAGCCGCGTAATAGACATGAAATAGAAACAGGTGCAAACATAAGTCCCAAACGGCCTACCAATGCTTCTAAACGCAAAATTTTGCAAAATTGAATATGGTGTCCATCCTACTATAAGTCATAAAATTATGAACTTTTTTAGTGTTTTTATAGTGCTGAGTAATCATATATCAAGTAAAGGACTCGATAGTTTAATATAGGTATGAAAATTTTAAAAGATTCATGATTTTATTGCGCGAGAAATTGACTAAAAACTATAAACGCGTTTTTCTCAAAACGACTTTTTTCAAATTGGTCGCATCGATAACTCGGACAATTCTTTACCGATTTTTAATTTTTTTGTTTTGTTTTGTTCGTCTTAATAGTGGCTATGGTTAAGCGTAGCCGATTTGGAAAATTTTGTTTTTAACTATTTTTTAAACTGTTTGAAAACAAAAAAAAAACCGGTCGAAAAAATAAAAATATTTTCAATCGGTCGCCACTTTGTGAAAAATCAAAATATAAAAAAACGGCTACGTACAACGATAACTATATTCATACAGATTGTGCTAGTTTTAATCTTTTTTTATTCTGATTACCGGCTTTTAAAAAATCGATGCGACCATGGCGGGGGAATTTTTTTTCGGGCTTTATGGCATCGTTTATATTGTTAAAACTAATAAATACTTTTTTAATATTAATTTGTGGAAACATTGCTGGATATGTACTTAATAAAATAAAATAAAAACGATCCATAAATTCCTTTATTTACCAGGTCAAAAAAATTATTGAAAATCACTAATTTTTTCAGCCGTCACAGTGGCTATCCCCCTTAACACTTATCTAATTTATTTGTACACTTCACTTAGCACTTATCTACTTATACATAATCTAATTTATATTATCGCACTTACATCTAATTTATATAAACCACATTTATTTACGTTACGGCCGCCCTGGCCGACATCCGTTGACCAGTCTACCGGCGACTATTTACGACTACCCGCGACTATGCTTCTATCGCTCTCCGTCTGCTATTTATTTAGCCGCATGGGATTTCCAGAAACATCTCGTCTCCTCCCGAATGGTAATTCGGCTTCCAGGAAATCCATCCGTTCGTTGAATTCCAGAAAGATCGACGAGGCTCCGGAACCTTCTTGATAGTACTCGAATATCCTACGGCTTTCCAAGAATTCCACCAGTTCGGCGAACCTATCTCGTTAGGAACTTCTTAGAAGAGACTCATTTCGACGTTCTTATCGTTATGGCAGGCTATTTCGATATTCTATATTAAATCGTAAATCATAATTTCGTGCATTTATATTTATTTAAAATGTGTAGAGTGTATAGAGTTTGTATACCTTGTTGGGTATTGGATTCGGTAATAGTTTTCAAATACGGACATATATATGTTCGTTATTTTAGGCAGTTTAAAATTGAAATCCTTTAAAATTTCGTTACTATCGACTTTGGAATCAAAACTCTCAAATATTTCTGGTGGTGGCTTTTCTCAAAACGACTTTTTGCGTATGAATAAATTATCGTTGCACAAACATTTACAGCATCGATCAAATCCATTTTTTCTTGGGCAAACTGTCGCCCTCTCCCGCTCAGAGCGGAAGGACCCGGACCGTGTATTAATTTCAGCTAAAACCATGAAATCAGTGAAATATCCTACGTCACATCGGATACCCATAATTTTCCTATAAATGAAAATTCAATTATTCGAGCGACCCTCGTCATCCCAGAGGACCGTTTAACACGGTATTCCATTAAATTCCATAACAGATTTCGCATATCCACCGTTTCGAGAAAGCGTGTTTTCCAATTAACATAAGATCATTATTAAGATACCGTGGAAAAGGTTTATCGAAAAAGCTACATTTATGGCGCCGACGCGACATCGCCCAACGAAATAGGAGAGAAACGGGACTTAATAAATTATGTACAACACGAAATCATTACGGACAATTATTATAGTCCGTGAGCTCCGAAATCGGATCTGCTATTATTCGGTATTATAGTAATTAAACTCAAAAATGTGGAGTTAATTACCGATACAAAAAGCTGTGTGCTATATTAGTGGGATTTAGTTTCGAATAGTCAACAGCGTTTATTTGATACTATAGATTATTAAGAAAATTTAAAGGTAAATTAGGGAAGTATTTTGGGTAATCGTGTTCCAATTAAAACAAATACGATGAGGAGATCCTTCATGAATATCAGAAGAGATGAAAGACATCTCAGAAACAGAACACTGTAACATTCCATCTCTAAGATGGATCGTTTATCGCATCAAGTAAATTAGAAAATTGCTTTGCGTAATCATGTCCCAATAGAATATAATTCTGTAACATTTGTGTATGAACATGGGTATTTTAACAGAGTAAACGATAACTTGAAAATTGTCATTATCGTTTAAGTAAAGATGAACTATTCACAAAAGAAAGAAAAAAATAATACTGAAAATTTTGATTCTAACAGTAAAATATTTTCAGGAAGATATCAAACCTAACCCCGATCCCTCTACAGAGCCTTAGATCCTTTTGTTTAACAGCTTAATAGTTTAACTTGATGAGACCCAACACCAACCGTACTCACTAACCATTCTAACTCGTCTTACTTCGTCGAAGTAAAGTTACTTCAGTGTCACTCAAACTTTCAATTTCCAATACAACTTTCGCTTTCGGTACGCGCCCGTTTACGTTTACATCCTGAAGTGTTGTTCAAACAAGGTGGGTGGTTGGTAGGTTCGCGGGCCTGGACGATCCCGATATCGAACGCAAAAGCGAAATTCACTTTTCATTCCTCCGCAACGGAATCGATGGTTACCGGCAGCGGAGGCGATGCTTTTCAGAAATTTTACACCCCGAAACGCGAGAATTCTCCGAGGGGAAGCTTTAAATAGTGTGGGGGCAACAGAAGGGGGGGGGGGGTAATACGGATAAACCGAGCAGATAAAGCGGATAGAGCGGATATTTATTGCATGAGAGGATTAAGTGGTCGTGTAGACTGTTGAAGTACAATAACGAGGATGGCGAAGGTGTAGTTTGGAAGGGGCACCTTCAAACTCCGGACTCGTTTGTTCATCCATACAGTTCTCTTATGCTTTGCTATTGCAATTTCGTCCAACTTTTAATAGCACTCCTGTGCGGATAATATGTTCTGTTATTTTTATTAAATTTTTTTCTGTTCCTTGTACACAAAATATGAACGTGTCAAACGAAAGAATGTAATTTTAATTGTACTGTGTTATTTTTAAACTATTTTACGTCCTTGAATAAAACTATTTTTCAAAGGGTGGCCCAACTCTCCTCCCCTTACATATATATATTTTCACAAATAGAGGTAGTATCTGCACCAAATAATTAAGTCAGGGGTAAAACGTGTATTTTCTCACTTCGATCACCTAAAGGTATGCGTTGTTTATTGCTTGTTTGTTACTAATTAAATAAAACTTCTGTCTCAATCGTTAAGCAATGACTTGCTGACGGCCGCGAAACTAACAATATTTCCATAGAACGTAATGGTCTGCTTTCTGGGGACTTGGTTGAACTCCTTCAATCCTCCAATTTCGCCACTTAATATTATTTTTTTCTAACTTGTTCGTTTCGTGCCCTTTTGGGGATGATGCCATTTACTTATATCCCTGTTCTAACCAGTTTCATATTCCATGGCACTCTCTCTCCCCTAGGTTAATGGAAGAATGGACGAAGAAATGGAAGATAACAATCAACGAGGAGAAGACAGAGGCAATATACATAGGACTGAAGACGGAACGACCCAACGATTATAGACTAACCAGGATTGCTCACTTAAATTTAACCAATGTTGGACAGTTTTGTGACGGCACCACCGGCGCTGAAGTGCGTTTACGTGTTGATCTGTCGATGACGTGATGTGGATATCGTACGTAAATATGGATTACGTAGAGTACGTACCTAAACCGTACAGTTTACAATGATAAATCACACTATTTAATACAGTAAAATGAATAAAAATCTCTATCTTCTGTCCATCACCGGTGGTGACGTCACAGAATTTTTGTCAGGCAGATTCGGCGAACTGAGCAATCCTGGTAGTCTATAATCGTTGGGGACGACCGACGACCAACATCATAATTAGGACAAAAGGAACTGAAATGGAAGGAAGTACGATATCTAGGAATCCACATAGAGAAGGAGAAGGATTCTCTCCATGTAGAGAATCTACATGGAGAAGGCACATAGAGGAGAACGAGAAGAAGGCGAAAGACGGATTGAACAGACTAGGACCACTAATAGGACGACGGAAACCAAGACTGGAAACCAAGAGGACGATCTACCTGGCAGGAATAAGACCAATAATGACATACGGAATAGCAGCGTGGGGACAAACAGCAAGTACGCACCTGGAGAACCTGGAGAAGATACAGAACCAAGCGATGAGAAGGATGACGGACGCACCATGGTATAGGAGGAATGAACAACTACGACGGGACCTACGCATCGAAGAGCTGAAGAAGGCCATCAAGAAGAGGAGGAGGAAGACGATAATCAAGGCAATGGAACACACGAACCCACTAATAAGGAAGGCAACGGACTACGTCGAGGAGTCGAGGACCCAAGATCAAAGAGGAGAAGACCCAAGACGGCAATGAAGGAAGACTAACCACGAAGAACATACCAGGAAGATGAAAATACATTAAGAGGACCACCAGGACGACCAAGACAACCCAGAAATACTATCATGCGGAGGAAAGAGGAACCAAGATGGAGAAGTAAGGAGCCAGGTGCTCAACTACATATAAAATCAGGTCAACACACGTTGCGTCCCCCTAGGTTAAGGTCGCTGATGTCCATATTCGTAGGTCAAAATATATGTCGTTGGTTTGTTTAATCCTGTTTTACCTTAGTTACCACCTCCAAACCGAACACACTTAAGGGCCAATTAGGTCCCTACGCGTGACAATACACCTATAAATAATACTTTGGTTATTTAAAGATTTCGTTTCATATTTATTAACAAAATTAAATTCATTAACTACTGGACGTTTAATTTCAATGGCTTTTTAAATTTTATTAAAATTTAAAGTTTTAGGGCACATCAGGAATTTTGAATGGAGGGCCAATAAAGTTGGATTTCTAGATATTTTACTGCCATTTATGGCTATGGTAACATATTACTGGCGGAGGAAGTTTCGGCCGCGACCAGGTGGAGACGATGGGAATTTTGGGCAGCATGACCGAAAAGGTGGTTTTATTGTACAGGTATTTTGGGCGGTAAAGAAATTTAACCCTGGCGCATTTATGTTTGAATTAGGAATCTTTATCACGAAAATTTCTTTATCACGAAAATATTAAAGGGCAAGAAAAATGGATAAGAGGGCAAGAGAATACGCAAATTACGGGAAATCCCATCTAAGAGGACAAGGGAAATCCTTGCTGACCGTTCGTACCCATACACTTCCTACCTACCTGTCTTAAGCCGCGGCCCAAATTTCTTGTAAGCTTATTTGGCCCTTCAATTAAAGCAGGTACCCTCATTATTTGCGGCCCAAAGTTCGCCCGCCGCATATTACGTTACTATGTAAGAAATAAACTTATCCATATTCTTCTAATTTCAATTTTTGTTATTTACCTCATGTTGACTTTCCGTCCCTAACGCTTTGGTAACCTTCCTTACTAATTTAGTTTTGTTAAACAATAGCTGGTGTTATTCTTCATGGATTATTTAATACCGACATTTTTCCTACTTTCAAACATTTATTTTTTTGAAATTTTTCCTATGTTAACACTTCGAAATTTTTAATAGTCAAGTATGCAATTTAAGAAACTAAAATGACATCATTGATTTAAAACAAATGACGTCGTTTGCTCTTTGTCAAAACAGATGTAATTTGAAAAACTAAAATCCGCCTGTCCAACTGATTCTTATATTAATTAATTTTTAATAATGTAGCACTAAATTACGTTTCATACTTTAAACTCAAAAAACAAACATATTTAAATTATGAGAATATAGACTTGACAATAACGCACAAAGAGATTGTCAGGTAATTCTGTGTTACATTAATACGTGTTAATACATTCGTGTCTTAAAATGTAATTTTTTAATAACACTGGAGCACTGGATCAGTTCAATATGAAGGCATGACACCTTCGCCAAAATGTGAATACCAGAAGGTTATTTTAATATTTAAATTTCTTATGAATGTGACGTTTCACCCATTAAAACCACCTAGTTATCTTTCCATTCGCTTGGAAGTCACCGTAGTAATTGATGGTAAATCAATTGAAAACACCGGCATGGCTTCCCTCTTCGCTTCGAATAATTAATATTTTTTATCAAAGCCAAACAACTGATCGTAAGGTGATATCAGTATAATGACTTGTTTTCTATATGTACACATAGAGAGAGGGGGGGGGGACAGTTTATCATTAAAGGTGGTATACATACAGGAGGTTGAATAAAGATGCGAAGACATAAAGCCAAGTACATACTTATATTAATGGTGATATGAAAATTTTGAACTTAATTCGTGTTATGAAATTAATAGGATTTCGACTACCTGCATGGATAGATACTAAAACGCAGTAACGGACCCTCCCAAAAAATTTACACTTTAAATATTGCGCCCCGAATTTGAATTCACTTTAACTTTTAAATCGATAACCTCCATAAGCAAAAATCCCCTTGAAGCTCCACTCATTCCTTTATCTTCACTTCGTCAGGCGAGGGATCTCTTAATACAAATTTTATCGTAAAAGAAGCTTTCATTTAATTAGAAATCCTCCTTAACTCGGGCCGTGTAATTCTGTTCAGGTCTGCTGGTCGGCGTGTTACTGTCCACCGCTTTTAATTTCCATCTCTAGACCGGAACAGCGGAATAAAACACCTTTGCACACCCACCGGATATGCATCGAATTTTTACGTTGCTACTACAGAAAACGCGAGGATGGAAATGGGAGAAACGGTTTTCGAGCCTGTGGGAACAGTGCTTAATTAGCATCGATTCCGCGGAACGATAAACCGCGGTTAACCGAGATGGATGTTGATGATTCGATTTGGTGTATCCAATGGTTCCTCGGACGCATACTTACATAAATCTAAATAATATTGAACGGAGGGATATTTACTGATTTATTTTATGGGAATCAATGTGACATTATGACTCGATGTCAAAAAGAGCTATTAATCCGCTCGGGGTTAATAGTAAAACTAAGGGCATCCTCCATAAAAAACAAGCCTATTAGTATTACTTAACTATAGCAGCACATAACGTAAGAATGTATTATCAATATGTAATTACAAGATTTGTGGAATATCTACTTTATTACTGGCGTAAATATCTGGAACCATGGACACATTTCTATTCCTAAAAAGACACTTTCAGGCTCCTCCTTAATTCTATTCAGTCGTTCAATATTTTCACAAATCGCTGAAACTGTCCATCCTGTAAATCATTGTGCTTTTCTATTTGCAGGAAATACTGTTTAGACTCCATTTTGATATGGAGAAAACAACCCCAAGAAGTACACTTAGTAAGCCGAGACATCTCACGCCGCTTTTAATAATGGAAAAGCTCCTGTTAAAGTCCAGCTTTAATTCTCAGACGTGCCGTAAACCGGAGCGACGTAGAAAAATAAAAAGGAAAGTAACAAGTATATATGAAGTACGGACCCGTTTCATCTGCCTTTTATCGACAATATAAGCAGTCCATTAACCGTTTATCATTTTTCACCCGGGACATCTTTGCTTTTTTCCCTTCTTCTCTTTCGTTTTCCGCCCGTAATAAAACCCGTTCGGGCTGAGGTCGAAAGGGGGACGGAATTTAGTTCGCTAGAGTAGAAATACGGCAGTTGGTCAAATGATTAGAAACTGAACCGAGAGAGGGATTCAATAAATTACCCTCACGAAAGCAATAAACGATCCATTAAGTTTTTTGGGGGGCTGGGAACGTAAAAAAGTACGTAAATATGTATGTGGAAGGTCCTAAGAAGTAAAGTTACAAAAACTCGAAGCTTTAGGCTCAGAAAACTTGAGCAAGTTTCAAATTATCAATCGGCAAGGGCAAGGCATTTATCATACAAAAAGGAACGTATAAGTTCAATTTTAAAATGTTTGCTCTTAAAAGGCGCCAAAAAAGGAAACTAAAAAAAATGGCATTTCTCAATTCAAATGTTAAAAGTGGCTACCGTAAATCATTTCATGCAAACTACCAGTCTGAAGACTTATTTCTGACGAGTAATCCTTTCAATGAAAATTATTAACAATTTCGAAACTGAATCCATGGCCTCCCATATTCTGAGAATTTCTGAACTTTAATAATCTCTAGTTACTTTTAAAAAAAAATTAAGTAAATATATGTAGAAGGCCCTAGGAAGTAGTGTTACAAGAACTCAGTTTTAGGCTTAAAAGCTCGAGCCAATTTTGAATTATCAATCGGCAAGACTGTATAGTATTCGATATTTTTGCAGTTCAAAAGGAAATATATAGAATCTACTTTAACATTTAGGAGCTATCAAATACAAAATTAATGAAAGTTCGTGATTAATTTTCAAATGTCTGCTAAATAGGAAACTAAAAGTACTTGACATTTTTCAATGAAAATGTTAAAAGTGGCTAGCGTAAAACGTATCATGCAAACAACCAATCTGGCAACTTACTTCTGACGAGTAATACTTTCAATAACAGTTATTTACATAAAAGTCTGAAAAACCTCACATTACTGAAGAGGGGCTAAATTGAAATACGAGGCACTTCGTGCCGAGTATTTTAAAGCTCCCACTCAAGTAAGAGATTTTACTGACGTGTTTTGTATTAAATTTTTCAGAAAATCGTAAAAAAGGCGAATTTTACAAATTTTAGCAAAATTTGTTACAAATTCCACAAAAATCAATTTTGTCAATTTTGTTGCCAACTACAGTTACAAAGTAAACATGTTACGTCTTGTAAAGTCTTTACTGTATTAACCCGGAAAATTCAGTTTCCCTGCCCGAAAATAAGCAGGAAAATATTTCCAAGACAATTTCCGGAAAAAATTATTAACAATTTTTAAGTCTGAATCCACGACCCTCCTATCTTCTGAATATTTCAACTTTAATAATAGTGGTGAACACGAGACGAGACGAGAAACGTCATGGTCTCGTCACGTCTCGAAAAATTCCCAAAAATTATGTCTCGTCTCGTCTAGATCTGGTACAGGTCTCATCTCGTCTCGCCTCGTGTCTCAAAAAGTCTCGAAATGAATAGATGGTAGTTTTATAAATGAATACTTTTTTGATAACATTTACTGATTTTCTTGAAGTACCTATACAGGTGTGATAAAGTTGAATGTACAGTAGTATTTTATTGATGTCATGTTTTGATAAAGAATATTTCATTTTTAGAAAATATTGAATTAAAGAAATTAGATAATAGAGAACAGGTACAATATGAAGGAATGAACATTACTGTTAAATATGTCCATTACCTCCGATAAACGATTCACACCACTGTCCGTCTGTCTGTTGTATAATAAACCCTTCCAAAATTCTAAGGAAACGACGGGCTAATTATAAATTTTACTCCCTTACTGGACAATGGCACGGTTTAATCTTGACCCTTTATTAGGTATCCTTTTACCTGCGCTTTCACCCTCATTGCTATGGAGTTTGGTGGGTCTCTCATTTTATAAACGAAAAAAAATTCTTAAATTGCAATTTCTTAAAAAAAAATCGAGACTTAGAGATTATCGAGACGAGACGAAATTATGTCTCGTCTCGGCTCGTCTCGAACCAGTACTGGTCTCGTCTCGTGTCCAACACTATTTAATAAACACTAATTATTTTTCAAAGGTGTTTGAAGTATGCAAATATGTATGTAGAAGGTCCTAAGAAATAAAGGTAGAAAACCTTACAGCTTTTGTCTTGAAAACTTGAGCTAGTTTTGAATTATCCATCGGCAAGGCTGTGATGTGGTACATATTTAATATTGCTGCAATTTAAAACGAAATATGTAGAATATACGATATTTTAATATTGAGGAGCTATCTAATTTTAACATGTCCAAAAAGGAAATTAAAAATAGTTAACATTTTTCAACTTAAATGTTAAAAGTGGTTACCGTAAATCATTTATTGTAAATAATCAATCTAGTGACCTATTTCTTACGAGTACTACGTTCAGTAAAAATTATTAACAATTTCTAAAACTGAATCCATTGCACCCCATGTTCTGAACATTGCGACTGTAATATTCACTAGTTATTTTCCAAAAATGTTTCAGCGTAGTCGAGACATGACATTTTTGTTACTGTCCAATTATTAGAACTTGTACCATTTCATAACTACTGATGACAAAATAATTAGTCGACGAACGACTGAAAGATTGCCACCAAAATCGAAAAAAGGCCTGATAGATCTAAATCAACCCTATGGGGCCCTTAGAGCCCAATCTCGTCCGTCGGCGTCTAATTAGAAGAGCTCGAATTTTATGATGGGGTAATTATTCTAATTTATTTACCCCGCTGTTTGGAGAGATGCATATTTTAATACAAATTAGTTAAAAATCCTTTTTCACCCTCTCCTGCTTCTAATTTATCGCTTCCTGAACGGGTGTGTTTTTCACCGCTCAGATCTTGATCTACATGATGTATCGTCGATGGGTTTGCGTTTATCTGCTTTCACACTTTCGCAAACTCGATCTCACGATCAGCAAGGCTTTGTTTCGGACTTGAGCTCGCTAAATAAGTAAATTTGTCCAAAGAAAGACAATCAAAAAATTAATAAACGATCCGGAGGGTGATCCATATATAAAAATGAGTCTTTAGTTGACATTGAACACATTTCCACATCGATTCCTCTTGAAATGAATAACAGTCTGCTGTTGTGAACACGAAAACACTTAAAAAAATTTAACTGGGGCGAGTCCGAAACATCATCGAATATATCGTGCTCTGCTTGCTCCTTTTTGGCGGCTCTATCCGCTTTAACTGATCCTCCCTCTAATATGCTCGATTCGGAGACGGGATGTTTAGATATTCCATCGTACGCTATGCACAAGTCGTGCATGCGGCTAATGTAGTCGCGTAGAAATACGGACCGATCCATCTTTCCGAAAGAACAGTCAAATATATCGCAGATATTCATGAAACTGTTCGTGGATATGCTCCCTTTTAAACAGTGCCGGTTTAACTAGGGGTCTTTTGGGTGCTGTAGCACCGGGCGGCAAAATCTTAGGGGCGGCGCGCGAAGCGCGTAACGACATAAAATGTCAATGTTTCCTTTTTATTGTACTTCCTCATTCCTTTTTTTTAATTCTCAAACCATAATATAGTACGAAAAAGCTACAAGTTACTATAGGAAATGGATTACTACTAATCTCATAGGTATAAAAAAATAAGTGATTACGGCCATCTCTATAGCCATGCTCAGCGCTCTACTTAGATTCCTAGAACCAGAATCGGTATTAGGTCCTCCTGCGAATCGTGCGACGCGCCGAGACAAGGATAAACAGTAAGCAGCTCTCACTCTCAAGTAAGTTGTCAGTTATTCATTTCAAAATAATATTATTGCTTGGCGTTGGGCGGTGCGGTATGCGTTATAATACATAATACAAAAGAATTGGCGGCATAATATAACTGATGTTTGATTAAAAGTTAAAAAAGGGTTAATGTTTAGTGGTTATTAATTGAATGGTTGATGTGACTTAAATACTATATTGAATAAGGTTTATAAATCCTGAAAAGGAGTAAAGGAGAATAAATAGGGTAAGTGATGGTATTACTTTGGTTTTTTTTCCATTTAATATCTAACTTTATAAAATTTAGAAAAAAATAAATAAAAAATGGAAGGACGGAAGTTATCTGGATCGTATTGGCGCAAAAGAAAATTAGAAAAAGACGAAAAGCAAAAGAAAATTTTAGAAAGCACTCTTAAACTGACAAATTTTTTTACACGGGATAAACATAGCGCAGACGGAGACGGTAGCAGTAGGAATGAACCTGAATGTCCTGAGTCTGGACCATGTACCAGCAATGTTGAAAACAATGCTTGCCTTGTATCTGAGATGGAGGCGCAGGAGTCCGATTTTAAGATGGAGTCGCAGGAGAGTGTTTTAAATAATACGGGTAGCGGTAGCATTATTGGTAGGTACCTAATTACTACAGTAATTCTTTAAATATTTTTATTTTAATCATATGGAAGTGGGTAGCTTTACTAATCAAATAAACTGTATTTATTTGTAGATTCAAATACAAATGATTGGCTTGAATTTAAGGATCCGGCACTTTGGAAGGATGGTCGTAATTTTACAGAGATGCTTTTAGATAACTGGACGGAACAAAATCTTTCTAACATTGACTTTTCAATGTCTAAAAGAAAATATGGGAATCAAAATAGGTATGCTACCAAGCAAATATTTTATAAAAAACTGGTTAACGGTGAAGTAGTTCGGAGAGATTGGGCAATTTATTCAGAAAGCACTGGAAATGTATTTTGTTTGTATTGTTGTTTATTTGGTAACAAACAAAACCTTTTTAAAACCGGGTTTTCGATGTGGAATAAAAGTAGGGAACGATTTGACGAACATGAGCGGTCTACCGTTCATTTAGATAATTTAAAAATTTATACGAGCCGCGTATTAAAGCAAGGTAAAATTGACGAAGAGTTGGAAAAACAAATAAATACTAGAAAGGATTATTGGGTCGAAGTATTAAAAAGAATTATAAGTGTGATAAAGTTTCTGGCCTCTAGAGAATTGGCATTTAGAGGAACTGATGAACGATTAGGTGAAAGACGTAATGGAAATTATTTAGGTTTATTAGAGCTATTGGCAGAATATGATCCATTTTTAAAAGACCATATAAATAGAATGGCAAATTTGGGTAAGGGTAAAACTTCATACTTATCAAAGGATATTTGTAATGAAGTACTCACTGTAATGGCAAATCGGGTCATTGAGGAAATTATCAGACAAATTAAGACAAACAAATATTTTTCAATCAGTGTAGATTCAACACCTGATATATCACATCAAGATCAACTTACAGTGATTTTGAGGTATTGCAATAGTAAAGGGCTCCCCGTAGAAAGGTTTGTAGGTTTTTATAACAACATTGGACATGGGGCACAAGAACTTGAACAGTGTGTTATAGATATGTTAAAGTCTTTTAATTTAGACATTCAAAACTGCAGAGGTCAATCTTACGACAACGCTAGTAATATGAGTGGTAGGTATTCTGGTTTGCAAGCGCGTATTAAGACACATAATGATTTAGCCCTCTATGTCCCGTGTGCCGGGCATTCTCTTAATTTAGTTGTCCAAAATGCGGCGGATTGCTGCTTGGAAGCAACATCTTTCTTTATGCTAGTACAAGCTATTTATACATTTTTTTCGGCCTCTACACACAGATGGAATTTGTTATCTTGTGCAATAAGAGATTCATCAGAATCAGCGTCTGAGCAAACACTGGTGCCAAAAAGAGTTAACACAACACGTTGGTCTTCTCGTTTTGATGCCATAAAGGCGCTAAAAAGTAGTTACGGTTCAATAAAAAATTGTTTAAATAACATAGCAACGGATGCCAATGAAAAAAATGTGGTAAGAGTCGAAGCAAGTTCGTTATGGGATAAACTTAATTTGTTGGAAAATGGGATAATCTTATCGTTTTGGTTAGATATTTTGCAAAGGGTAAACGAGGTTAATAGAGCGGTACAAAAAGAAAACATGGACCTGAGTACAACTGCCCACCTTTTATCGTCTTTAGCAGAATATTTTGATTTTTTACGTAATCGCTTTGACCATTATGAAGGCTTGGGAATGTCGTTGACAGAAAACGAAAATTATGTTGAAAGACGAAATACCAAACGAAAATTACAATTGGGAGAAAAAAAGTCTGACGTAAATTTGAGCCATAGAGATCAAATCCGCACGCAATGTTTTTTTTTAATAATAGACAATCTGAAATCAGAAATCGTTCGCCGATCTGAAAGCTATCAATCTTGTTCAAAAACATTTGAATTTCTATTTAAACTAAAATTAATAGAAGATGAAAATATTACCATATTAGCCACTGAACTAAAGGAAAAGTACAGCTCAGATTTGGATGAATATTTTCCTCAAGAATGTATTCATCTGAAAAAACTGTTGAATTCTCTATCAGAAATAAAAGCAATGAAACTAGAATCGCCATTGGATTTAGTTCAAGTATTACATGAAAATAAATTAATATCTACATTCCCCAATGTCAATATTTGTCTGCGTATTTTTTTGTCTATAATGGTCACAAATGCAAGTGGTGAACGATCTTTTTCGACTCTTAAGAGAGTTAAAACTTATTTACGAAACTCAATTGCCCAAGAAAACTTGAATTCTTTGGCAATTGTGTCTATTAATAAAGACATACTTGATGAAATAGATACACATTGTATAATCGAAAAGTTTGCTTCATTAAAAGCAAGAAAACAATCTTTCAAATAATTTTATTGGCAGTATTTTTAATTTCAAATTATTTTTTACGTTCCTTCAAAATCAAAGATAGAATTTTAATTATTTTTTTAATTTTTGTTTAAGCGTTGTTTTCTATTTTATTTGTTGTTTATATGTATGTTCCTTTTTATTTTGTTTTTTATATTTTTTTGTATTTTTTTAAATAAATGCTCCAAAAAAATGTTTTGTTTTAATGTCTTCTCCGACCGGCGGCGGGAGCTGCGTTTTAGTAGCACCAGGCGGCAAACTACCTTAAACCGGCACTGCTTTTAAAGATATTGCATACGTCGATAAAGCTGTAATTTCTTTGCAAACAACGGTCTTAAGGAATAGGCTCTAATCCCATAAAGTAACTGATGTGAAATATGTCGAAAGGCGAATTGGAATGAATGGTTCGCAAGGCGTTTATGTCAGAACGCAAGTGTAGTGCTGAAACTAAAATATAATTTATACGCAGTGCTTAATTTTTTTACGACAACGTGCGAGTGTTGTACAGCTGTTGTTTCCTTTCCTTATTGAGATTCCTCTACGTTGCCAATGTCTCTTTGTGACCACAATTTAATTCAGTTTAATCGATAATAGCGATACATACATGGTGTCCCGTAAGAGCACGACAAACTGTCGGCAGTGTACAGGAGAGGTCAAAACTACACTGGGGTTACATAAAAAGATTTCTATGTTCCGGCACTAAAATGACAACTATTCTAGCACTAAAATGGCCGAAAACAGTGCTTAAATGAGGCTTATAAAAGCATTGTTCTTGGTCATTTTTTTTGTGGTTACAAGATATTCCCTAATGCTGTCTGATGTCTGTCAAAACAAAATTAAAAATAAATATGGCCGCCGCGTCGATGGGATAGGGAATAGGGATGCCTCTTGTACTTGATGCGATTCGGATTCTTGAGACATGATTTCGGTTTTATATCCATGAAATTAAATTTGAAAATGGTGTGAAAATTGACAGATGTCTAGGAAACAGCAGTAATACCAACTTAAATGTCACGATAAAAAAATTCCTCAGATAAGAACATTTAAATTGACAGATATCTAGGAAACAGCAGTAATACCAACTTAAATGTCACGATAAAATAATTCCCCAGATAAGAAATTTTAAATTATTTAAACTTAAATAAAATTGAAATGGAAGCCGGAACATGAAAATGTTGTAAAGTACTCGTTGCAGAAGACATTCCAAGCCCTCGTCCGTTCTAAAACTCGCCGCAAGCGGCTCGTTTTAGAATCTCGGGCTCGGGCTTGGAATATGACGTCTTCTGCAACTTGTACTTTAAAATACTATTTTAATACCGTCATTAAATTTGGACTTATAAGCCCTGTATTTAAAACTGAAACTGTAAAATCGTTCCCGCTTATTACTATTCAACCTACACATTCAATTTAAATAGTCTTTGGTATGGATGTATATAACTCGGGCGTACCTTTATTTTTCGGTACCAAAAACATGTAAAACTTAACAGTACTGACACGTATGGTATGCAAGTGTTAACATTGAGTTTCTCATACAATTTACCTACGAAAAGGTACGATGTCGAAAGAATTAACGGTTTCGCAGATAATTTGAATTCGTTTTCACTAGATAGAAAAGATTATATGAAGTAGAAAATTGAAATATGTGCTTGTATATATATGCACAACATTTTTAGAAAATATGCCATTTATGCAAAAAAGTGCGTAAAGTTGGTAACATTTTACCTATTAAAAATAAACAAAAATTATGCACATAATAACCTTTATTGCAAAAAAACTTGTTCCAGTTATCACTACAATTTTACAAAAAATTAATACAGTACCTAATTAAATCTGTAATTAGCTAAATTAAAACATTGACAACGAAATGGAAAAATAGGTAAAATACTTAAATATTGAAAAACCTTATATGTATGTAAGTATAAAAATATACTTGAAAACATTTATAAACAATTTATTATTACATGTTGTTCAAATTATGCAGAAGAAAATGTTGTCTCCTATCAAAATACGTGTTTAGAACTATAAAGTCTTTCAATATCCAACCATGTCAATGGGGCATTTTTACCTTTCAATATATTCTAAACTAGAATTAAAGTCATGATGATTTCCTATTGCACCATTAAGTCTAGTCAACATGTACCATTCTTGAAAACTTTTTTGAATAGTCTCCGAAAATTGTGATCATGGTGTCATTCGATTCGTAATGTCATGTAGAAAGTTTAAGGAAAGGTCCCAAAAGGCGCTCAAAAAAATTGCAAAAGTTATAAACAATTAAGTAAAAAAAAGTCTGGCTTTTGTTTTTTTTAATATCTCGATAAATATTAAAGATTTTCGAAATATTAATAGAGATCTGAAAAGATCAGTAAATTTGCTAAAAAAAAGTTCCAACTCCCGAAACGGTACCATGCGTTTCTAATTTAGATTTAAAACATAAATATGTAATATGTGCCATTTTTGAAAAATATGCAATTAGTAATTAGGGATATCTAACTTTATTAAATTGAATTCGACTACACAGAGACTATATTAAAAAGGTGAAAAAATAAATTACATGCATTTTATACTATATACTTATCACATTTTCATAGCAACTCGCCTTCGCCATCTGTTAGAACAGTACAAATTAATAACGCGGGAGGGTAGAGGTGTCAAACTTACGACAGGTAATTAAAGTTAGTGTTGAGTTGAAATTAACTAAAAAGTAACCGAATCTCTTACTAGATCTTACTAACTCCTCATAATTTATATGTCTCGCATGAAGAACATCCCCATGGGGTAAGACTCGCTGGACACCAAGAAAGATTCCTGGTTAACCCTTGGACGACGATCATTGGAAATTATTAAAAAGATGGTTAACTGGTGAAACCTATTTAAAATTGTTATAACGAAAGGTAAATAACTTTTTGGAAGAAGTAGGTAGGTACTCTTGCAAACTGGAGCTCATATGTGGTTTATACACGATTTTTACCACATTTTTAAAATCTAATGTTCGCCATATAACAAATACTATTAATAAATAATAATCGTTGGATATAAAGATGCGGCTCTGTTTTGGTCCAAATTCGTAATCAATGTTTCGTAGCCACCTGTTCTAAATCTGTTAAATTTCCCTTTTAGTAGTAAGTATTTCTAATTACTTGTCTATTCTACGCCAATAAACACCTCACTTGAAGAATCTCATTCCTGCAAAATTGTTCTAAGTAATTCTGAAATAAATTTCAAGTATGGCGAGAAAAAAAATCTAATGTATTGAGATACAAATACCCCATTTTGAACAGTTGCTCAAATAGTCTAGATTGGTGCAATAAACCTTTTTGAATTTCAGGAATTTACAAATTTTTCTTATTTATAGTGATTTTGGGCCATTATCTTAAAACTGGCTTAATTTGGCCTCAAAATGCATTATTCAGCTTACTGAACCCCTTATCACATCTACCATAGCGTTTGTAAGAAATGACGAAGCCGCTTACTGGGAGGTGGTAAGAGTAAAAGTACCTTTTCATTAGTAAATCGTAGGAGGAATTCATTATTACCACTTCTGTATTCTATATCAGTGAATACTGTTAAAATACTGTCGGGCTTGTTTCGTATCTAACGTTCGATGAATATTGTAGATGTGCTTAGTAATTAAAAAAATGAAGGTACGCATGCGTTATACATCCATACCAAAAATCATTAATATGAAATGTTGGGCTCAAAAAATAATAAACAAAAAAACGAATTTGAAATATTAACTTTGAATACAGGTCAAAATTTGAGGACAATATTACAAACACTAATGTTATTTTAAGGTCTTCTCTGCGGAGAACGTCCTGCACACCCCATATTTCGGATTAAAAGCTTAAACATGCATAACGATTCACTTTGCAGTTTTGACTTGTTTGTGTAAAGTAGCGAGCTCCTCGAAACAAGTACAAACTTTGAAAAACGACGAAGTTCCAAAACCAACACCAATAAATCTAATGTGTATGTGGAAACTGCACAAGATAGTATCTAACCTCGCAAAACCGACAGCACTCACAACATTATCGTCTTGGGAGACCGAGCCTCAACAGGATTTGTTAACAAGTTGGTTGCATCTTAGATGTACGATCGAACGTCGCGTCTCCTAAGAAATCCACTTCCATTTACTAACGTGAGCTGAATGTTGTCAGCGAAACGAAGTATGGTACGAATAAAATGTAACGATAACTACTGCGGTTTGAAATATTCAGGGCAAAATTCGTAATGAGGACATTTTGAAATAAAAGGCAGACGTGAAGGAAGGAAGAAATCAACTTTCGCTATCCTAATTGAAGCAAAATAAGTTGTAAGATTCTTTCACAAATTGTGCATTGTTTTAGCATTCCGAAAATCAAAACTTATCTTCGGGGATACTGTCGCGTTCTCACGCATACAGTCTCATATATCATCGTTAGTAAAACTCTCACATTTCCTTTCGATAACGAATCGCACTGCAATCATCTAAACTTCTTTCTATAAACCATAAAAAATGCTTTACCTCATCGAATTTCGAACCCTACCAGCTATAAATAAACTCTTAATTGACAAGTTACATGAACTCTCGTTTCATCAGTAAATCTCTGGTAGCCATCGATACATACACATGCCCATCAAACGGCCATTGCAAGGTTATTAAATTAGCTGGAAGAGACACATATGGCCGCGATATGTTTCATGCTCGAACCGTAAATTGTAAATTCATCTACATTACATTTTGATTTCAACCGGTTCCCGAAATTGACGTTGCGAGACGACTTTTTGCCCGTCGAGGGCATTCGAGCGAAGCTCCAAGGGCACGTCCAACGGAAGAAATTTGTCGTTACTATTTTTTTACGTTACAGTTAAAATATTTAATGATATATTACAAGTATAGCTGAGAGTTCCTCTAGAAAAATAGAGCCAAAGAAAGGCAAAATACAAAATTAAAGCAATGGGTTACCTGCGAAAAATTCAACAAAAATTATTGATACTGCAACCAGCACCCTCAAGAATGAAACATAACCCCCAAAAACGGTCACTGCCTTTTTGTCAGCTTGCCAATAATTGTATTAAATTTTCAAAATGTAATATGGGCCAGAAAATGTATTTGTTGGGATGTAATTTACTTGGATTTACTGAGCTTTTCAAACTAAAAATTGTTGTGTTTTTCTCAAAATATCGATATCTTAAAAACTAACAGTTCTTCAAAGTTTTGAACTTAATGTTGGTTAAATAATTAATAATTTGTGATTTCTGCTTTTCGGAATTAAGTAGAGTTTAAAATTTACTCAAAAATTTTTATTACAGTCGAAACAAGCTCTCAAAGTTAATAAATTATTGACAATAAATTTATTTATATATCAACAACGTGCAAAGACTAGCTAAATTTTATTTAATTTTAATTTTAATGGTGGGTCACGTTTTTTAACAATATTTTGAAATGAAAATGTGGCATTATAAATGAAGATGTATTATATTTGCATGCAGTAACCATTACCCACTTTCGATTACAGTTATGATTCTCACCTTCTGCACGGGCCGCCAATTTCATCTTCGTGAGTAATAGTCTTTATATGCTTGTTAAGCGCCTATTATACGCCTGTTGAATCTAATGTTATTAGTAAGGAATATGCGCTTTTGTATCACAGTCCATTTTAGACAAATCTCTACATTTCGAAGTTCTCAACGAATAGGTTTAGAATTTTGGGAATCCGTCATATTTTAATATTTTAAAATACGTTCATTTTACAAGATAACGGTGGATTCGAGACGAGACACAACATGGTCTCGTCTCGGTCTCGAAAAATCTAGTAATTAATAAATGTGTTCGTTCTTGACAACATCCATTGGTTTTCTTGAAATACCTATACAGGAGTGATAAAAAATTGAATGTACAGAAATTTGTCTTATTGATTTCCTATTTTAATGCAGAGTATTTAATTTTTTGAAAATATTAAATTAAAGAAATTAGAATATTAAGAACAGATAGAAAATTCATAATAAATTTTATTAATAGATATGCTGTTAGATCGCCAAGCACGAAACTTTTAATTATAAGAACTAATAAGTAATAATTTAACAGGGTAATAGGTAATAATTTAAGTATAATTTATTAGGTGATTAAAGTAAACCGAATATTATATTCGACAGTGGTATTATCTAATAAGGTTTATCGTCTTATGGACAATGAACCTACTATATTTCAGTTTCTATCAGAAGTCGGAAGATTTCAGTTACTCGTGTCAATAACAGGTTTTATGGGCATTTTAAAATCAACATATATTTAAAAATACGTGAAACGCTCTTGTATTTGTCACATCACATAGTTTTATTGTATTCTATCAATCATTTCGCAGTGGAAACTTGTCAAGCCATTACCTGCCGGGTTATCAGATTATAACAAAACTTGTTAAAATTTAGGAAACTACGCTGCTGACGAATAACTGCGTTACTGTTAAATATGTCTATTAATGCACTCAAAACGATCTACACAACTTTCTGAAAATTGGTTCCATAATAAACCCTTCTGAAATTCTAAGAAAACGAAGTGATTACTGCTAAATGAGCAGTTATAGTGATAAGCATGGGCGCCGCTAAGAAATAAGTCAGGGGGGGGGCATGATTTTTTTTTAATAAAAAGTTGCCTTAAATTAAAATGAAGATATTTCTCACCAGTCACCATTACTTACTAATAGGCCAGGCTACAATAAAAAAGTTGATTTAATGTTCTACAGATATTTGAAAGTTTTAAATGGTAGGGGGACCTATAGAAAGATCACTGTATGACCATATACAGCTAGAATGTCCCTGTTTTTTTATAAACAATGGGTTAAGGTGTGAAAATCGAGTTTTTCCTCATACAATTTTCCGGTTGCATTTTAGAGAAAAGTGGTCAACAGGAAAGTTGTAGAGAATAAAAAGACGGTTAATTTGGTTTTTTTTATAAATTAAAATAGATAAATAAACAATTGAGTTATTAGCAAAAAAACATCAATTTTTCATTATTTTATAAATGTTAATAACTTTTGCAATAATAGTGACAAGTGAAATGTAATACACGAATTTTGAAGCCTTTAGGGGTCTTTATAAGTGCGCAAAATTTCAGCCAGATCGGGTTATTACTTTACGAGATATCTTATTTGTTTATCCCAGTGACTCAACGTTTAAACAATTGAGCTTGCCCAGGCTGCAATCCTACAGGTATTTAATAAGGTGGAATAGTTTCCTTGAATGCTGAACTATAAGTTGAGTTTGAAAACTAGCTCATTTTTAATGAAATTGTTGTTAAAAAAACATTTTAAAAAGGGGCTAATTTTTTGCTTATAAACAAATTGAATAACTTTTTTATCTATTGTTACACACGTTTTTAATAAATTGCATTGAAAAGGTGGTAAAAAACCTTTCATTTAAAAAAAAAGGTTCTACTGTCAATAGAAGCCGAGATAGCAACATTTTAAAAAATAATCGTAAATAATAATCTATAAATAAAAATTTTTTTAACAACAATTTCATTAAAAATGAGATGGTTTTCAAACTTAACTTATAGTTCGGCATTCAAGAAAACTATTCCATCTTATAAAATATCTGTCGAATTGCAGCCTGGGCAAGCTCAATTGTTTAAACATTGAGTCTCTGGGATAAACAATTAAGATATCTCATAAACTAATAACCCGAGCTGGCTAAAATTTCGCACACTAATAAAGACCCCTAAAGGCTTCATAATTCGTGTATTACCTTTCAGTTATTACTATTATTGCAAAAGTTATTAACATTTATAAAGTAATGAAAAATTGATGGTTTTTTTGCTAATAACTCATTTGTTTATTTATCGATTTTAATTTATAAAAACCCAAATTAACCGTCTTTTTATTGTCTACAACTTTTCTGTTGACCACTTTTCTCTAAAATGCAACCAGAAAATTCTATGAGGAAAAAAACGATTTTCACACCTTAACCCATTGTTTATAAAAAAGCAGGGATATTCTAGCTGTATATGGTCATACAGTGATCTTTCTATAGGTCCCCCTTACCATTTAAAACTTTCAGATATCTGTAGAACATTATGCCGTGAAAACTATAATTTTTCAGTATGTAGCCTGGGCTATAGTAGGAGATAATTATTTAGGGGATGAATACTATGAACTCACCTCATTACTTTGGGATAGCATATGACTATTCGTAGAAAAGGTCTTACCTAAAGAACCTGATTGGTCTGATGGGTAAAGAACGATGGTTGTGCAAGGAATGATCCCTTCTGAGCTTTTAACATCCATTGCTTTTAGTTCCGTAAAACCAAGAAAACGGTAATATCCAGGCGGGGGGGGCAAGCGCCCCCCCTTGCCCTTATGTAGCGGCGCCCATGGTGATAAGGGATGCAATTTTTACCATTTACCATCCTTAGAGAATGAGCTTGCAGGAGAACGCTTTTATTATATTTTCACCTGCACTTTCGACAGGTAAAGTTATATACCTGACGGGCAAAGACCGTCATTTACCTGACAAAGAGGAAAGAGCCGTCATTCGCGGCTCTGGGGCTTTTACAAACACGAGAAGGCAAGTGTAAAATTTCGAGACTTCGAGACGAGACCTAAATTATATCTCCTCTCGAAATTCCAGACGAGATGAGAGTCTTGATCTCGTGTCCACTAATATTACATATCAAATGCATTATACATTTCGCATTCTAAGCTGTGGTTAGTACCTATATCAAAAATTGGGTGAAACTTAGATTTTATCTGTTTGATCAAATGCATTTCACTATTGCACGGCATGGAAAATAAAACTGGAATCTCGTATTTCAAGCTTACTTTTGACTCTATCTTTCTCCAGAAAGTATCGTGTTATAGGTGAAGTGTAACAATGATTTAACAATGACTGTTACTTACTCAAGTGATCACAATTCTCGCTTCTTGCTCGTGCCGTAAAGTTCATCTCTGTAAGTAATAGTAACTTTCGAATATACCGTTACTATTAGCAAATAGTAGACACTTATGTATTAACAGTTGTAATCCAATTTTCGAAATATTTTGTCATTTCGATACACCTCAACCAATATCAGAAATTTGATAAACCTTCGCACATTAGTTTTAACATCAGCTCTAATTTTTAACACAAAACAGGACAGTTGCCTGCTTTATTATGTTATGTTCACGTAGAGAACATCAAAAAAGCTATCCCTAACGGTCTTGTTTTCAATAACTTTTTTAATCGTGTCAGACGAAATCACGTAGGTAATGGCCTTTCATAATGTAGAGTTTACCTTGAGGTCGCTATGAAATCGCTTAACAATTTTAATAAGAAACATTTGAAAGATTTATAAGGTAATATAGGTGTCCTTTCTATGACTTTTATTAAAAAAGTTCTCTGCCATAATAATGCCTTGATCCCACAGGAGGAAGTTGCTTTCCTGAGGGTCATGAAGTTACTTTCACCGCGAAAAGGTCCGTTTAGATTAATATGCGACAGTCCGGTTGTATTTACCACAACTTATTTGACCAAATAGATGGAAATATTTCTAAATTATACTTGTTTTAGTACACTACTTTTCGAAAATGTAACGTTGCAAAATCTTAAAAATAAATACTTTTAAATTTGTTGTAAGAAACTATCTAATGTTATGCGAAAACGAAATTTAATTAAACGCCATGAATAATTTGTTTCTAATTAATAATAGTGCACTACAACTGATAGGTGTATTGGACAGAAGAGTATTTTCTAAAAAATACTTCAAACGAAAGGTGGTAGCTTTATTTACCAATTCCTCTCAAACATTTATTGCTCCACGTAAAATTTGTAATATCATAAAAGACAATGTGTAATAATGCTTTTCTTAACATCCAAGGAAAATAACTCTTTTTTCTGATGATAAACAGCTTCAGTGTAATAGCTGTGAGTCATATGGCTATGAGTATATGACATAACATATCGTTGGTAAAGACTTTGTGTAACTAATCATTCATACGGTTAAAGGCAAGTTATCCTCAATTTTCCTGGTCACAATTATTCCTAATGAGCGTCCACCAAGTACTTCGGTCTTGTCATTGGTCAAGAACTCAAATGGTTGAATCATATTGTAACGTTTATTTTATAATTTATTTACATTAATTGAACACTAATTTATTTATCACACTTAACTACTTTTACACTAGACTAGACACTACATAATTTATTTATACTGCTCCGCATTCGGATCGTATGTCGCGTTCACTTCTGCTTCTCTACTTCTAACTAACTCCCTCGATCACAAACCCCCTTATATATACACCCCCAACCCTGATCGAGAACATTCTAGTACATTCTAGAAGCCTACGCAGCAAATGTTCATGCACCTGTCCTACGCGTCGTAGTTATTCTTTTGAAGGAGTAAACATGTGTCGCTTTGTTTACTTCTCGCATTACACTGCCCCCGCCTTAGAGACGTTTCGTCTCGGAACGTATCCCTGGTAGGCCCATGCAGGAACCTGCAGTTAGCCCCCCGCTTACAGCGAGACGTGGCGTCAAAATAACAGGGGACCGTCTTCCCGAGTCGACATGGTGCAGGCCCAAAACAGCAGACTAAAACTTCCACTCCGGTATTCTTCAACACTACTTCCAGCATGTTCCGGACAACCCTCCAGTCCAGCTGATCTCGTCCAGCACCTAACTTGGGGACAGCTAGCTTCCTGATGTCGAGCTCCAGCAGTCGGTCTCGTAGCCTATGCAAGGTTCGCCATACATCGTGATAACATGGTTTAAGGGACCCGATCTCCTTCGTAACCAGATAAAAGATGTGTCTTACGTTGTCACGTAGTTCCAGAACCTTGCCAATTTCCGGGAGTTGCTCTCTGAGTTGTTCCGAGCGCCCGTACTTCTTCTTGAAAACCGTGGCGATACCTCGTGACATTACCAGGTCGGCGGACACACAATGGGCCAACGAGTATTCTTCAGGTACGCTGAACAAATCCTGTTGTTTTTCACAGGTTACCCCATACCGTGCTTTTCCGGTACCCCCGTAGGCGCTCATAAATTCTTCGAAGGAAAGTTCGTTCTCCTGCGCCAATGTGTTTCTTACTCGGGGAACCTCCGCCTCATCGTGCGACCCCTCATAGGGTGCCAACCGATTGAAGTGCACCACTCTCGGCTTGCCGTTTGGTAGTTTGCTTACCCGGTAGACCACGTCATTGATTCGTTTCTTCACAACATAGGGACCTTCCCAATTGGTCTGTAACTTAGGGGACAAACCACGTTTCTTCTGTGGGTTGTACAGCCAAACTCGGTCTCCCATTTGGTAGCCACCCTCTTTAGCGTTGATGTCGTAACGCTCTTTGATGCGATCACTGGCGATATTTAGTTGGTACCGGACTTGATCGTGAATTTCGTTCATCCTTTGCCGCATCCGGGAAACGTAATCTTCCCCCGAAACGTCCTCGTCCGGTCTAGCGCCAAAGATTAGATCACAGGGTAGTTTAAGTTCTCGCCCGAACAGGACTTTGGCTGGAGTTTGTCCTGTCGACTCATGAACGGCCGAGCGGTAGGCCATCAGGAAGAACGGCACGTGTTCGTCCCAGTCTCTTTGATGTGACGAGACCATTTTCGCTAGATAGCGGTTGAGGGTGCGATTCATTCGTTCTACCATGCCGTCAGACTGAGGGTGAAGGGCCGTGGTTCTTGTTTTTCGTACCCCAAACTTCTCACAGATCCTCCGGAATAGGCCACTCTCAAAGTTTCTTCCTTGATCCGAGTGTAATTCCATGGGTACTCCAAACCGGCAGATCGTCTCCTTCACTAGCACATCGGCCACTGTCTCTGCCTCCTGATTAGGGAGAGCGTACGCTTCTACCCACTTCGTAAAGTAGTCCATCACGACCAAGATGTATTTATTCCCCTTTTCGGTCTCAGGGAAGGGTCCTGCTATATCAATAGCGATCCTTTCGAAGGGGCTTCCGACGTTATATTGTTTCATGGGAGCTTTCGGTCGTCTTTGTGGCCCATTACTTGCAAAGCATGTAGTACATTTCTTGCACCAGTTCTTCACGTCGTCTGAACAATTGATCCAGTAGAAGCGCTCCCGTACCTTCTGCAGCGTTTTCTTGATCCCTAAATGTCCACCAGACGATCCGTCGTGAAGGTGCCGCAAGACCTCCGGGATTTTACTGGAGGGAATTACCAACTGCCGTCTTTCCTCCGTCCCGTCTTGGCTCTCCAGTACGCGTTTTAGTAGCCCATCCTCAACCACTAGCGAGTCCCACTGTGCCCAATAGCTCTTAAGTTTTGGCGAGCCAGGTGATACCTTTTGCCACTCAGGACGCTCTCCTCCCTCTTTCCAAACCAGGATTTCTTTGAGAACCGGGTCTTTTCCTTGCTCTTGTCGTAACGAGGATGGTGTCCATTCCTCGGCGACCACGGTCGTTCGATAGACTTTCTCGGACTTTTCCTCAGCTTTATGACAATGAGGACACTCATCAGGGCATGGTCTTCTCGAGAGTGCGTCTGCGTTTCCATGACTCTGTCCTGGCCGATGTTCTATGACAAAGTCATACTCCTGGAGCCTCTCGATCCAGCGAGCGATCTGTCCTTCGGGATTCTTAAACTGGAGGAGCCATTTAAGAGCAGCATGATCGGTCCGGACCAAAAACCTCCTTCCACACAAATATTTATGGAAGTGCTCGATGGACTTGACGATGGCCAATAATTCACGCCGGGTGACGCAGTAATTCCTTTCTGGTTTGGAGAGTACCTTGCTGAAGTATCCAAGGACACGTTCTTGTCCCTCCTGGCGCTGCGACAGAACACTTCCAATTCCCACATTGCTCGCGTCGGTGTCCAGGATGAACTGTCCTTCTGGCAGAGGAAAACTCAGCACTGGGGCACTGGTCAACTTCCTCTTCAGCTCGTCGAAGGCAGACTGGCATTCCTCATCCCAACAGAAGTTTCGTCCTTCTTCCGTGAGCCTTGTCAACGGCTTAGCGACGTCGGAGAACATCCGGACATATCGTCGGTAGTACGTGCAGAGGCCCAGAAAACTCCTCAACTGGTGTTTATCTACCGGTATTGGCCACTCCTTCACCGTACTTGTCTTATCCGGATCAACGGCGACGCCCTCTCTGCTCACTACGTGCCCTAAGTATGAGACCTTCCTTCTGAAGAGCTGACATTTCTTAGGGTTCAGTTTCAGTCCCGCACCCTGCAGTCTCTGGAAGACGTCCTCTAAGTTTCTCAGATGTCCTTCGAAGGTCTTGCCCATCACGATGACATCGTCCAAATAGACTAGGCACGTTTTCCACGTCAGACCCATTAGCACGCTCTCCATCAGCCTCTCAAACGTCGCTGGGGCATTACAAAGTCCAAATGGCATGACTGTAAAATGCCACAGGCCGTTACCGAAGGTAAATGCCGTCTTTTCCTTATCGGCAGGGTCCATTTCGACTTGCCAATAGCCGCTTTTTAAATCCAAGGTCGAAAATATCGTGGATCCAGCAAGGGTATCGAGTGTGTCGTCGATACGTGGTAGCGGGTAGCTGTCCTTTTTGGTGACACTGTTCACCTGCCGGTAGTCTACACAGAATCGAGTAGTCCCATCCTTTTTCTTCACCAGTACTACCGGCGAGGCCCATGGACTGCTTGACGGCTCGATGACCCCGTCCCGCTCTAGGTCCTTGATAATTTTCTCGGCTTCCTCCCGTTTGGCCAAAGGTAGTCGTCTTGCTGTTTGTCGAATCGGTCGTGTCTCGCCCGTGTCAATTTTGTGTGTCACGGCCTTGGTCTTTCCCAGCTTTCCATTCTCGGTGGTAAATATGTCCTGGTACTTATTTATTAATTCGTGGGCCTTTTGTTTCTGTGTGGGCGAGAGAAACGCACTGGTCTGGGAAAGAATTTGTTTCAAGTCCTGCGGAGTGTGTCTGGACCTTTCTTCCTCACTAACGCCCCTTACGATGGCTGATGCGGCTATACATGTGCCCAGCTTCGTACCCTTCTTGATGGTGACCGGGTACTGATTGATGTTAAGTAGCCGCACAGGCACTTCCCTTGAGAGAGTAACGAGCGCCTTTCCTACCAGTACCCCCCGAGCCAGTCGATTGTCATCGTTTTCTGGTTCGATCACGGCTGGAATTCCCTCTTCCACAACACCCCTCAGACAGGTAGAGGTGATCGTTTCGCTTCGTTCCGGGAGAATCACATCTTCTGCCATTATTACGTCTAACACAAAGTTGTCACGATTGTGTAGCAGTAATTCTTCTTGACCGATCCTCAACACTCGGTGTCCGAAATCCAACTGGAATCCATGATTCCTCATGACGTCCATCCCCAGTATGACGTCTTCCTCAATTTCGGCTATGAGAACAGGATGGTCAAACTTTACTCGTCCCAACGTCATGCTAACCGTCGCTTCACCGTGTATTACTGCCTTCTCCCCAGTGGCAGTTCTCAATTGCCACCTACTTGGCCTAATCTTCCTACGGTCCCTCACAACTTCCGAGCGTACGATCGTCTTCGTAGCTCCCGTGTCCACAAGCATGGCGTGGGATCTCCCGTCGATAGTGCCATCGACGTACGCGCTCCCCAATTGGTGGGAAAACGAGGCTATACTGGCCCGGGGGTTTCCACTGCTACGGGTCGACGTTCCCCCTTTCTTATCGACCCGCATTAGTTTTCCTGGGCCTTTGCCGGCGCCGCTGTTCTAGGCCGCTTGCAAGAACTCTTCACATGGCCCACTTCGCCACAGTTCCAACAGCGAACTACCTTCTTCTTCGCTGACAGCACCTCCATGATCTGCTGTAGGACCCTTTCCACGAGCTTTTCAGTGTCTACTTCCTCTGTAACCGCTCGAACACGGCCGTGACCGCGGGAGGCTTCCATGGCTGCATCATGCTCCAGTGCGATGGCGAGCGCGTCCATTAATGTTTTCGGTCGAGCTAGTCTCAGGGCCCTCTGCAGTTCCTGGTCCCGCAGCCCGCTCACGAACGTCTGCACTGCGAGGCACTCCATCATCTGTTCCGGTGCCGTGGGATACGCCAACCTCACTAGTCTGGCTACGTCCGCTTCGAACTCCTGCAGGGTCTCGTTCGATTTCTGACGGCGATTGGACATCTGGGATTGATGGACTTGCTCCAGATGTGTTTGGCCGAACCGCATATCCAGTCGCCTTAGCAGCTCCTTGTAATTCCCGGCTTCCTCGGTGGATAGCGTCTGAAGAACTTCCAACGCCTCTCCACGCAAGGCTACCGTTAGGGAAACAGCTTTTTCGTGAGGGGACCAAGCATTAGCCTCCGCTGCTGCCTCAAACTGCTTCTTGTAGCTGGCCCACGGAATTTTTCCATCGAACGTTGGGGGCGTCACTCGATTGGTGCATATCGAGTTCTGTTGAACGACCGCCTTTATTTCTTCCTTCATCTCGCCGCTACTGACTCGCCTTAGTCGTTCTTCCAACTGCTTCGTCTTCGGTTTAATTTCGTCTTCTTTCCCCTCGCCGCTACTGACTTGTTCTAGTCGTTCTTCCAACTGCTTGATCTTCTCTTCAATCTCCTTACGCTGAGCCTCCATCTGGTCGGTTATCTCTTCCCTCTGGGCGGCGATTTGAGCAGAAATATCTTCCCTCTGGGCGGCGATTTCTTCCCTCTGGGCGGCGATTTCTTCCCTCTGGGCAGCGATTTGAGCAGTGATGTCTTCCCTCTGGGCAGCGATTTGAGCAGTGATGTCTTCCCTTTGAGCGGCGATTTGAGCAGTGATGTCTTCCCTCTGGTCGGCGATTTCTTCCCTCTGGGCGGCGATTTCTTCCCTCTGGGCGTGGATTTCTTCCCTCTGGGCAGCGATTTGAGCAGTGATGTCTTCCCTCTGGGCGGCGATTTGAGCAGTGATGTCTTCCCTCTGGGCGGCGATTTGAGCAGTGATGTCTTCCCTCTGGGCGGCGCTTTCTTCCCTCTGGGCGGCGATTTCTTCCCTCTGGGCGGCGATTTGCTTCGTGATGTCATCGTCTTCGAACTCGAAAACTTCCGGGTCCTGGCCATTTTCTTTCAAAAATGCTGAGAGCCGGTCCTGGAGTTCAGTCTTCCTCCCTCCTGTTTCCAATTCTCGTTCCTCGAGTTCTTTTTTTAACTCGGCCACTTTTAATTCGCGTAACTTCTTCATGATCCGCTCTTCTGACACCAATGTAACGTTTATTTTATAATTTATTTACATTAATTGAACACTAATTTATTTATCACACTTAACTACTTTTACACTAGACTAGACACTACATAATTTATTTATACTGCTCCGCATTCGGATCGTATGTCGCGTTCACTTCTGCTTCTCTACTTCTAACTAACTCCCTCGATCACAAACCCCCTTATATATACACCCCCAACCCTGATCGAGAACATTCTAGTACATTCTAGAAGCCTACGCAGCAAATGTTCATGCACCTGTCCTACGCGTCGTAGTTATTCTTTTGAAGGAGTAAACATGTGTCGCTTTGTTTACTTCTCGCATTACAATATGAATTCGCCAGAAAATATTTTCTTTGTGTTTTGCTTTTAAGAACTTAAGTTCTACACACAGCTAAACTTACAGCTTAAACTACAGCTAAAACTGTCGCCCATTTGAACTGCTCGTGTGCTATGTGCTTTTCCCTCTTGGGGAACTTATTATAAGTTTCAATTAGATCGAATTTTGAAACTTCAAGGAAGGGCAATCTGCAGCTTAAGCTCATTTTATCGTTGCCAGAACCACTTCTTAAATTTCTGACATTCTGACACTTTGCTGAACACACTAAAGATTGAAAATGGAAATGGTTTTACATCAGGAACCATACTTAACAGTAAAAACAATTCAGTTGATTACCATGGATGATTAAATCAAGAGAACTTCTGAAATTGATCTGAAATTGCTAAAACATGTGGCCGAACCATCAATGATTGGTATGGACAATGCTCTATAACATAGTGCGTTGCTAACGAAAGTACCAAATATATCTTGGAGAAGAGCGATTAACCAACCGAAATGTTGAGTTTGAAATTTCCACGTTCAACGCGAATTTTGGAATTTGTCATTAAGATTATAATTTTAACAAGGACATCATTCTAATTTCCTAAAATACGAAAAAAAAAACGATTAAAATATAATATAATCATCTGCTGTGGGGGTGTTCCAGTTACAAATATTTATGAATGGAATTCGAAATAAAACAAAACTAATGAAATCTCAGTTTTAGGAAAACAAAAACATGTGCAGACTTTAAGAAAACCCATGACGCAGCACCAGTATACTTTGTCCAGTCAGAGTTGGAACGGCAAAAAAAACACTTAATGGCTTTTTAAGTGGTGAAAAGCCATGCCGTCCTGTCTTCCATGGGCGTATCATTACGGATAATAACTCTAACAATGAATTCACTTCCAAATCGCACAAACAAATGGCACACACATTCACACACCACTGCTTTCGCGAGTATAATTGCCGAAGAAGACATCACAAGGAAAGCACACGTGGCCGCTGTGTTATGGTCCAGTGGACCATCCAGTATCCGTATAGTCTCGCGTACTTCCTCGTACACGATTTCCCTGATCGACTGTACACCTGCACCTTAGAGGAAGAAGAAGATACAAACGAAGTGCCGCTGTCATAATAAAAATTTGCGGTCCAATGGATCCTCTAGTTCTTTATCTGTACATATCCATACATTCACATATATGATTTCACTTGGGCAACTGAACACCTGCATTTTAAAAATACCAGAGCGTTTCTGAATAAGCAAAAAGATAAGTCCCATGGTTTTGTATAGAGACAACGGGCTCTTTTCGAATGTCCTTAGTAAATTCAGATTTTATTGAGTGTTCCAATTGCTACTGGTTAGAGTATACCAAGGGAAATGATGAAGAATAAAATCAAAATGAGGACATTGATGAAACTAATTGTTTGCGGATTACCTATGGACTGGTACTGTATCATCTCTTATATAGGTTCAAGTTGCTATGAAAGGTTCCTTCGGTTGTCCCAACTAACTTTGGAAAGATAGTATCTCAAACTTTTCTAAATGGGTTCTAGATGTCTAGAAACATCCACAAGGAACACTTCTATTGGGTAAATCGAATCAATTTCTGACCACCAAAGCTAGCACCTATTAAAGGTTCCTTAACCTGGGATAACTGGTTGTATGGGGCGTGACTTGTAGACGACCTCCACGATGGTACGCCCTGGGCAACGTTCTGTTTAACAGAACGGCAGAAAGTCTACAATGATAATTATTGTTAAACTCTGATATCAAGACCACTTTAAAGAAACGTGTTTGCTAGACTTTGTGATCTTTCCTTCTCCTTCACGTGGCCAACTTTGAGCAATGCGACAACCTTCTACTGATGATATGAATAACTCATTATTTTATTTCTATGACAAATTTCTAGTAAACTTAATAACCATGTTTAATTTGTTTAATGTTTTCGCTTATCCATGTGAAAGTGGGTTTGAGGTTATTAATATTCGATCTCATTATTTTTTGAAAATCTTGGCAACAGTGCATGTCCCTCAAGGATTTCCTGCATGAACGACGTGCAACCCTTTTTATAGTCTATAGTTTAGTAGGTATAGTTAGTATACTTTAACCATTAGCAATTGGAACACTTAATAAAATCTGAATTTACCGAGGACATTCGAAAAGAGCCCGTTGTCTCTATACAAAACCATGGAACTTATCTTTTTGCTTAGTCAGAAACGCACAGGTATTTTTAAAATGCAGGTGTTCAGTTGCCCAAGTGAAATCATATATGTGAATGTATGGATATGTACAGATAAAGAACTAGAGGGTCCATTGGACCGCAAATTTTTTTTTACGACAGCGGCACTTCGTTTGTATTTTCCTCTTCGTTTAAGGTGCAGGTGTACAGTCGATCAGTGAAATCGTGTACGAGGAAGTACGCGAGACTCTACGGATACCGGATGGTCCACTGGACCATAACACAGCGGCCATCTGTGCTTTCCTTGTGATGTATTCTTCGGCACTTGTACTCGAGAAAGCAGTGGTGTGTGTATGTGTGTGCCATTTGTTTGTGCGATTTGGAAGTGAATTCATTGTTAGAGTTATTATCCGTAATGATACGCCCATGGAGGACAAGGCGGCATCGCTCTTCACTACTTAAAAAGCCATTAAGTGTTTTTTTTTTTTGGTGTTCCAATTGTGGTTGGACATAGTATACTACTCTACTTCTCGTCGTGCCCTTTCATTATTTTTCTTTGAAACCTTTGTGAAATTGTCCTGACTGGTCTAATTTAGTATTTCTTGGTTTTGTCCACCAAACTATCTTTTTAGTGACACTTAAGCATTTATATACCAAATCAGGTTCTACCGATTAAAATTCGCCGGCTACATCCATTACACACTCTACATGTGTAAAACTTAAATAACATACATACATTCAAATAACATACAAATATTTGTAATTAAAGAGGCGGTCGTAATTTGAATGGAACAAATGTACCTGTCCTGAACCGCAACATTTGAAATTTACACCACCTACGTTAGGAACACTTTATTATCCAGTAAGGGAATATCGTGAAGTTGCGACGACATAAAACTGGCTTAACGGGCTCCTGTGAATTTCCACAAAAATTAGTAACAGCGTCTTGCAACATTTACAGCTTAAACTACTAGTTTAAATTATTTCCTAGAGAACTCTCTAGAAATCTGGCGCAGAAAAATATGACGCTATTAAAGTTAAACTGTAGAATTGTTGTGTTTCTTATTGGAAACAATAAAGAAAGGCAATGCCGCCGGCACGAAACTTCAGGGCACGGATTAGAAGCATACACACACACAGATGTAACGTAGCAAATAGCTTTATGAATATTGTTGATTCGAGCAAAGAAACTTTCGAGAAAGACGTGCGGTAATTTCAAGAAAACTTTTAATGAGTCCAAAGTTAACACCACCGAGCAAAGGTTGAAAGACAAAAGGTATAGTACGATATCTATTCAATTACACCTTTTACGCCCTGGAAACATTTCACTTTGAGATACAAAACTTCGTTGTATATGTTTCAGAAATTTAGATAATCCGGCAAGCAAGCGTTACAAATTTATACGAGATCCCAAAGTAAATTTAAATGTTTTCGCCTCAAATTTGACACGCCATATTTCAGAACCACCCTTAAATTATCTAGATAAATTTATGAAACTTAGGATTAAGAAGTTTTCCGGAGAATTAAAACCTATAAGACATGACTTCCGCAAATGCACACTGTGGAACCGACAACTAAACTAGGATTAGTTCCTAATTTCTTAAACTAGGAAAGTAACATTGTAGATTATATTCAAAAGAAGCGCAAGTTAATTGAAGGAACTTTACGAAAATCGTTGAAACAGAGATAACGATAAATTTTTTTCTAAAAAAATATGTAATCCTTTAACGCGGTCGCTGTCTCCTGTCCGGCGATATTCATATCTCCCGATGAAAAGTGGCGAAAAATCGGATTCAAAACTTTCCAACTGTCTCAACATCCCCGACGAATACTCCCTCCCGAGGAAAGTTACGCCTCATTTCGTTATAAAATTTGTCGAAACTTGCGTTTAAGAAGTAACATCCCGGGAAAAAGTTGGGAACTGATATGACAAGGACGTCGTATCAGTGGAACGGTAACTTGGAGCGCACAAAGAGAAACCCACACAAAAGTTCCGGAGTTAAGAATATAATTAGATTTTCTTTAGATTCCGACGTACGACGTTAGTCGAAGTAAAGTTGTGGGTTAGACCGGAGGAAAGGAGATTAGTCGGGTTTTTCCTTTCGGAACGAATGTTCTATCGATATCGAAAAGGGAAATGAAAAATTGAACGTCTTTGGCTTTCTTTTTGCCACGCCGGCGTGGTTTCTCGGGCAATTTACTCCGTAATTTTTATTTAAGTTCTAAACCATGTTTAGGGTTGGCAGAATTTCTTACTAAATGTTTGACACTCAAGGATTGAATACTTGAAATAAATCGTGGATATGTTGTTTTCACAAATTCAAGATAAGTTTTTCATGTTGGATGGCGACATGATAAGTATTTGTTTCCATCATTTCAACAAATAAGTCAAATTTTAATGACCGGATTATAATAATTCGGTACAAGGGTATTCTCTTTCTGGATGTTTGTATTTTCCCCTCATCTTTTCAGATTTGGTCAAAGCTTATTTCATTCAAATTAGTATACTTATTGTCTAAGGTGAGGTATTAAAACAATCAGTAGTATCAATAGTTGTGGATCAATAAGCCAAATCTTTTTTGCTTTTTGACACTTTTTGGAAGAATGGAATATCAAAAATTTATATTTTAAATATTGGGAAGTGTAACAAGTAGAAACCAAAGACACAATATGAACACTCAATTTTCCAAAAAAGTCAGTCAGGAAAGTCGGATTTATAAGCAAAATTCTTCTTTGGCATATTTAACTAATTTTCCGCTTGGCAGTAGGGAATCTCACAGTGGAGTGTAAGTTAATACAAACTTAACAATATCCGGAAAACGCTTTCCTGAAATAAGCCGTAACTGAAGATGTCTTAACATAATTTTCCAAAAAAGTCAGTCAGTTAAGTCGGATTTATAATCAAAATTCTTCTTTGGCATATTTATCCAATTTTCCGCTTGGCAGTACGGAATCTCACAGCATATCCGAAAAACGCTTTTCTGAAAGAGGCCGTAGCTGAAGACGTTTTAACTCAATTTTCCGAAAAAGTCAGTCAGTTAAGTCGGATTTATAATCAAAATTCATCTTTGGCCTGTTTATCCAATTTTTCGCTTGGCAGTACGGAATCTCACAGTGCAGTGTAAATTAATATAAACATAACAATGTCGGGAAAAGAGTATTCCTTAAAGAGGTCGTAGCTGAAGATGCCTTATCTCAATTTTCCAAAAAACTCAGTCAGTTAAGTTTGATTTATAAGCAAAATTCTTCTTTGGCATATTTAACTAATTTTCCGCTTGGCAGTACTGAATTTTACAATGCAATGTAAATTAATACAAACATAACAATATCCGAAAAATGCTTTCCTGAAAAAAGCCGTAGATGAAGATGTCTTAACTCAATATTCCGAAAAGGTCAGTCAGTTAAGTCGGATTTATAAGCAAAATTCTTCTTTGGTTTATTTAACTAACTTTCCGTTTGGCAGTATGAAATCTTACAGTGCATTGTAAATTAATACAAACAGTACAATATCCGGAAAACACTTTCCTGAAAGAGGCCGTTGCTGAAGATGTTTGAACTCAATTTTCCAAAAAAGTCAGTCAGTTAAGTCGGATTTGTAATCAAAATTCGTCTCTGGCATGTTTATCCAATTTTCCGCTTGACACTACGAAATTTCACAGTTCAGTATAAATTAATACAAATATAACAATGTCTCGAAAAATGCTTTCCTGAAAAAGGCAGTAGCTGAAGATGTGTTAACTCAATTTTCCGAAAACGTCAGTCAGTTAAGTCGGATTTATAAGCAAAATTCTCCTTTCGCATATTTAACTAACTTTCAGCTTGGCAGTACGGAATCTCACAGTGCAGTGTAAATTAATACAAACATAACAATATCCGGAAAACGCTACCATGAAAGAGGCCGTAGCTGAAGTTTTAACTCAATTTTCCGAAAAAGTCAGTCAGTTAAGTCGGATTTTTAAGCAAAATTCTTCTTTGGCATATTTAACTAACTTTCCGCTTGGCAGTACGGAATCTTACAGTGCATTGTAAATTAATACAAACAATACAATATCCGGAAAACACTTTCCTGAAACAAGCCGTTGCTGAAGATGTTTGAACTCAATTTTCCGAAAATGTCAGTCAGTTAAGTCGGATTTATAAGCAAAATTCTCCTTTGGCATATTTAACTAACTTTCCGCTTGGCAGTACGGAATCTCACAGTGCAGTGTAAATTAATACAAACATAACAATATCCGGAAAACGCTACCATGAAAGAGGCCGTAGCTGAAGTTTTAACTCAACTTTCCGAAAAAGTCAGTCAGTTAAGTCGGATTAAAAGCAAAATTCTCCTTTAGCATATTTAACTAACTTTCCGCTTGGCAGTACTGAATCTCAAAATGCAGTGTAAATTAATACAAACATAACAATGTCTCGAAAAATGTTTTCCTGAAAAAGGCAGTAGCTGAAGATGTCTTAACTCAATTTTCAGAAAATGGCAGTCAGTTTATTCGGATTTATAAGCAAAATTCTTCTTTAGCATATTTAACTAACTTTCCGCTTGCCAGTAGTGAATCTTTCAGTGCATTGTAAATTAATGCAAACATAACAATATCCGAAAAACGCTTTCCTGAAACAGGCCGTGGCTGAAAACGTTTTAACTCAATTTTCCGAAAAAGTCAGTCAGTTACTTTGGATTTATAAACAAAATTCTTCTTTGGCATATTTGACCCATTTTCCGCTTGGCAGAAAGGAATCTCACAGTGCTGTGTAAATTAATACAAACATAACAATGTCTCGAAAAATATTTTCCTGAAAAAGGCCATAGCTGAAAATGTCTTGACCCAATTTTCCGAAAAAGTCAGTCAGTTAAGTCGGATTTGTAAGCAAAATTCTTCTTTGGCATATTTAACTTATTTTCCGCTTGGCAGTACGGAAGGAATCTCACAGTGCAGTGTAAATTAATACAAACATAACAATGTCTGGAAAAACGCTTTCCTGGAAGAGTCCGTAGCTGAAGATGTCTTAACTCAATTTTCCAAAAACTTCAGTCAGTTAAGTCAGCTTTATACGCAAAATTCTTCTTTGGCATGTTTAACAAATTTTTATAATGTATAGCTACAAATCAACCCAATATTGTAAAATTTACTTTATTTTCGTCGATGAACGAACGCTTTTCCCGTTAATGAGTTAAAAAATATTACTTTCGCTTATGAAAGTGGAACTAAAGCTTTGAGTCTATTTTTAGCTCAATTCAGTTTGTTTTCAGCTGATTTCTAGGCTATAACGAATACAATTGTCTAATTTTTGTCTAATAGGAGTTCTAAATTTCTACCTATTTCTATGTATACTATTCCTATGTAATTATGATTGCATAACAATTATTATTACTAATTGTAATTATAGACCGCCAAACCGAACACATTACGTAAAACCAATTAGATTACAATAGAATGTCGATGACGATGTTTAAAATTTAAAACCAACTAGAGTTTGAAGCAAATTTAAATGTATTCGTAGCAATAATCATTCAAACAACCAATAAAAGTTTAATTTCTTTAATTGCGCCTAATGTGCACACATTGTTTTCAAAAATATTACGAAAAAGTTTTATTTCCATTTAATGTTAATTTGTTGTTGAATTACTAGCGATTTAAAAAAACTAATCATATTTTCGAAATATTTTTGAAAGCAACATCTATGTAGACTTGGTCAGTGAATCAAGTAAAATCTGTGACCTGATTTGCAACTCCTACAGCTTCAGTTAGTCATCTTGCACATCAGTCAAAAAGGAAGATTAAACTTACAGGCACTAGGTACAAACATTAAAATATTCAAATCGCACTTATTGTGTAGCATTTAAAGACTTCAAGCAATGAAATTAATACAAGTGACACCACCACACCGAAAGCGAACTTAACATACTGAAATATAACTCGTGAGTTAACTTGTGTTCGGTTATTGCGCTTACCGAACATATTTCCTAATTACTGTGTGCCCGGCTCAGTACTCTGTACTTTTGCCTTTGCTCAGCCTCTGAATAAAGACCAATACACAATCGATACATTACGTTCACATTTCAGTTCTGAGTTATCCCGTTACGTTAAACATCGGACACTCCGAATCATATAGCGTCCTCGCCCATTTTCAGGAGACGGCAGCCATCCGACGTGACGTTTACGAAATCAATTTGTTTGCGTTAGGGAACATTTTACAAAGAATGAAAAATACACGTACTTCCTGTCCATACAAATTTCCATCGAACGGTCTCTTGTCGCTCGCAGTGAATGTAAACTGTCCCAGTCATGATCAACATGTCGGTAATAGTGGGACAATATAACGTCAGCCACCGAAATGCATTAGTCAATATTGTCAATGCGGTGCTTGGACGTACGAGAAGGGCTTCGGGGGTTGCTATCCAGAGGGTTAGTGCGAAATGCCAAAGGTCTTAATGGGATATGTTATAGCCCACACATTATAAACAGATACGTATTCTTATGAAAGCTGTATTTAGTAACTAGTAAAAATGTGGACCGAAACTCACTCAAAATTGCCAGTAACTAGTTTAATCAGAAAGAGTGTTTCGGTTTTCTATTTTAATTAAATTATTATTAGTGATATCTAAAGTTCGGTTAACTTTATTTCATTTTAATTTATTTAATGTATAATTGATTTGTTTCATTAAATTCTAAAATATAATGGCAATAAACATAGGCATAAATTACATTCCAAATGACATTAATTGAATTAACTAATTAGCGAATGAATACAAATGTTTCATTTTTAAGCGTACGAGGTAGGGAATATGAAACTAGTTGTGGTAATCCTTACCAGCACAAAATCGAGGTTATGTGTCGGTTTTTAAACAAAACTTAATACTTTATGGGAGTGATATACCTGAAGTCTAGAATGTGTCACAATTAGGTAAGCTGACCAACGCTGATGGAACACATTCTTGTAATCAGATCTTGACCGTCCATTACATTTTGTTTATAGTATTTATGGTAGTATTTTTGTACATTCATGTAAAATGGAATTTAATCTTTATTAATCTGACGTCACGCTTTTATCCGGTCAAAATTTTATCTCATGGAAAAATTTACGAATCTTCCCGCCAACATATGAGTTTCGGACATAACATCGTTTATTGCACAATGTAGAAATAACATACTATCAGAGCAATATTTCGGAATTTCTCAAAAAGGAGAATTTAATTACTCAAAAATCTTCCAAAATTTTAAAACTGCTGTCAAAAGCTCACATAGCGGACGGGGGTATATTTACCCTCAATAAGAACTAAATTGGTCATAATTGAAACTTATGTTGATTTAAGCGTAAATTCCTTTTAATTTCATAAATACATTAATGTTTTATGCTTCCAATTCAGGAACCCATTGTTTGAAATTTAAATGAAATTTACAAAACAACTTCTACTACGTCCCAAAAATATTTTGATTTTAAGCCTGCAACTTGAAATTTAATACATTTAAAAACATTCAATAAGATCAATAAGAACATGACTTTTCAACAATGAAATTAATCTGAATACGGTAAGTTACTGCCGAACCGTATTTTATCTCACGTTTTGTACTTTATTCAGAACTGGCATCATTGTACGTCTTTAGAAGATGAACAAGTGGTCTCAATAGATGGTAACTACAATTACTTTTGAGTTTAGATATATTTGTCCCTTTAATTGTGGATTTAGTATTTCGTGCCGACCCCTGCTTCAATGTTTCTTTTTATATTATTATAATTCATTTCGCAGCATATCAAGAGAAACTAGATTAATTTATAAGCATTACTTCTAAAAATAATTCTTGAATGTTGGATTAGCAAAGACTTTACCTTTATTGATTTGGCGATGAATTTGAGGATTCTGAATTACAGCCACCATTCATAAAATATAATATAATTTTTTTACATATTTGTTTTGATAATATCCAATTAAAAACATTTTTAAACAGATTAAAATCACTCCAACATATTCTACTTATGCTATTACTGTTACTTATAATGTTAATTACTTGCTTATAAATTAATTACTGTTTATTAATGTTACTTATGTTATGAACTATGTTACATCTCAACGGGTCTTTTAAAGTGTTTAGCCGAAAAATTGTATGGAGAAAACGCCGAAAAAATCAAAGTTCTTCAAATTGGTTAAAATTTGGTAGGTGGGTCGAAAATTGAGAAATAGTAAACTTTGCCTTATAACATTTTTCGAAGTAATTAGGAAGAACCAAACTTTTTGTAATTTTTTTTTATGAAAGTGCTTTTTAGAGACGTTTCAGCAAAAAATGTTTCAAATAAAAGTTGTAGCCATTAGTTAGCTCACTTCAAATCTAAAATTTGGTAAGAATAGGTGAAGCTACTTTGGAGAAAATTGAGAACAACTGAAAAGAGTAAAGGGCTCTTCGCAGAAGATCAGTCAAGATAACAATAACGGCTGTCAATCAATAAGAATTGAATAGTGAAAATAAATATACAAACTTTGTAAAAAAAAACGTTGTACCGGTTTTTAAGATAATCCCAAAAAATCTTAATATGACAAGAGTAAAGTGCCCTTTGCCCTTAATTGATTCTGATGAAATTTATGAAGTCTTAAGTTTTCAGAGCACCCAGCCTAAATACACAATTTAAACTTTCCACTATTTATAATTTCTGAGAAAACTTTGGCCACATATTTGGACATGTTTCCAAAAACATTTTTTTCGAACTCGGGGGAACTCAAAACGTCCAGAAATGCCAATAGGTCAAATTCCTAAAATCAACAAGATTACAATACTTTCTCTTATATGCGTACTCCATGTGAGAAAATAAAATATAAAATTTGACAGGTGTAAACATGATAAACATTTGCGGGGACTGTATAATAAGTGTAAATGAACTTCCATATGATGCGTAATTGGACAGTGACACTTTATATTTAACAAAATTGTACAAATATGCATGCCATATGCGCAGTATGCATAATATTTGAGGATATGCAACACTAATTTTTGGAATCTATAGAAAATAATGGTTTAAATAAGTAAATAAATGTGTAATGCATAAAATTGGAGTTTTAAGTTATGAAATACGTAAATATTCTAGCTCTACTCACCAGTGTCGTGGAAGTGGTAATGACACGTTGGGTTATAAACCCAAAAAATATAATTTCAAATCATATATGTCAGTAAAATATTTTCCTCGTTTTAGGTGGTAGATATGAATTTGTGTCTCTTCTAATCAAGTGTAAGACTGATTTTATTTATCTATTACTTTCTATCTCTTTGCCTTACAATCCCTCTGCTTTTTGAATTTTTATTTGTATTTCGTCTAGAGAAAACAACACGTAGTTCGCTAGGCTCGAAATTCCGTTCTTAAAGTGGAATATTATCTAGACACGACTCAAGTGTTGGGCCCGTCCCGAAGAACGGGAAAAGGGAAGATTCTGAGTGCGTTACAGTTTTAAAAAGGCGTGTTAGCCTTATATCATCGTTCATGAGAGTTGGTGTTGTTACGTGATATTTATTTATTTGTGCCAAAGACATTCATATTGAGCAGAGTAATTGGAAGAAGCCACCAATGGCAATTGGTCAGTTTATCACTGAGCCATTCATTCTTCTACTGTTGATTAACTAACTAACTCTTTAATTAATTAATCATCGATATTTAGAAATGAGAAATAATCGTAGTTGTCTCTATTTGGTATTCCAAACATTAGTCAGTCACTGTTAGCACGGTGCCGCCTTTTATCTCAAGGCAGGGTACTTCGCGCGTTTCTCCCTTAGTACTCATTGCACGTTCTTGGGGTAATTGCCACTAGTAGGTGACGGGTACGTCGCGCGTTACTCCCTTGATACCATTGCACGATCAGTGCTAGTGTATTGCGTTTTCCTAGGATCTCGGGTGGTACTTCGCGCGTTATTCCCTTAGTACCATTGCGCACTCGACCCTAGATCTTTATGAGATTGTTGTTTCCTAGTAGCTGGGGCAGGTACTTCGCGCGTTACTCCCTTAGTACCCCCTGCACGCCCAGTACTAGTGTGTTTGAGGTCTGGTGGGTATTTTGCGCGTTACTCCCCTAATACCCATTGCACAAGCCAGACGAAAATAGAGAGAAAAACGATGAACTATATATTATACTGTCTGATTTGATATTTGTTCTGATTACTTGATTCTACAATTTCACCAAGTCTAAAGTAATAGAATTTATTATTGTCTGTAAATTAACAGAGAAAATGAGTTGCTCAAAGTCGTTTTTATTTCTTTGTTGCAGAAGTGCAGTCGTCTCGAACCTTAGACTCAGTTCTCGCCATCTGGCCCACACAGACAATTTTAAAATTAGTCAAGTGCCTACACCATTTACTTTCATTACTATTATTATTATCATTAGATATCAATATTATGATTTGTATGAGTTGTTATGTATTATTATACAACTAATTAATTAAAAGTGGGATCATTGTACTACACAAGTGCAAAGTGAAAATTCCAGTTTGTCCTGTGATACCAATATCAAAACGTGAAAATATGTTAAAGCCGTTACTGCAACATGCGGTTGCGGCACATTTCCGGGTTACCTATCGTCTCTCAATCTAGCTTATATCCTGAATCCCAGTAGGAAAAATAACGGTCGCACGTTGATACGCGATATCTATGAGAACTGCTCGATATTGCCTGTCAATAAATATTTGACTTCACTTTTTTACCTTTGGGGCATTGGATTACAGTAGGTTTTTCGAGGTGCGACCGCCTTCGCGCAATTACCGCGTATCGGATGGGTGTCGAATCGAATCGGAAATCAAACCGGGAGGGAGGGTGGATGTTGTTGTTCTAGGGCGCTGGTTCCGTCCGGAAAATCATACGTTCCGGGACTTTTCCCCCCTTTCCGACAAAAAGGGGTTGATTTCTGCCATTGTATCTGCCCCCCGGGAAAATTCCTTCCGCTGATTCAATCCGGATTTGTTTCCCGACAAACCGAATTTCCTGGACGCCGGCCACATTTTTCCGCTAGTTTTTACGGCCATTAGACGACAAAAGGGTTCGGCTTATTTTTTAAGTGAACTTTTATCGCGATATTTCTCTCCTCGCAAAAGGCGAGATCTCCTCTCGCCCCCCTTGCTCCCTCTCTACCCTCGCTCGCTCTCGTGAAAAGATGAAGTGGTTCAAACAATGAGAGGAGGCCACACGAATGAGCCGGAAAAAGTTAGGTTTCGATCAGAAAGGCTATACTAGAAGTTCGTTTTTCTTGTCGGCCACGTTAAAAAATGATTGATCGATGGCACGGAAATAGACGAACGGCGTTATAGAGTTATAGGTTTCCCCGGGAAATTCCCCTGGAAACGTCTTTCTCGCGGAAATACAAAACGTTATAAATTTACGCAAAAAATTTAAACGCCGGTGTAACTTACGAAGCTGATACAGGGGAAATAGTATATTATCATACTAGTTTAATAAGGCGGAGTATTGTCACACGAGTTTTAAAGCACGACGAGCGAAGCGAAGAGTGCTTTAATAAGACGAGTGTGACAATACGTCTTATTAAACGAGTGTAATATACTATTGTATCTACTTTGCTTTATTAATTCATTAAATTTTAGCTGTTCAAGTTTTCGTATTACACTAGGGAATTTCGCGTGGGTTGGTTACACTGACGGCACTGACATGGACGTCTCTTATTTCAATTTGAAATCTAGTAGCCCTAGGGCAAATTCAATAACTACTTACTTACGTGCCAGAAATGGAAGACAAAAATATAGAATTGACCTGTACACCCCCAAAAATACGCAAAGCTGCTCTAGAAATTTATTGAAATACTAATAATTTAACCTTGATGTCTACGTGACAGGCTGAAGTACCAATTTAACAAATCTAAAAGTTACCAAAAGTAGTGTAATATTTGCACCAGAATACAGAAACCAACATTAACCATACCATCATAAGAGCTCTCCAAATTTATATGTGGGTTCCAAGTCAAGAGTAAAGATTGGCAATAGAGGGTGAGAGAAATTCCTGGTGGATAAAGGATTGCGACAAGGCTGTTGTATATCACCAACACTATTCAAGATCTACGTAGCAAGAGCCATACACAAGTGGAAAAGGAAATGCAAAGGAATGGGTATTGACATCGAAGAAACGTACTTATATACGCTACAGTTCGCTGACGATCAAGTCATCATAGCAAACGATAAAGATGACTTAGAATATATGGTCCGGAAACTTCAAGAAGAGAATAGTAACTGGGGACTGGAGCTCAACACACAGAAAACAAAATACCTCCCTATAGGAGCAGAACTATCTAATATCCAATTGGAGAATGATGAAGTGGCAAACTGCAGTAGGTATACATATCTGGTTGTGGAATTTGACACTTCAGGTAGAGATGACAGAGGTATTCAGAAAAGAATAACACAAGCCAGAAGAACAATTGGGTGTCTGAATGGTATACTGTGGAGCAGCAACATCGGAAAGAAACGAAAACATACTATATATGAAACTCTCATTAAAAGCAGTTTAACCTATGGAGCAGAGACGTGGAGAATAACGGAACAAAATCGAAGAAAACTTGAGGCGACTGAAATGGACGTTTTTAGAAGATCACAGGGTGTATCAAGAAGAGATAGAATACGAAATGAGGAGGTAAGACAACGGATGGGAATAGATGGTTCACTAATGACTGATATAGAGAGAAAGCAGCTAATATGGTACGGACATGTCCAGCGGATGGAAGAAAACGAGATTGCCCAAAATAGCCATGAAGTGGATACCACCAAATCGTAAAAAACGAGGAAGACCTAAAAGAACGTGGAGAGAAGGTATAAACAAAGCCATGAGTGCTCGGGATCTGAGAGAAGACCAATGGAATAACCGAAACGAGTGGAAGTTAGGCATCGGACAACGACGAAAGACATGTTAAACCGATTAAAAAAAATGAATATGTGTGGTTAATTGTATGTGTATATAATACTAATATACTACTGGCATCTACTTTTGCCATTAATATATTTATTTGCCAATAAACTTATTTCGTAATCAGAATATATAATTTTACACTATACAATTAGACAAATATGTTAAATAAATAGATTTCAAGATTTAATACCTACTTTTTAGAGGACACCATATAATATTAACTAAAAAATAAAATTTGTTTAGTTACATTACACAAAAACCGCCTCCGTGAAGAGTGTGTAGAATTCCAATATGTAATGATTGAAAGATTGTTGCACTTACATAATATCGTTAATATCCGCTTCCGGTGTAACCGGATATAAAACATATTTGAAATATTTGTATGAAAATAATCGCCCCCTACCCTACCCAGTGCGGTAAAATAATTGATGATAATTATGTCAATTATCTGATGACTTGATAGTTAACAAGGAAATTTGGATAAATTATAACAAATGCCTCAAAGAAGAATACAGAATTTTTTAAAGAAAATGAATCAAAAACGTAAATAAATTTAAGAGATCAGTATTGTTGTTATGAAACAAAAAAATATGGTATTTTAAAAATAAACCAAACATTTTTGAAAAAAGTACCGAAAAATTCATAATTACGCCAGGGGTGTGTAGTGTTTATCCCTACTCCTTCTCCACGTCACTCCATGATTTTTGTCTATAGTAATGTCCGCATTTAAGATCGTACCTAGAGGAAAAGTTGGACTTATGCAACTATTTAAAAAGAGGATTTTATTTCATCTAAATCACTGCCTTGGCACATCACTAATTTATTACGTAAATGCGACGCCCATATAAACAATGCAATGTTTATGCAATACAAATTATTTAAATCTCGATATGAAGTGCCCGTTCCCAGTAATGTATCCCAATATGATAACTTATCTCGCATTTTCCACGCAAGCATTTTTCGTACGTTAATGCATTATTATTATTACCGTGATAGCATTGCTTCGGATGAAAAATTTGATCGCAGCGTTATTATAATGACGAATCTCTGAACATATTCGGCTCGACGATAATCCATGGATGTTACCAGGATTTAACGCACCTTTATCTATTAGCCCGCCCCAAAACGCTTGAGGGATTTGAGAGAGAACTCCCGAGGGAATCCTTGTGGTTTCATTTGGGAAAGCTCAAAATCGAACCCTTAATTAAGTAACTAATCGCTCTCCGAGAGATCATATGACGCGAGATACACGAGTCGGTGCGAAGTTTGCGACTTTCTTTAGATATGGAACGCGCCTACATATGTGGGCAGTGTGGCCGATAATAGTAAGGAAGAGAGAAACGTAATCGTAATATACAAAGATACAGATAGCGAATCCGCAATCTGCCCGAGGGTTATTAATCCAAAGAGGTGCAATTCAAAAGCAACTGATGCATTGATAAAATTGCTAGTGACTTTGGCTCTAATAGATATGTTGGCAATTTATGGGGTATTTGATAATGAGGTATTTACGTATGTCCCTGCAAATCTAAAAATCTTCCTTTTTTGACAAATACGATACAAAAAAAATCGCGAACTATCCCCACGGCAAAAGCGGTTTTATCAGTAACATATGACAGATTTATTAACGTTTCTGGCTATTTTACGACAAACCGTAAAATTTAAACGCATCTCTGTTTTCATTTTTTTATGACGATTAAAAACATTCGTAAAGCTCGTAATCTCTTTTTTGCCGTTGTGCTACTAAAAAACATTACCAGTTAACGACAAATGAAAAATGAACATAAAGGATTAAATTGCTGCGCTCCTGTGATTGTATGGCCCTGCCAATAATTTATTTTTAGGGATATCTCGCTGCAATCCCCGTATTAATTACTTTGATGTCCTGAGCGGATATGATTCCAAAAAATTGATTAAAAGCACCGGCAATGAACGGAATTACGGTCGATGAAGGAGTATTAGAGGGACCTCAAACATAATCAAAAATCGCGGATTTCATTTTCGATTTTTATGATGCGCAATTGATTAGACTCGTAAACGTTTCGATTTTCGACGATTGCGGTACATCACGATACGTCAAATAATTTTGTGTCTAAATTCTGTGACGGATTTCGCGTCTTTCGCATCGATGTGAACGCTATTGAATGGAGAGTGTCGCTCAAAAAGATTTTCCGTAATTTGATGTGAAATTCCTGGTCGTTTTCATCCTTAGAAACACTTCGATATCGAATTCCGAAAGGCAGCCAATGGGAAAATTGTCCAATAGTCGATTTCACACGATCAGGGGAAAGTTATTGATTTTGCACAGCGTTTCGGGGTGTCGATGGGGAGACTTCGAAATTATATTTGAAATTCATAATTCGAACGTACGTTAGAATCACGGAAACGAACCTTTGAAAGAAAAATATCGTTCTGAAATTGTTTGGAAGTAATTAGCGGTACTTCTAAATATCACCTGTCATATTTTGAAGTAATTTCGGTAGTTGAGTTTTTGAATTTCATAATGCCCCTAACTTGAAATTCATTAAAAAAACAATTAGTGGAAATGTAGTGTTATCCATCTCGAAGTTAGGTTTAATTTTCAATGAAAAACTACCAAATTGTGCTATGCTATTGGGTAAGGCTGACTTAAAGCATCCTTAGTGAACTTATTTAAAGAACATCATATTTGTATTTCTTTAACATGAATAAGGAATTATCAAACCAGAATGATGGGAGTTATAGCCGAACGTATTCACAACTGAAATCACTACTTCCTACCATATTCCTTATGACGATAACAACTAACTTTGAAGCCTCGGTTGTAAATACCATATGTCCAGAAATACCAAGAGCTGCATAATGGCTGTATTTTTCATTTCTACCAATCAATATACAGGCATATTGAACGTGTTGGTTGGAAGATATGACAACGAAACTGATTTTGTTCCATAGTTAAGGCTGTGGGGGCCTTAAGGCCTTTGCATTGTAGTATAATGTAGAAAAGGCTTCTCAATATCAGTCCGACCAAGGAGTACTTCCAGAACAATTCCATAATTCTTGTAATTAGTTCGAAAACACGTGGATCTGACGACCATGGCAAGGCAGACGAGCTACATGCTTTCCCATAAAAATCTCGGATTGCTACGAAGGGATTCAAAAATATACAGTCAACATCAACAACGTGATAAAAGCACAAAAAGATCCTTAAGTGTTAGTTTTAAATAATCAATCATTTGTTAACGATTTATCTATTTGAAATGGTGTCTTTAAAATTGTTCTGTGCTGAAATCCGATCTTATTAGTTCCTGCTCCATGCTTAAACATTTACTTGCCATTAATATGGTGAACAGGAAACATTAGCATTAATATCAATTATTTGTTAGATCGTTTCACACTATTCGATATGCCTATGATTCTCACCACGTTCCTACTTTTTACAATAAAGTTAGGTGTTTGTTTAATTCCTCTGATCTTACTTATTCGCCTTTTCAGCAACGTGCAATATATTGCAAAAAGCAATATATTGTTGAAGAGCTTTAAGCATATTTCTCATTTAATTAATGAATGAAAAGCCTATTTTTCATTAGCACAACACATAAAGACTCAAATCTGAAAGGTCACTTAAATTCTTAAAATTTGTAACGGGAATCATCATGGCGTGAGAATTTCAAATTAAACAAAAATAGACGAAAATTGGATTTAATTCGCGACAGGTAGCCACATGACTTAATATGTGGATGTTTCAGTAAGGAACAAGTCGATTTTAAAAAGAAAGAACATTGTTAAATCGACGTTCAAATCTACAAAAATCATTATTGTTGTTGTATGTAGATCCTGGACTATTGTCGATTGAAGCATATGTATAAAGGTAATAAAAATTAGTTAATTAGAGACGGTTATGATCCAAATTGGTTAATTACTTGATTAAATATGACAAAACACTAAAAATTGTTGGAATTTCAAAACATTTTTCGTTTGGTGAAATAGCTCTTATATGCGTATAACTTATAACTTTCAGAACATTGTTACTGTAACGTTTATTTTCTAATTTATTCACACTAATACTAAACTAATTTATATAACACACTTTATTTCCTAACGAATTAATTTATCTCACTCTTAGTTATTAATTTATTTATACGCTCTCGCTTTCGCTATTTCGCTTGTTTACTATTTACTCTCGCGGCTTCACGTCTAATCATCATTCGTCCGCAGCATTCACTTTTATAGCCCCCCATAATGTATTCCCGAACCTACTAGTATTTGCTCGATAATTCCACAAAGCACTCCATCCATCTCGATAATAATGTTTATGTAGAAAATGTTTTTTTTTTTGAGAGGGAGGAAAATCTTCGAAAAGACTTCGTACGGGATTCGAGCCGCTTTAGTTACTGGTCTACCACGCACATTTGCGCCGGAACTTCGGATTGCAAGTCCTCAGTGTCCGTTGGAGTTGTCAGTAAATCCTAGCTACGCCCTAAACCCGAACACCCTAAGTGAGTGATCGGGGTTCGTTCAACTTAGACAGGGCAGAAACTATGACCAAGCGACGAGCACTCAATCATTTCAATTCCACCCCCTAGGATCGGTCGCCTACCCGTTAAAAACCACCCCCGGGTTGGTGTGCACTAGATGAAACCGTCCCTTTACGCTAGCGTTCAACCTCTTGGATTATTGCTCGTAACGGGCCAGTAACACCCAATATTTTGTCTCTGGTTCCCGCTCACTTAAGACAGTATGTAAGGATTGAAGGGTTGATAATTAATAATAAGACTGCTTAGAGCTGGGCGGAAGGATGGAATAGTAAGGTGAGCGTGAACCGCTGTTCACTCGTTCGTGTTAGGCTGTTGGAGATGGTGGATACCCTTGGGTACCCACAATCTCTATCTGAAGGTCGACGTTTGGCTAGGTTATCGGTTAGATTATCTTTCTGTCCTGCGGTCCAAGTGACCGACATTTACTGCTTGCTGCGGTCCTAGTGACCGACATTTACTGCTTGATGCGGTCCTAGTGACCGACATTTACTGTTGCTTGCTGCGGTCTAAGTGACCGATATTTACTGCGGTTAGGTTCTTACTCGATCAGTATGAATGATCTTACGGTTAGGTAGTGCCGATCGTTAGATCGCTCGTAGCAGCACAGGTTAGGCAGTGCGGGCCGAATGGCCACTCGTAGTAGCACTGTTGCGTCGTGCTCGCCTGAAGGTGCTTCGTCGTAGCACAGGTTAGGCAGTGCGGGTCGAAGGACCACTCGTAGTATCACCGGTTATATTCGTGACTCTACAGTTTCTCTTTCTTTATAGTGCTCGATCCCGGAGGAAACGGGTCCCTTCGAGTGTTATTACATTGTGTGACACCGTGCCCTCTGACTACCCCCGTATAGAGGAGCTCTGCTCGAGGTGCTCGGCTGCGGTGGCGTCACGGGAAGGACGACACAATATATAATGTGACACCGAGCTCACTAGCTACCTCCTAACTAGGAGAGCCGCTCGTGTGACTGGTTTCGGTGGCGTCACCACAACATAGACATGTAGTGTGGCACCGTGCCCTCTGGCTGCCCCGTATCGTAGAAAATGTCCAGAAGGTCGTAAATCACTTTTCCTTAAATAATAATCCGGGAGTATTTATGGAACTGTCTTTTTTTATAGAATTCAATGAAGCGTAGCGGCATTCTTTTGAGGTAAGCCGCCGAGGTCCGAAGAGAGTAAAGTAAGAGTAAGAGCGAGGTCTCGCTTTGCTGTTTACATTTCGCGTTACATTGCTATGAATTAGTTTCATGTAATAAAAGCTAGGATTGAAAAGGAGAAGAATCGAAAGAAATATGTACACACACAGTGTGGTGAATATTTGAAAGCTCACCGTTGGGATCTCTGAAACGATAAGGGTGAGCAGGACGGATAATTACCAGAAAAGTTGCACCTTTCCATGGGAATCAAAAACCACACAAAGAAATCTGGAATATTTTTATTAGTTTTTGACTTATCCAAAAAAGCTGTAAATTGGGATTTTCGAAAAAAAAAACATTAAAAAATTCCATATAATTCCAAATTTCTGTTTATTAACTCCCAGTGCAATTTCAAATATCTTCAAATTTAAATTTGTCATAAATGTCATAATTTCCTTTACTTCTGTTATCATCTCAGAATGAATACGCATCTTCGACGGTTTCCAATCTTTTTTTCAGTTTTCATTGACTCGTTGCTTCGTTTGAAGCATTTAACTTGTATCTATTAAAATCTCGTTTGTCAATTCTTTTCAATTTAATTTTAATGTATATAAACGTCTGTGCTACAAAATCATTATAAAAATTTGTAATTACTTTCTCTACGGCATTATAACTTACGCTTTTCTTTGTTACCTTAGCACCGTTTCGAACTTCAATTCATTAACTATCGGCTTCTATTTTAGATTTGAAAGAAGTTCTAGTAACTTTCGGCAACTACACCCAACTAATTACATAGCCAGGAAGAAAACTGGTAAACCGCGGAACGTACACAAAAGAGAAGAGATCCGTGCCACTGTGTTTTCTAACTTTGCAGACACACTAAACTTTCCGATTTTTACAGAAACCGGCGTCGGCCTCCAGCTTTAATGACGGTTCGGATTGCATTTTCAACTTTTAATGGTCATTAATACGGCACCAGGTAGAAATGATTTTCCCAAGTCTTATTTGTCCAATTAAAATCACCAGTGTTGCTACCAGGAATAATCTTATGAGAACCTTGGACGGATTCAAAAGGAAATATTCCTTACCTTCCCTGCTATATAATTGATTGGATTCGCCAGTGAAGTCGGGAATTTTACAAAAAAAGCTTCTAAGACTTCTTACGGAATTAATTTGTAACAAAAATATCTTGACGTAACGTTCCGACAAAGGCAACATCGACTCACTGGAGAAAAGAGAAACATCATCCGTCCCTTATTCGCAAAAGAAAATATATTAATCACAATGGGAAACTCTTTATTAAGTGTCAAAACGAACTCAATGAAGAACTGTTGCCTTGATGTGATTGAAAATAGAATGAAAGAGTAGTCTTACAACGGCTTTTAAATAATAAATATCCACGCTGAGTAGGTACTACAGAGAAACAAAGAAATCAAAACGAGGTCAATTTGATAAATGGAAGGATCATTATCGAGTCCTCTAGGAGGCACTAAAAGCGTAAGAAGTGCAATCTCGCGGCACTTAACGCCATTTTTATAAACCGTGTTTGTTTTACGTCGGATTACAAAGGAATATAGACTATCGGTAATTGAAAAAATTTGCATAAGCTACCGTTATTTCGTTGTATTAGGGAAGGATTTAAAGGGGTAAATAAACAAAACCGGTAAAGACTTACCAAACTTTTTACCACAACCCAACGCTGAATTTTAATAAACAACAGATTAAAATCATTCGATTGGAACCATGGGCCTTCAGTGTTTGTTGACGTTACATTGTTGCTGATGTAAACTGTAACGTAACGTTGTTAGCCAAAAATTCCAATATTCGACTCAATAAAAGCCATAAAATGTTAGTAATTTCATAATAACAGAATTTTAAGCGGTATTTCGTAATAAGTCGTAATGGAACGTAAATAACTTGAAGTTTTTCAAGGAGTGCATAATTTCTACATTATCCACTTCGTTTAACTTTGAAGTTAAAACTAGTACAATTGATATTATATCAATCATCGCAATTATATAAGGTTGAGCTAATAAGGCGGGACACCTAATTTCTCGCTAAACATAATAGGTTTGGTAATTACTTTTAAATTAAATTACTGTGATATTTTTTATTCCTTTTAAAAATTTCGTTTAAATTTGAACATCTACCTTATTCATCGAAATGTGACGTAATCAACAGGTGTGTAAGTAGATAACCCTGTAAATTTTTACATCATTAAACTAATATACTTCATCATATACTATAACAATGATGTAGGGTATCGTGAGTGCACTTCTGATGGTTTTTGAATATCAAATAAAACACTTCTGTTGAATGATGGTATTTCACATCACTTTATTTAAATAAATTTATATTAATTTATCCCTCTCTAATGAAATAAGAGTTTATTCTACGTAAAATATAGACAACATTTATACAAGATTTGTTAATTCTAGAATAGATGTAGGTATCCATTAAATCTTCGAGAGAGTCAACCAGATAAGTAGGTAGATAGTAGCCAGAAACCAAAATGCTATTTTGAAATTGTATTTTTTAAATATATTATAATAGTTTTCAAAGTTAAACCACTTCAATTTTTTTTGTAAATTTGTTGGTTAATTTATGGTAGGCACTTCATACATTTATTCCTAAAAATTAGCTAAAAACGTCCCATTCATTTTGTTATATCGCCGAAAAATTAACACATTTTATTAGTTAATAATGTTCAATTTTATGTATAAGAAAATCTAGAATTTTGAGCAAAAATACCTTTCAGTTTAGCTTATTTTCAGAAAATAAAGTCAATAATCAATTTGTGTTTTGACTAATTTTTATCAACTAAATGGTCATAATCCCCTACAGGAAGGTTGCATTTACCACTTACTAATAAATCATACGATTAATTTTTGTTTTGATAGAAATTTTCAATTCATTCCACCATAAAAATCTGTTGTCTTACGTAAGATAAATAATGTTTTTGCGTACTGTTATTCTCCTAAATCTTAAGTAACTTTTCGTGTAAGTTTCCAGATTATTTTTCCTTTCTTTTTTCTATATTTTTTTTTGCAAATTAAAATTTCGGCGGTTTTTGGAAAATTTTGAAATAAATTGTAAATATATTTTTATTTCAAAGGTATGAAATGAAGCTATTTTTTAAACTAATAAATAGAAAAAAGTTAAAACTTATTGGAACATAGTTTATAATGTAGCTACAAATCTACTTTTTGTAATTTTTACATTTATATCAATGTTTAAACATTAAAGCCTTATTTTAAACCGGCACTTCTTACGTAATAGTAATATAATATAGGTAATAATGGGTAATATTCTTAGGTAATGTCTAAATGATCTAAATGATAGCCCTAATATGGAATATTCATTCCTGTGTAGGTGGATTTGTCGAAAAGTACATATTGAATGGATTTATGAAAACAAACTAGAGTAATTAGAAGGCATGCAAAATGGAATGAAGATGGCTGATGGAGAAATACATGCACGTGAATTTCAGAAGTCCTAAAAAGCTTTCCTCTATCAATTAGGTTAATGCCATGCTGCTGAAAGTTGAACATTGTTATTAGATCATGCCATTTAAGTGATTCAAAATTGTTTACTTTCATTTTCTTGCCATTTTAGTTTCATTACTTACATTGCACTTTATCGAAAAAAGTATTTTATTTAATACTTAAAAAATCACAAGTGGTACACATACACACACTAAACTCATAATCTATATATATAAAAATGGATGTTTGTGTGTATGTTCCGCATAGGCTCCTATACCATTCGTCCGATTGCAACGAAACTTTGGTGAGTTGTAGGGCGCATGTCCTTGAAGGTTCCTGAAATGATTCTGCGTCGAAAAAAGAGTCAGGGGGCCGAAACGGCTTAAAAATATAAAATGCATGACAGGTATATGTCATTTTTATTTGACAGACGAGTGACTGACAGATGGCGCCATCTCGCGGCGAAAAGGTATCTTTTAAATGTCGAACAGTTTGACAGCGCTTTGAGGATCGAATTGCTCAAAATAATTCTGTTAAAAGTAGAAATATTTTTGAACGTGTGTGAGTGTTAGTGGTGTTATTTGTGAACTTTGAACATTGGACAATAGAAAACACGCGCATTTATTTTATACTTTCGCTGTGAATTATGCCACCAAAAAGGAAATCGATTGGCAGATCCATATGTAAAGCAAAAAAATAAAAGGCTTTACGAGCTTCAGAAAATGACGGGCAAAGGGAAGATAGACTAGAAACCCTGAGATTAAAGAATGCTCAAGCCCGTTTATTGAAAAAGACTAGCAAAGGGAAGGTAGACTAGAAACCCTAAGGTTAAGAAATGCTCAAACCCGTTTTTCTGAAACAGACGAGCAAAGGGAAGATAGACTAGAATCTCTCAGATTAAGAAATGCTCAAGCCCCTTTATCAGAAACAGACGAGTAAAGAGAAGCAAGATTGGAAATCGAAGGAGTACGCCTTGCTCGATCAAGACGAATAACGCACGCTGATTGAAATTATTTTCATGGAGTGTGGAAAAAGAGATGAAACAGGGTCGCCCCCGAGCGAAGCCGAGTGCCTATATCGGTTATAAAAAATAATTACAAAAAAATGTTTTTCCTCTTTTTATAACATTCTACAACATAATCACAACAATGCAATGCATGGTATTGAAATAAATTATTTGTTTTCTCGGTAAATCTATATTTGCTAGATTAACTATTTTTATTTAATTGCTCATTTATTTCATATCAAACTGAGCCATAGCGAAGCGTGGTCGGGTCACGGCTAGTTACTCGAATAAAAAAATTAATGATGACGTCGTATATATCAATATCTGTTGAAAATCAAAGCATATCAGTGAATAGAATAATACTACTTAATAACAATACTATCAATAGCTTAAAGGTTTATCCAGAAATCATGTAATCACATTTACCCAATCCTGTATAATTCCAACAGAACCAGTATGATCCCCTCAAGTTTATTTTCCATAAAGATAACAGTTAAAAGTGCTTGATGTACCTTCCATAATTTGACTGGAATTACAGGCAACAAGTGCTTCGGATACTTCTGGAATTCCGACAAAGTTGTTAGTGATATTCACAAGGTAAAACAAAATTATGAAAATAATATTGTGAGGCAGACAGAGGAGAAACATGGAATTTGCTTAATACGCTCTTACATTGTTTCTCCATTTTATTCATCTCCCTGGAATTTTGTCTAATTGAATGTATTACTCTAATCCGCATTGTTCTACTTATTCTAAAATTGGTCCCTTTAGAAACATTATTAATTTAGTAATAGTAGCGGACACTACTATTGAAGTTTAGAGTGAAGAAATCTTAGAGTTTGGGTAATCAAAGTTAGATGTGGTCCAGACATATAAATAATGTAGATCATGTACGTCGGTCAGTAAAATGGAAGAAACATTGGGGAAACAGGTCCGAATAATTTAACAAAATGACACCTATATATCGTGCTTCTCATATCACTGAGATGTATCAATTCTGATAAAGCTAAGTTTAAATGGCATAATCTGTATTACTCAGATTACTCTAGAATTGGTCTCTTTACAAGCTCCATTAATGTAGTGAAGCGGAAAATATTATTCAAGTTTAAAGTGAAGAATTCTTAGAGTTTGGATAATCAAAGTTAGATGTGGTCCAGACATATAAATATTGTTTAATCATGTACGTCGGTCAGTAAAATGGAAGAAATATTGGGGAAATATATCTGAACAATTTAACAAAATGACACCTGCATATCATGCTTTTCTCATTAGTGAAATGTATTGTAACGAAACAGCTCGTCGCGATATAAACACGCCGGGAGCTACACAAGTTCGCCGAATTGCGATCCCGAGAAGGACGGGTCGAAGCCGACGGGCCGAGAGCCGAGAAGATTCGATGCGATAACGGGTTCCACGAAAATCGAATATTCTAGCAATTATCGCGAAAGTTCGAGAAGGCTTATACCTGGTATATAAGGAATGCCGGACCCAAGGCGAGACAGTTGAAGAATCGTTGTGTAAACATTCGGGCGAGAGACCGCGCGCGTTAAATAAATAAACGTTTGTGTGTGCGAATATAAATTAAGTTAAGGGATTATTAAGTGTTAGATTAATAAGTGTTGTTACAGAAATAAATTAATTAGGACAAATAGTGTAGTGTTTAGTTTTAGTAAATAGTAAAAACGTTACAGTATCATCAATTCTGATAAAACTAAGTTTACATGGTAAGCAGAAAATATTTTGGAGATAACAGCCTGCGAAGTTTTTAACCATATGTCAAAATATAAGTGAGAACAATGGCCTGAACACCTACGCTCAATCTGAATTTTACACAAAATTGGATCAACTAGACTACAGAAACTGTAGAATGATTACTCTCTTAAATGTTACTACAATCTCTGATTATAAATATTGTCAAAGACAATACCTTTTTGCTTTGATCGATTAAGCACATGTTAATATTGTACCAATTCCAGCGGTTTGATGATATGCAATCTGTTGATGTCCAAGTTAATGCAAATGGAAGGTACATACAGCAAATGCGAGGGGATCAGTTAAACCATTATCAGTCATAGAAACCCCCCACAAAAATTTATGCAAAACGTTCATTAGCACATCAAGAGGAGCTGCAGCAGGGAACGCCTTACAATTGGCACATTGTCCGATCGTTGCGTGTAGAGCTTTTCAGATCGGCAGTCGTTCCCCTGCCGCAGACGTAATCGCCATTAACGCAATACACCCCGAGATCATCTCTAGGTGTGTATATATATACCTATATCGATCGCATCCGTATTAACACGGACGTCCTATCCCGGTAAACCGAGTTATTCACAATTTATGTACAACCCGTGAAACACACGGCGGCCAAGTCCCGTAGTAAGCCGCGGAGAACATCGGAACATCGTCACATCAATCATTGCTGAGGCCGAGGGCGTTAATTAAATACCTGGCCCTCGGGGCGAGAGGTACAAATGAATATTTGAACTATAATATTGGACTTTGATGTTGCGGCAAAACGCAGACCTCAAGGAGATTACGCTTCCGAATGTTTCGATCGATGGTTCCCCGAATAGTTCCGACGATAAAAGAAAATTGTGAACCGTTATTGTTTTATTAGGTATTAAATAAGGTGTTGATGGTTTTACGAGACGTTTACTTTCTTTATTACTGTGCGGAGTATATAAGATGGACCGACTTTTGCGACCACTTAGATGAGATAAATACGGTCTCATAACTAATCCAGAGGATTTACCTCGTATATACTTCATTTATACATTTTCCAGGTCGTGGTACTTAAACAGGTTCCCGCTTAAACAAATGTCCCAAATGTGTTACGTTTGTATATAATTTAAAATTAATATACAAGATGCGATGCGATGCGAAAATAATTTAAAAAATAATAATCATATTAATAATAATGATAATAGTAGTAATAAATAACATATTAGACTAGAAGAGCTGTTGGTTTTTGTATCAGTATTTATTATGTGTGCATACACTTATATTTATTTAACAACTACTGTTTATGAAAACAACGAACTACTATGGAAACTAAACTTTCCAAAGGTGACTAGAGTTATTCCCTCTGCCAAAGTACGGCTGACTATGTCGACTCTTGTGTACACACACCATGCCTATTGCGTCCCTGGGCCCATAACCATTGTTGGTTTTTGTATCAGGATTTATTATGTGTGCATACATTTGACATCTACTCATTATGAAACAAAACGAACTACTATGGAAATTAAACTTTCCAAAGGTGACTAGAGTTAGTCCCGGCACACGGTAGGAGTGGGAGGAGCTAACCGTGGAAAATAATCCTACAAGAGCGTATTTTTATTTATTTATTAAAGGACAACTTTTAACAATTTAAATAATTTCATTTCGTAAAACTGCAAGTACCAAATTTAATAGAAGCAAGCAATACACATACTTAATATGCAGGAACTTAACCAAATAATGATATTCACTTTAAAGCAGCAGATCATAAGTAGTCAACTGTATTCACTTATCTTACTGTAAAAAAATTATAAGATTTCAAATAAGTGCACATGTTAACCATGACACTATAAAGAATAGTAAATAGAACAAAGTGTTAATTTACTGACGATAATTCAACGTATGAGATTCATTCATAACATGAAATTTTACGTGTATTAAAAATAGTTAAAAATATGAATTAATATAATTCTGGTGTTAATATAAGTAAGGTGTACATAAGGGGAGAATATAATTATAGATGGGATTTAAACCTTATGTATCAGTTTTTTATTCATCGTGTTGGAATCTTTAAAACTCCTTTAAAATCGCCCTGGTTCTAAAATTAATGCAGTAGAATCATTAATTATCATTGCATAAGATTTATTCGGTGATCTACCAAAGTCCATGTACAAATTTTACGTTTAACATTACCTTTATGTGAAGAAATCCTACCATTTAAAATCTTGATGTTTGACCTACGTACTCGGGTGACAATTATTCCAACGAATTTCATATTTCATATTCATTTTGTTGTGTTAACCATTCAATATATGGGAGTGCTGAACTTAACTAAAGGAATAGATGGAAGTTCTCTAAATGAATTCATAGGACAGGTATATGTAACAAATGTAAGAGATATTTTGAAACAGGTGTTTGTAGCTCAGCCGGGATTTGAACCCGGGTCTCCCAATTTCGCGTCGGGTATTCTGGCCAATTGAACTACCGAGCCACGTACCAATTTCTTTTTCCTATGAATTCATTTAGAGAACTTCTATCAATTCATACATTATTTGCATAATGAGAACACGTAAGAGATCACATTATTAACGTGAGAGGAGGTGTGGTGTGTTGCGTACAACCCATTCGTCCTCCGCATCATCCTCTCAATAACGTTTAACATGAACATCTAAAAAGAAATTGGTACGTGGCTCGGTAGTTCAATTGGCCAGAATATCCGACGCGAAATTGGGAGACCCGGGTTCAAATCCCGGCTGAGCTACAAACACCTTTTTCAAAATATCTCTTACATTTGTTACATTTAACTAAAGGAAGATCAACATAAAATAGAGTACCATTAAAAACGTCAGTGTGAACCGAATCATATGATAAAATGACAGATAAGGAAAGGGTGTTGAAGCGGAATTAATTAATATTTTTTATGGTAACCATTTTTAAGAAAAAATCAGTTAATTTACTTAAACCTTCCTTAACAAAAGTAGAGTGTGAAAGGTTTATGACTCTCCTTTTTAAAGACTTTATTAGATTTAGTTTCATTGTAAGAGGGTAGCAAGAAACGAAATGTATGAACCGATTGCTAATAATAGGTTTCAGATACCATTTTATACGAAGCATATTAACTATAAGCATAGCTAGAAAAGGTAAGGTATTAAGTCAAAAAGTTGAACTTTAGAAACAGTATTTCATGCAAGACCAATGATTATAGTTCACTTCTCATTTTCTGCTGTTTAATTACTGCTTACACTAGTTAGTATCATTATTTAGTTAAGTACCTACATATGTGTTTTTATTTTTACCTGTATTAAATTTGGTAATTGCTTTCCTAGGTATGAACTGAGGAAGAATGGATACACCTCCGAAAATTCTAACCTAGAAAAGGTAAGGTATTATCTGTTCCTTTTTAAAAAAAATTACTTTATTTTTTGTACTTTATTTTTGTATTTATTTTTACTTAATTTAAAAAATTAAACTCTAGGAAACAAAACCTGCAAGATCAATGTTATGCTTCACTTATTATGTTTTGCTGCTTCAATTACTGCTTACACTAGTTAGCATCCTTATGTAGTTAAGTGCCTGCATTTGAATTTGTATTATTACTCGTATTAAATTTGATACTTGCTTTCCTAGGTTTGCCCTGAGGAAGGATGAAAACACCTCCGAACGCTAAATAGTCCTAGCCTTTCATCCCGTAATTGAAATTTAATACAATTAGAAATTTAGGCTTATTAGTAAATTACCTTTCCTTTAAAGGCCTTTTGACTGCATACCCAGAAGAAATGTTCTTCAACATCCATAGATTATAACAGTGAGGCTATACATATTCATTTAAGTTAAATTCAAATGTGTATTTTATTAAAATTATCCGTTATGTTTGCTAGCTACTGTACCCTACTAAAACATTTCTTACAACAAAAACCTTGCATCCCAAATCGTTGAAATAAACGTTTCCACTGATACTTCCACAATACTCATTACCGAAATTCACGTAGTATACCTACGTTCTGCCTACGAGTATAACGTTTCGAATGCAGCTCCTACAAGTACGTACTTTTTGCAATTGCAATTAACGCAATTAAAACATATCTATCTACCTAACGTCCCCAGAGACTAATCATTGTTAATTAACCTTTCTAGTTTCGCCGGGCTCGTGTGTGTATTTGTCGCGATGAAGTTCAAATAAGACATATTTAAATTGGGTCATGATCCCGGAACATTCCGGATCGGGGTCCACAGCGTCCTCTATCGGCCGAAAGCCAAACGTCCGCTCGACGCCGGTTTAGAGCGTCGTGACGGTAATCTCCCATCGGTTCGATCGATGTGGGCTATAATATAGAGTTCTTTGGGACTAATTGAAATGGTAGGGATCTTCATAGTTCCAAAAAGAACTGAGATTCATAAATGAGAAATGCTATAATGAACATGTTTCCAATCGCACAGACACACATTCTTCATTCCCTCCAGTGTTCTCATTGACGTTATTCTCAGCACGTAAATGGGCGACTAAAAATAATATGTGTGAAAGGTATTAAAAGCAATCTAAATCATATTTAGGTCCAGATTTGTTGCAAAAACAATTTACTACATCACCTTTTTTTGGAAAACCAGATCAAGGTTGAGATTGAAGGTAACTTCTAATTATTCGAAGACGGCTATTCTAAAAATGAGAGATTTGGATATCAGAGAAGATATCAAGTCTATAACATTAACTTTAACATTATTTTCTTTGTCTTAAGTTAACCTTACATGTAGGTAACTGAATTTACCACATTACAATGTTATATTAAAAACTATAGACACCGAGAAACAACCTTTATTAAACCATAAAAACAATTTAAGAATTCTTATTTTGAAGAATAGATACTGTCATACATATACTTGGAGACCATATAATTTTCACCAAAGATTTAAACCCATAAAACTGTACATTTGCCAAGTTTCAGAAGGACAATTTTAACTAAGGTTTAAAACTCGGTATACAAAGCTTTAAATTTAACAGGAAAACAGACCTTCTATGTGTTTCTTGCAAAGATATCACCAAGAATCTTCTGATATCAAAAAAGTACGAGAAAAAACTGCTTCCTCTCTTATTGAAGTGAAACTTCTTTGCGGACGTTGTATACATTGGGATGGGGTGTTGGTCGAAAAACCGCGTCACGCGTGATAAGTAATCCAATAAACAATGAAACGACGTCGAAGCTGACGAGTATGTCCTTAGTCGACGTCGTTTCATTGTTCACAAAAGTACCTATCCACGAGACTCTGCAGTATATCGCTACAATCTTTCCTCAGGACATTACAGCCCTTTTCAAACACTGCCTCACCACCTCATATTTCCAATGGAATGAAGAATTTTACGAACAGATCGACGGAGTGGCCATGGGGAGTCCGCTGAGTCCAGTAGTGGCAAACTTTTTTATGGAAAAATTCGAAGAAAAAGCAATAGAGACGGCAAAGAAAAAACCAAAACATTGGTACAGATACGTTGATGACACCTTTGTGGTCTGGCAGCATGGAGAAGAGGAACTCAACAATTTCCTGACTCACATCAACAGCATTCACCCCAATATAAAATTCACAATGGAACGGGAAGTAAACAAGCAAATAGCATTTCTGGATGTCTTGGTCATGAGGAAGGAAAATGGCAAATTGGGGCACACAGTGTATCGTAAACCCACACATACAGATCGATATTTACATAGCAAATCCAACCACCATCCAGGACAGAAGAGAGGTATGATCAAGACACTAGCAACACGAGCAACACGTATTTGTCAGCCTGAATATTTAAAAGAAGAACTACAACATTTGGAAAGAGCACTACAGAAAAACGGTTACACAAGACAGGAAGTCAAGAGAGCACTACATCCAAATACAAGAACGACGACCCCAACAGAGCAACACCAAGGAAGTGTGGTATACTTACCCTACATTAAAAATATAACGGACAGGATAGGCAGGAAAATGCGAGAGGAAGGAATAAAGACAGTTTTTCGACCCACCCGAAAAATTCAAGAGAGTCTACGGGGCCCCAAAGACAGAAGAGATCCATTAACATCTTCAGGAGTATACAGAATCCCTTGTTCATGTGGTCAAGTATACATTGGAACCACAAAAAGGTCTGTTAACACAAGAGTTAAGGAGCATAAGAGAAACTGTCGACTTGGACAAATAGAAAAATCGGCCATAGCAGAACACGCACTACAGGAAAACGGTGACCACACAATAACGTTCGAAAACACACAAATACTTGCGACGACACATCATTATCACACGAGGTTACAAAGAGAAGCAATAGAAATACACAAACATGAGAAAAAATTTCAACAGGAAAGAAGAAAGTGTAAAAGTAAACAACATATGGATACCTGCATTAAAAAGGACGAAAACAAAACCATTAGCAAACAATACAAACACATCGTTAACCCGGATGGCAATAACAAACACATTTAACACATCATTAAACCGAAACACAACAACAAACCCATTAGGACCATCGAAAACATCAATGGATAAAAACAACCCTATACAAGTAAACAGGAATATTCTAGAAGTAAGGGACATCGGTATAAATAGAAAGGACTTTCGAACCGGAGAAGCAGTCGCGGACGCGAATCTTAGAAGAACACTAAGACCGCTACCACACCGCCTCTGAAGATGTCTGCCGCAGATGTAGACGAAACGTCAGGCTCAAGAAACCTGCATGGACCACGGCCTAATAGCCCGGGAATCTACTTTTCCAGTGACTCCGGCCGTGAAAGCCTTCGATCTTGGATTGTATTGTATATTGTTTAATTACGTGACATGGACATAGAGAAAAGTGAGGACGCGTCGTGCCTCACCTCACCTCAGATGAGAACATGGAGACACCGGAAGAGATGAAAGCCCACCGCGCACGGAGACTGGTTCCGCGGCGAATGGGTGGTAATTCTCGAACACAAGACGAACGGGCTCGAGGCGGCGTACGCGTGAATCTGTGGAGACCGTCGTGGGAGGACTCCAGCAATAGATAATGGAAGCGGCGAGGCAACAAGCGACCATTGTTGCTCTGAATGTGTCGGGGCAGACAGCAAAGTTTTATTTTTTTGAAGTTTTGCATCATAGAATTAAATGATTTAAACTAATATTTGAATTAAATTCCAGCTGTATTATCGGGAAAATAACTTTTTTTTCAAAGTTATTTTGTCAATTTTGTTAAGGAACAGAAATTACAAAATAATATTAACAATGAAATAGTTTAACAAAAAAATAAAAAAGATTTTGTTAAAATGAGAGAAAAGTCCTTGGCCCCAACACAACACATTAGATGTTTTTAGCGTTTCAATAAATTGCAAGTAATATTGAAGTCTTGGTGATGCATTAATCTTGTCCAGGAGTTTATTATGACTTGTCTTATAAGTAACAGTGCATAATTTGGTCTCTTAATTTGAGATGTGAATATTTATGCAAAGAATTTAACGGGGCGTGCTTAGAGCGACCGTGCTCTGAGCGACCGGCCGAAAATCGTGCTCTGAGCGACCAGGACGGTTGCCACCGTGCTTTCAGCGACCATTCTACCTGCTTCAGTATTTGCACCCTTTTTGGGTAATTACCACTCACAAATGCATATAAAGAAAATCAGGAAAAAAGAAACACCATCAAAAAATGTACAGCATTGGCATATATATCACCTAATCTAGTGGAAGATGCTTGGTTATTAATAATGGAAGATGCTCCGATACACGATCAGTTAACACAATTTTTAGATTACTTTGTTGACCAATGGTTACAAAATCCGAATATTTCTATAAACACGTGGAATGTGTATCAACAACGACACAGAACTAATAACGCGCTGGAATCTTGGAATTCCAAATTAAACGGTGCGTTTCTGTTCATATTCCAAATATTTTTTACTTAATTGGAAAATTAAAAGAATTAGCCATAGAATCAACATTTAAGTTAAAATGTAAGGAACTGGGTGACTCAGGTTTAAAAAGAAAAAAAAAGTATATAGAGATAGATGGAAAAATCCAAAACATCTTGAGAGATTTCGATCAATCTGGTGACCTCAAAAAATGTATAACGTGTTTAAGCTACCTAACAAATTTTAAGTAATTGTGTTTTATTTCGACGAAACCTACACTATAGGGGGAATTTGTGCATATGGAAATTTATTAAATAAACTTAAATAAACTAAAATTAAATAAAAACTAAAAAAAATATCAAATTTAAAGAACGACTAAAAAAATGACAAAGATTATAAATTAATCTACAATTTTTAAACCACTGATGCTTTAAAAATGTATAACAGACATGTTTACATATTTAGAACATCAACAGTCCCAAGTCTGTGTGAAAGCGTGAGGGAAAATTGTAGATTTACATGTATTTTTAAATAGTCACCACCTAAATATTTTAAAATCAATATTTTCTTCCAATTTTTGGTAAATATGTCATTAGATGAAAGGTTGGGGGTTGGTACAGGTATCAGGCAGGTAGCAAATCACGGCGGTCGCACAGAGCACGACTCTCTATATCCCGGTCGCTACGAGCACGGGTCGCTCTAAGCACGGTCGCTCAGAGCACGGCCTCAGAATTTAAAGGCATTTATTGTTTCAATAAACCTCTAAGCTGAAATAGCTGCCTAATTGTGTAATGTTAGGTACACATTTACGAAGACTCCTAATGCTGACTGAGAATGTTCGACTTGGTAAGGAAACAAAACGTCCCAATTACGGTCACCATAGGGAAACTTTTCAGTTCAATATACAGGCTGTCCTGAAATTAAAAGGAGAACTTAACTAAAGCTTCCATGTGTTAAATGGGATCGAGTAGATGTTGCAGCAACAAAGGTAGAAATTGTATTCTAAAATGTCTTTACTTGTTATTGCATTGTTATGCAAGCTTACTTGCAAGCTAGTAAAATTAGAAACTGTCTCAAATATTTACCTGGCTTTTTTTCATACAATTTATCACTATTAAGCAATTGTAACTGTGCTCTCATTTAAAATTTCAACTTGATGTTGTCTCATAAAGTATCAATTAATTGTGTGTAAAAAAATGGAAAATTTGACGAATCGCTGATGTTACTAAATGTCACATTACATTTTGTTCATTGTATGTGCATTATGTACATATAGTTGCTCTTTAATTATGCTACTAGAAACCTTGGAACGAATTTTACGGGTCGCTTTACAGGAAAGCCGGAAATGTTAAGTTCAGATAAATTAATATAATGAACGGACACGGGAATAATAATTACTGAAAGCAAGCTATGACGTGATAATGGCCACGTAAATTAAAATAAGTGAGGAAGAGGTGAGAGAAATGGAGGAGAAAATTTTAAATGATGAAACTATGGAGTTTTATTAAGTAAAGGTACCTGTATATACCACTTCTTGTTATCATAAAATAAAAGAAGTAATTCGGTATCATCATATCTCATATTATTTCAACTGATTTAAATGGCTGGAGAAGTAATTTAAAATGGAATACCTGGAAAACCGAATTTTAACAAAGCATACATTAACATTATTTTTAACAAAGCATAACAACATTGGATTTTATTATAAACATAAGTACGCATATATCATCACATAAAACCACATTTTGAGCAGTAAAAACCCGTAACCCTAATATTTATGAACTTCCCCTCGCTCTGTGTCATATTTTGATTATAATTCTGATAAAACTAATAAAAAATACGTCGGATACATAAAACAGATTATCTAAACAATCTGAAGATATACAGCGTTCCAGATTGCTGTATTAAATGCACACTATATGGATATGAACGTTTCGTTGGAAGACATCCTAATTTAACAAACAAGGCGAAATTAATTTTAATATCGTGAAATATTAAGGGGTTAATAATAAAAATTATTTTATTGTCATGTGTTAAGAGGAAGTCGCTATAGGATCCTAAAACTGATTATGTGTGGAAAAATTGAAGGTAGAAGAGGTGTCGGAAGAAAGCAAGTTTCCTGGCTAAAAAATATTAGAGATTGGACCGGTATCCGAAATGCAGGACAACTCCTACACATGGCAGAAGACCGTGAAGCCTTCGCTATGATGATCGCCAACGTCGGATGATACTGACAGGGCACATGAAGAAGAGGAATAATAAAAAACGGACTTTTAGATTTAATTACCGAAATTCGATAAACTTTTGAGAAGAATTTGGGGGTTTCGTTGGAAGACATGCTAATTTAACAAACAAGGCGAAATTAATTTTAATATCGCGAAATATTAAGGGGTTAATAATAAAAAACGGACTTTTAGATTTAATTACCGAAATTCGATAAACTTTTCAGAAGATTTTGAGGGTTTTCAACCCTCTTCCACGGAACGGGCGTTTACGAGGTAAAATTAAAAATGTAATTTCGCGCAGTCAAACAATGAACTAATTACATTAATAAAAAAAATCCATTTCGGTAATTCGACGAAATGGGATTAAATTCCCCTAATGAGATTTTTCATTGGATTATACGATTAACCGCATTCGGTCTCTCCTCTGGCCGGCGAAAGTTGGAAAAAGATTGAAGTAATTTCGAGGATTATTTTCTTTGCGGTACGTCTGGAGGATCTGATTAGGTGGAAGAAGTAGAATTTCACAAATTAAATTTATTTATATAAGTACAATCTAATTCACGTATTCGGAAACAAAATGCGATGAACTCAAATGCATTCCGTTTCTATTATGAATCGCCGGGGGCTTTTCACGACTGAATTGCAGGTAAAAATCAGGGGAGTCCCCCAAGCGGTACGGATAATGCTAGAAAATTTTAAATTGTAGGTAGCGACTCGTTGTGGTAGCTCACGGAACATTGCGCCACGTCGATTTAATATGACGGATAGGAAGTTATTATAAACGTTGAAATGGACCGTAATTGCACCCCTTGAGATATTTTCTCTTTATCTCGTTTGAATAATAAAAGTCGCAATTCGCAATTAACCGTTTTAATTAAATTTCTTGCTCCTTTTATCCACAAAAGAATGTCGTGAGATGAAAAGAATTTTCGGAGAAATTCATTGCGGAATTTACTAATTTTCCGCGAGTATTTTGACAACTTTTCCCAATTTAAGACCACAAACATCCGATTACGGTACAGTCTGCCGACCAATTTTGCGCCCCTTCAACATTTACACTATCAAATCGGTTGATTTGGACCGTCGCCTCCGAATCCAGTCCATACCCCGCGCAAAGGGCGACCGACACGAATATGGGGGCCCTCGGCAAACATCTGTTCGTTCTCAATAAAAGTTGAGACCCATTCACACAAAAATTCAATTCACCCGTGCAATCAAAAGAGGAGCGCGTTCGCATTATTTCTCGGTAACATTTTTATCATGCGGTGCGTAATACGAAAACGACGTTAGAACCGTCTATTTTGACAGCGCCACTTTCGAGGGAGAAAGGGAGAGAACATATCGACAGTTGGATCGAGCGTCTCTCAATGTTTGATCAGATCGAATTTAGAGACGGCGAGGTAAATTGGCGAAAAATACGATTGGTGTCGCTTGAGGGTACATCTAGAACGGCGAAGGTGCCTTTTTAAACATGTACCTACAAGCTAATACAAATTGCGTGGGTAATTACAATAAATAAATATAATACCAAAAGAGACAGATTTAGGAATGCAAACATCAGACCGACACGAATTCAATATATAAGGTACGTTCCACGCCGAATTTGGAATTTTTTTAGATGTGGCCCAAAATGAAGGAAAATGGTCGTTTTAGGCCCCCGAAACTCTACCTAAGTTTTTAGGGCCCCAAGTGGAATAGAACTCAAGTTATGGACAATTGAAAATTGAAATTTTCAGGTTCGGCTCCAAAACCAAAAATTTTCAACCATCCATAACTTGTAAAAATACCCATTTCTGCGAAAAAAGTATCAAACAAAAGTTGTTTGCAATGCTTTAAACTTTTAGAAACTGAAAGTTCATCCGACATGGTTCACTGTTGACGAGTCTGGGCGCCATTAATCGTCAGGCCGCCAAAAAAAAAACATCATCAGCTTTCCTGACCAAAAAAATCTGGAACGTAGCTGGATTCGATACAAAACTTTTGAGCCCAAACAGAAGTTAGCCAGACCTAAGGGTTCTGAGAAAAAAAAAGGTAAATTCCGGCAAAGATCTCTTGATACCAAAAAAATTTCATTGAACCCCCAGAAATCTATTGTTTGCTAGTCAATATCAAACCATGAGCGACATCTTTTCTTGAAGTTGACTGGGGATCAATGGCATGCTATTTTCATATAAGTAGAGCATTTCCCAAGTCCCCGTCGGCTCAAAAACTCAAAATTCCTCAAAATACTTTAATTTTGTGCCCAGACGACTTCGCTTGACGCACATTTTTATCCAAGAAGCGACTCTCACCCAAATTGTTGCTTTTGTTGATGTTTTTGAAGGTCCACAACGGTTGAACACAACGCTGAAGCAACCTTCCACAAGAAATTGTGCTGGAAATTTGAATTTTCAACGCAAATCTTCAAATTTGGGACCAGCCCTTAGGTCTGGCGAACTTCTGTTTGGGCTCAGAAGTTTTAAATCGAATCCAGCTACACTCCTGATTTTTTTGGTCATGAAAGCTGATGCTGTTTTTTTTTGCGGCCTAACGACTAATGGCGCCCAGACCCGTCAGCAGTGAACCGTGCTGGATGAACTTTTTTTAGCAGTTTCCAAAAGATTAAAGCATTACATACAACTTTTGTTTGAAACTTTTTTCAAAAAAATAGATATTTTTACAAGTTATGGATGGTTGAAAATTTTTGGTTTTGGAGCCGAACCTGAAAATTTCAATTTTCAATTGTCCATAACTTGAGTTCTATTCCATTTGGGACCCTAAAAATTTAGGGGGAGTTGCGGGGGCCAAAAAGAACCATTTTCTTTCATTTTGAACCACATCTAAAAAAATCCAAATTCGGCGTGGAACGTGCCATATAATGTTAATGATGTGATAAAGCAATACAAGAAGAACTGGACGGAACATCTTCACAGGATGGACGATAAAATAGATTACCAAGAAAATCCCTCAAACACAAATATAAAGGGAGAAGAAGCGTCGGGACGACCACGCAAAAGATGGGTACCGTAACAGACAATGTTCCTAATACTTGTAGCGAAGAAGAAGTAGAATTACAATAAAACATGGTAAAATCAATGGTATATTAATCCCCTCCCACTTTAGTATTCCCCCTCTACTTGGGCGGATACTAAAATCTATTTTGGAACAATGGAAAGTTAGACTGTATGAATTGTAACGTTTAGGGTCAAAGAGAACAAAAAACTCGAAATTTAAAAAAGCGGTTTAGTACAATAATACCTAGAGTACAGGTCATTTGATACTTAAATAGGTTTAGTACTTTTACTTTTACAGAACTTTTTAATGTAAGTACTCTCAAACTGAATTAGCTTGGCCGCTGACCTTGCCGCGGGAAGAGTGAAAGTGGACGATAAGAAAGAAAGAGCGATACAGCGTAATGAAGCGAGAGTGAGAGCCACGGGGGATGCAAATTCGGCCAAATTAATTACCTGGCCTAAGGTTTGACACAGGTAGTTTTAAATTCACTGGCAAATTCGGCCAAAAAGTTTCACAGGTACCTGAACACCGGAGGCAGGTAATCGGGAGAGACAGAAGCCCGGTAGTTGACCGGATTATCAATCACTAATGGCCAAGTTTTCTGACTATTTAGTGGAAAATTATGTTTCAGAAAACTCATTATTTCCTCCATTTATCTGGTCATAAACATCAGCAGAACTGAATACAACCACAGATGCATGCGAATCCTTTCATAGTCATTTTAATAGTTTTTTTCATTGTAGTCATCCACACAATTTTTATTTTCTGGACGTCCTTCAAAACATTCAAACTGAGATATATATAAAAATTCATAGTTTAAATACTACACGAACAATTAAAAATAAGAAAAGTGTCAAAATGCAAACGATTTTACTAGCAAAGTTTAACGAGCTTAAAAATAATCAAATAACTGAATTTGAGTTCGTAAAATCGGTTGCTTGGTTTTATGCTGTGTAAATAATTTATGTTATGTACTTATACTTGTTATGTACCACATACTACATACTACAATGTTTAGTTTTTAGTTGATATTTCTTTCGTTATTTTTACACTTTTCAATTTTATCTTTGTATGAATTTGTACATTTTAAAAATATAAGTTTACATATTCATGACAGTTGTATACTATACATTTCCTTACTCAGTTAAAATTTGCGCGCCCCAAAACTGGCCGAGTTTGCATGTACAAATATTGCATCCCCAATTTTTCTGGCCGAGTTTATCATACCAAAGGGTCATCTACCTGACATCTGGCCGAATTTGCAACCGCCCGAGAGCCACATCTACATTTTACACATGCGCCCACAAGGTCACCGGCCAAGCTAATTCAGTTCGAGTATACTAAAGAATATGTAATAACGTTGCGAACACAAAATTTGCATATAAATTTGTTATAATTTCAAAATTAGAAGCTAACAATGCCACCTTTGATCGTTAAAGAGACAAAATACAAATACTATAATTAAATTACCAGAATTCAGATTTTACTATCAGACGTATTAGAATCAGGTTGGTTTTTCGAATTTGAGTTATTAACATTTCTAGAAGTTTAAGGTCTAAAAAACGTACTTTTGAAAAAATATCAGCAAGTATGTAAAAATACCACCAGGGGTGCGATTTTCTCTGAAATTAAAAATTACAAACTGCTCAATCCTTGAATTCTGACTTTGTACCATAAACTTTTTATTATCGGCTCGTGTAAATGGGTAGAATTCACTCTTGCCATTTTTCGGTTTTTAAAATTTTCCCAAAATTCGCCTCAAGAATTTTTTAAACCTTGACTTTTTTAAACCTTAAACTATTTGTATGAATTGTATCTAAGTTTTGTGAATACAAAGAGTAGATGTATGACTCAGGCCTTAGGGTATAAGTTATGAACAATACCTGCTCCTTCAATTTTAGTTACTCGTATATATAATATTCTCGTAGTATTTTGATTCGGCTTGTAGAGGATTACAATAAGGAAACGGTTTTAAATATAAAGTAGACGTTAGTTGTTAAACATTTTAACTTTCCTAAAGGCGCAATGAAACTTCATTTTGATGTATACTATATGTACTCTTCCTTCCTCTTATCTCGATATTAATTTAACAATCGTACATAATATTGTCAGTTGCCTAGCTGTCACTAAATTCAAATATATCCAACAGTGACACGTTGTACCGTCCGATGGCGCAGAAATTCGAAGGTGCAATCTACCGTTTCGTACTCTTACGGGAGGTTTAAGTATAACTGCCTGTGCGGGAAACGGTACTCTGGTGTCCCTTCATCAGCGAATAAATCTTTCGCCTTTTACTAAAGATTTCCGTGGAGGGGCACAACTGAAATGAGTCTACATTGAATTTTTTGTGGCCCGGCTTTTCAGTTGGGCCCGACTAAATTAATCCAAACACAAATTTATTTTGACTGACTGATATAAAAGAGATTGTAGGTATAAGGTATAAGTGTTCTCTTGGCTAGAGATGCGAGATTTACATTGGTGTAGACATGCGCAGTAGGGATGAGGGATGAGTAACGGTTGGCTTTGATTGACAGTTTTCTTAGATCAGAAAATGATTGCTTCTTTATGCTACCGCGCATGCACCACTTCCGTGTCAATCTCGCACCTCTGTCTCTTGCTGTTACGGCATTGCATTTTAATCTTTTTTTGCTATTAATTTAGAAAAGTTTTAATTAAAAAATTCGATTTACTATTGAATGTTTTGAATTTCAGTGTTTTGAAATTTACTAGAAACCTACTCCAAGAATTTTTTTAAACTCGACTGTGAATATTTATTTCACTATCGATTATGTATAATAAAGTTTAATAATAGTTTTGGATAAATCTTCTGTAATTAGCAAGTTACTTGTAGTTATTCAGTTTTTTGAAAATTTCTCGAAATCTGCTGCACGAATTTTTGTTAAACTTTGAATATTTTATTAATTCCGAACGTTTGTAGTTTAATATCACACATCGCCCAATTTTCTGTAAATGGCAGTTTACCATTGACGTCTATGAAACATTTCAAATTTCCAGATAATTCCGAATTAAAAAACGCCATGATTACCTTTTTAAACTTCGTAGCAAGACTTGTTAATATTAAGATTCTACATAATAATAATAATAATAATAATAATAATAATAATAATAATAATAATAATAATAATAATAATAATAATAATAATAATAATAATAATAATAATAATAATAATAATAATAATAATAATAATAATAATAATAATAATAATAATAATAATAATAATAATAATAATAATAATAATAATAATAATAATAATAATATGCCTTACATACATAATAACACTAGATTATTTGGTTTTACAGACTATCCCATTTATATAATTATGTTATATAAGAAATATAATTATATTTGTTATTAACTTTAATGACATGTGTCCCAGCTTTACAATATTCTACATATTATAATCTTCTTGATTATTTAAATAGAGTATTTAAAAAGTGTCCCATGGACACTTTTAAATAAGAAAGAAATAAGAAATATTTATATTTTTTGTTATTAACTGTAATGACATGTGTCCCAGCTTTACAAAATTCTACATATTATAATCTCCCTGATTCTTAAATAGAATATTTCAATAGTGTCCCATGGACACTTTTTATGGCAGTTTATACAAGAGCAAGTTTTAACTCTTTCTCGAATTTTGTACGTTCACCATACTCCCACCCTCTTAGTCTAGTTTGGTTTATAACAAACTGCCAAATAACGAATTCCCTTTAGAGACAAATACTACGCATAAGCATTAACACCAAGGAGCGGAGAAATTACTCAACTATAAAACAAACTCCGCAAACATGTTTAAACCCATTTGCAAATTTATGTACACTACATCTATTTCCTTCATGAAACAACGCGGCAAGTACAAACAAATGAATCTCGAATTTCACTGTTGACCGACTCGATAATTGGCAGGCAGTTTCCAGTTCATCGGCTGACATTCTACGCCCCCCGCCTTCCCGTCCAATTAGCGGGACCGATTAGGGTACTTTCGAAAATAAAATTCAAATTTTTCCGTTAAAAAAAATCATATCGTGAACATCGGGCCATGGACGCCCAATTTCCGACATTGTTACCGTTACGGTCAATTAAACGGTTCCATTGGTCCATGTCCCACGTAATTGCACAGGATGTTTACGGCGCATGTGAACTGTTTTACGGTCACTTTTTAAGTATATTATTTGACGACAGAGAGTATTTGACAGTGAAATAATGGTACCCTTTTTTCACCAACCAAATTTGAGAACATGCCGCCAATAATAATATAATACATGAGGTTCACTATACGCCCAGGTGATCACTCCAATAGATTCAACTTTGAGTCACTAAATTAATCCAATGAGCTATAGATATTACGTTTTGTTCATGTAGTGAATTGACTCTGGAAAGGACATACTGTGATATAATATAATAGGACAAGGGTTGTTAGACTTATTGCATTCAACATCAAACATTAATGAGATATTGCAAGTGTAATAAAATCGAAGTTATGTTGATATCCAAGCACCCGCAGTTACATTTTGTGATAAGATGTACCTGAACAAAGTTGAAACTTTAAATCCAGTGGCGGTTTGACATAATAGAAGCTAAAAATACTGCATTACGTTTTAAAATTCTCTCTGTTCAAAAATTCTAAAATTGTTGCCGAGAGGTGTCTTGATGTTGTCACGTAATTTAGGAGGGGGAAGTGTCACCATGTGTCACGATGGGAGGGGGGTTTAAAAGTGTGAAGACATTGAAAGTGAAGACTTTGCGAAACAAAAACATGATGTACTACTTTGGGGTGGTTCGCAAATTTCGTTGGACATGGGGATCAATTCAACCGTCACGTGACATTTAAATCTTTATAATTTTCCTGGTGTTTAAAAATTTTTTAAGCTATTTCGTTGCCGGTTTCTTGGAATTGTCACGCAATTTTAGGAGGGAATGAACTAAAACGTGTCACTCTGTGCCACGGTGAGGAGGGCAGATTTAAAAACGCGGTAAAACAGCGTCACGCAATTAGTATATGTCCCCTTTTCGAATAAAAATGGAAGAGATTACATATGTGATGTGAGGTGTTACAGTTTCCGGTATTCATGCCGGTGTTTATATGAAGTGTTAGGAAAATATGTCAAACCAATTTGTAGTAACACGTGAAAGCATCTGAAGCGCTCACCAAGTGACATAACATCGATTTAAATGCAGGAAACTGTGTACAACCTTGATGACGTTCGGAAAAATATAACGCGATTCGATTTTAGGATGGTTTTACTAGAAAACTGCTACATAAAAATCACTGGTAAAATACAATTCTTATCGTAATTAACTTGAAAGCATGGCTTGTAGGCAGAAAAGAAACTTCTCTTTGAATATTTTGGGTATTTCGTGCTCCTAGTATGATTTACTTTAAATTTATCAGTCCATTAGCTCATATTATCTTAAGGAAATGCCCCTTGTAAGTAGAAGTAAGAAGACTTAATTATAAAACAATTATAAACATGATAAGATGGTTTTTAAAATTAATAAACAAGTGTACCTTGTCAATTTTACATTACTTTTATTTTGCTTGCGATGTCTAATATGAAGGTGACTTATTATACCACAGAAAACCGGTGACCATATTATAACCATACTAAAATGGAGATGTGTACATCGTACTACCTACTTCCTCTCATTTTATTATCAATATTCTACTGTAGAATAAATATGTTTCAAAAATTCTTGGATCGGATTACGAAAAAATTTCAAAAACAGTAAATCTAAACTACCCTTCAGGCGAGATTTAACCAGAAGTTGTTATACATGATTACACACATTAAATCATAAAACAAATATTCAAAAATTAAAAACCATCAGGCGGATTTCGAAATTTCGAAAAATAGAAAAACGATAAGAGTAAAGTATCTTTCAGATGCGATTTAACCAAAATATTATTAAACTTTATTATACCTATTCGATAGTGCAAAAAATGTTTAAAGTTTAGAAGGAAATATTAGAGTAGATTTTGAGAAGATTTCCAAATACTGAATACTTACAAGCCTACAGTTTCCTTTAGAGAAGATTTAGCGGAAAGCATTATAACACTTGTTTTTATACACATTCGATAGTAGAATAAATACCCAAAGTTTGGATGAAAATAGTGATGAGAATTTTGAGGAAATTCCCAAAAACCGAAATATGAGAAAAGTTAAGTGATAAGATTTAGCCAAAATGTTATAAAATTTTATTATGCATTTTGGATAATGAAATAAATTTTAAACCTTTAAAAAAATCTTAGCAAATATTGAGGAAATTTCTAAAAACCGAAAAATTGTAAGAGTAAATTACCACCCAGTGGATTTTAATGAAAAGCTTATTGGGAGGTCCTGGTGTAGCATTATGCGCTTGTGGTATTTACTTTCAAAGAAAAACCGTATCAAAAACATACCTACAGACATTTTTTCAAAAACATGTTTTTCGGACTCGGGAAACCTTAAAACATGATATAGAAACAATAATTACTCAAATTAATACTCATATGAGAACGTGACAATATTTGTTTACTGAGTCAATTTTCAAGGATTGAATTTAAGAATTTAAAACATACAGAAATAGTAATTACTCAAATTAATGCTCATATGAGAACGTAAAAATATTTTATTCCTGAGTCAATTTTCAACGATTTAATTTAAGAATTTAAAACATATAGAAAGAACCATTACTCAAATTAATACTCATAAATATGAGATAAAAATATTTGCTTCCTGAGTCAATTTTCAAGAATTTAATTTAAGAATTTCAGTTCAAGATGAAACACTTGGTAAATTCAATTAATGATCCAGCCGAACGTGTGAAACAAATTACCCAGCAATTAGCAAATGTCCAATTGAAAAACAAGAGAAATATTGTAAATTTCGGAATTCTACGTATTAGAAGTACATTTGGTTGTATTTCTAAAACAATAACAAACTTAGAAAGGAGAAATCCACTACCTTCTGCAAAATGTTTATCGGCTATATCAAGTAAAAAATGAAATTCAAAATTGTCAGAATTTGCCCAAACGTAGTCTTAGAGAAACATAAAGACCAAACATTAATTAATGTAGTTAATACCATGATTCAAGTGGAAATTGTAAAAAAAAAATTTGAACAATACTAAATGGATACAAGAAGTATGTCACTTCATATCATTTCTTTAGGCCAAAAGCAAAATTATAATATAACAAATTTAAAACATTCTGTTGCATTGAAGATTTCTAAAAAATAAAAAATGCTGAATTAAATTCATTCCGTAATGCGTTTTCATGTAGAATTTAAATACCCTTTATGATAGCAAACAAGTGCATGTGTACGTGCATATTTAGCAACTTCGATGGTGCATACTGTCTGCGTATTTTGACATTCCCTAATGATCAGTTCAATGTTGAAACTGCTTATAACATAAAATTGCTGAAGGCCAAGTCAAATTTTCCTTTTACAGAAAAGAACCAAGAACAAACGACGAAGGCTCAGTCCTCAATCTTAATCTTGTTCGAACAAAGGTTTGAATCCCCCAACCAACTCTCCGATGAAATATTTAAATAAACGGCTTACCAAATAAACCCATGCACTTATTGTACCATGTCAAATGGACTGGAACTGACACGTCTCTCAAGGAAAAAATGTAATACTCCTCCTTAAACAATGGCAGTACTTTCTCAAAATTTAATCTGGATCAAATCGCGACCGACCCCAGGAAATGACGTTCGAGAAAACGGCCGATCGAACGTGACGGCATCGAATGTCTCAAAGATGAAAAAAACTAGTCAAGGTGAACGGATAACAACAGGTACCACTGACAATAGAGTACTTTTCTGCGTTCCCAAGGGGCGACAATAGCAGATGATCGTTTTGTAGGCGTTGTAACAATAAATTTTACCTGTACTTTATCTAGAAATGAAAGGTGCGACAGTGTTGTGAATGCATTTTGGCGGAGTTCTACCTGTCACGTATTGAAGTTGGTTCGTGTAAATGGAAGGTTTTAGATTCTCACAGTTGAGTCCCTTGTAATCTAGCCGGAGAAGGACGAGGGATAACTTGGAAACGTTTTAATTAAAGAACTACGATCAGTACATTTCCAAAATCATCGAAGAACGATATTTCAATTCTCAGTAGTAAGTACTCCCTTCGGTCACTGACTAATCTAACATTGCATAAAACCGTCATCTGCATATTAAAAAAAATTAAAATACCAGTTCGTACCTTGTAATTAACTCCTATCACATCACCTGTTTAATAGAAATTTCCTCCGAAATCCACCGATTACACAAGACGCTTTCCCTGACAATAATCAATCCGAATCACTCTATTTTCCCCTCTCAATCAAAACTTCAGTCGCAGACGTTCCCTAATGACGTCAACTTGGGTCTCATATAACAGACACGATCACGAAAGCCATTTTTAATTCAAACTCACCGGTACGTGAATCTAAATCCCCGGAATACAAAATAAAAAGCGCACGTATCGGATATGTAATCCAATTAGAGCAGCTCGTTGATTTTGAATAGATTGGACGCGACGACGAAAAAATATACGTCCATTCAGCTACTGTAGTAACTTCATAGCAGCACCTCCAGAGTAGTGGCATAATTTGTAGCTATTTTGTACGGTCAAAATTGCTTTTGCAGCTTCCCTCGTATTTTGCACGCTGTACTTTTCAAAACCGTCCCTTTGTCTCGAGGTCTTGCGTCAATGTTTTGTCAATGTCTTATGCGGTACTTGTGTAAGACATGGCAGAAGTCAAGTAGGGAATCAAATTGTAAGAAAAATCTGAGATACCGAAGCTTAATGGTGATATATACTGAAGATGGGGATTTGAAAAAGACTGACCATGTAACATTTATACAAAATTTTTGTTGCTATTGTTGTCAATGTATTGAAAAGGCGAGGCCAACCATTGAAAACAAAAGTAATGCTTTTTTTAAACTCCATTAAACTCCATTATTGCTATTAATATGCGTTCCTCTTGGTTCATGAAAGTATCTATTGAGGATTAATAAAGGTTTCAGTCAATAATGTCTTTTCGAGAACCTTCCGGTATATACTTTATCTAATTGGACGTTTCCGATTATTCTAGAAGAGTTTTTATGGTCCCCTTTGATGTGCGCCGCCTACGTCAGATAAGAAGGAGCACGCTTCACGCAGATTTTTACATTTAACGTCACACTATCATAACTTTAGAACCGTTGAATATTTTGTTTCAACAAGCTGCTAAAACATTGTTTGGGTAAGTTTTATATAATTGTTTTTAATTCAATGTTCAATGAAAAGAGTCTTTTCCTCTTTGGTTATTCACAAATTTCATTAAAATTATCGATGTAAGGTTAATAGCCAAAAATTCAGCAGCTCAGTTTTCTATGTGACATTTCCAGTAACTAGCAGATATTCAGCAGCCGTTTTATCAGTAGCGTCTCAATGAAGAAATGTAATGGGGTATTTTAAAAAATACTTATTAAATATCACAAATTCTTTGCACATCATTAACACCAATTAGAAACTGATTAAATGGAGTATTTGACTGTATTAAAATTTTGGTCTAAATTTATGCCGTTCTGAAAGATTAAATCGCTTAAATGGTATTTTTTATAAATTAAATATTCGCACTCAAAAGGTATTTCAATGTGTATTTATTTGGTATGTGTCAATGTATGTAAATTTGTATTTGAAGTTCGGTCACGTGATCGACAACGCTCTGCGATTGGATACGTCTCTGGTGACGTCACATGCTTGTAAATAAGGGAGGGTTTTCATATTGAGGAAATAAGTTTTGCGACAAATATGAGATATTTTGGTTTGATCAGTAATATGTTATCAAATTTATTGCATTTAGTCAAAGGTATATACAATGGAGAATCATTTTGTGAAAGCAGACAGTAAAAATCTACCTAAAATAATGTAGGTACACCTAAAATTTCACTTATGTCATTTTCTTCTAAATATTTTTTTTTTGAATCACCAGTTTCCCATAAGAATAATAACTTTGATTGATCTGATTTTAGAATGATCATCATCATTCACTCAACATCAAATTATCATTATTATATTTGTAATTAAACATCTGAAGATGTTTACTGGCGTATTACGTCACGAAGCCATGTGACTTCCGAATGTCACGAGGTAGCGTTTTGGCAGTCTCTTATTTTGTTCAAATTTCAATGTCCATTTTTATCGAAAATACATTACTAAAAATATTTATTCAATTTTGCCATATAAACAGACGTTAATTAACGTCAAATCGAACTTATAAAGTCATTGTTTATTTTGTTTAATTAGGCAGCGGATTAATAGCTATTTATTCAATTTTGCCGTGTAAAATGACGTTTTATATGTTCAAAATTGTTTTTGTCGTTGTCAAGGTTGCGGCACTGAAGTTGTCATCTTGTCAAATTTTCTCATCAAAATTGGACTTACTCCGCTAAACGTCAGTTTATATATGGCAAAATTGAATAAAACGTTGTAATACACTCGCGGATACAATGAACGTTTAACTCGCGATATTACGCATTTAAAAATATCGCTCGTTAAACGTTCATTTTATCAAATATCTTATACAAATACAAATTTTGAATAACAGCCCGCTTTTGGGTGTATCCACATTAATAAAAAAAAGTATGTATAGCTTATATATGTATTCTGGAAAAAAAGGGAGGACTTATATTGTAATTAATACAATAATAACGATAAATACAATAATATATTTCAATAGTACATAATATTTTTTCTAGTTAATAGAAAACAGATTGACCTTTCGCCTAAATTATATTTGTAGACAATAAACTGTAAAAAGATGATTGACTTACAAAAGGTATAAGGGAGTGAAATATTTATTGTAGCATCATAAAAAAATATTTACTATTTTTTTAATTAGTAAAAAAAAGGTCATAATTTAATATATATAATTAATTATTAATTAATATAATAATTAATATATATAATAAATATTAAAATAAGGTCATAATAATAATAATAATTTAATAATGGTCAACAAACTGTGAAAAGATGATTGACTTGCGGAGGGTTTAAGAGGGTGAAATAAGTAGTCGAGCATATTTACGTAACATACCATAAAAAATTGTATTAGCAATTTTTTGTATTGAAGTTGTAAAAAAGCCAGATTGATCTTCTATGCAAATAGCACTATAATATTTGGCAATAAACTGTGAAAAGGTAATAAAAACAAAAAATTCGACTTTGTTTTTCTACAAACTTAAAAAAATGCCTAATAAAAATGTAACATGATGTTACTCGAAGATATTCAGTCCAAGTTATAGGTCAAAATTTGCATATGTATTGTTTTACAAATATTATTTTAATCAGTTTGGAACTAGTATTAATGGAACTGGTATCCTACGATATAAAAGCATTTTTTTAATGACATATATCGCATTTATTTATTAACACGCTACTGATAAACTTAATACCGACTTTCTGCTGGAAATGTCACTTTGAAACATTGGCTACAGAATTTTTGGTTGCTAACTTCACATAGGTATTAAAGTGGACCATAAGAGTTTGTGGAAGCATCAGCTCTTAACAGTTAAAATCTTTCATATTTGGCCAACTAAAAACATACCCCAAACTTTCATGTAAATCCATGAGTAAGGAACGCTGAAACTCCCTTCTTGTTTGATAACTTGAAACTTTACAAAACTTGTTTCAGACAACAAAAGACTTTTATAAGAATTATGTTATCGAAGCATATTTAAACGAACTAAAAATTTGTATAAAAAAGAAAAAGCGAGTAAGATCTATATTTGATTAAAAGACATCTGCTGCAGTAACCATTCTTACTCGGAAAGAAGCAGAGCTTCAAACTCAACTTTGACAGTACAAATAGCTACAAATTTTGCCCTGTTCTGGTGATCGGAATTGGTGAAATGGCTACTGCAGCTTAATACATATGTGTAAATACTATTGAAACTTTATCGTTAGGGAATTATAACCGTTGCATAGTATGAGGAATTTTTGGGAAACATATAAACACACTTTCTTTAGTTGTCCAAGTGGACAAATATTGTTACGTCTCAGAAAAAAAATGAGAGTTTCCTAATGTGAGTTAAGGTCAATATTTGTTACCTGCCAAAATCTGATTGAGTAGATGTTCATTTTTAAGTAAAATACGATTTTAAAATTTTTTACTTATATAATGATGACATTGCATATCTTCAAACAGTGTAATTCTTTTTTAAAATAAGTTAATAACGCCTACACTACGATTACTCTGTGAGATTTCATCACCTTATTCCTTTCGAAACTAACTCCTTCCTCCTTCAGTTTACATTACATTACAATCATTTTAAACTTCAGCTACATATTTGAAATGGTCAATTTTCTATATTCGCCTCGCGTGGGCAAAAATCCGTCATTAGGTGTAAAAGCAGGAAATTGGAAACCTCACCGATTATTAACGGTCTAATATACTATCCGCGCCTGCATACCAGGAAGACAATTTGCCGACGATTTTATAGGCTGTAAAGAGAACAAAATTGCCTGTAAAACTGAACTTAACGCTCCGTTTTCGGGAACAATTTCAGCGTTTAACTGTTGGTTTATTACTCTGTCACAGATGAGATTCCAACTGAAAATTGTTAATTTAATGCTTCATCGGACGAAAAACTCTGCAGATGTACCTTTGAAATTACCTATAGGCAGTTTTAAATTGTTAACAGAGTTGAATGTGATGAAGCTGAATTTTTGTTATTCCGATCTACATGTAATGTAACACCTGAACCTCGAGTGAATCTGACCCGTGTTTAGTCATTGTTTACAAGGTGCGTTGATATAAATATCTCACGTAATGAAGTGTGAAATTAAAAACTGTACGGCAAACAAGACACCAGCCCGGTAAACAAATCATTAGATTCTCATGTTTCGTTGAAAAATTTATTTAAAGAAAGATGTGAGTAATTAACTTCGAGTTCAGTCAAGAAATCATCAGCACATACATTAATACCAAGTAATAATCGATACCAAATTATTTTGGTAGATATTGCAAGTTTCAACAAATCTACTTATAATGTCGGTAACTTCTTTAACAGTTTGATCAATACTGCTCAGCTCTTAAAGGCAACAAACTTCATGTGTCTTCATTGCCCTCAGCGTGTGACATTCCAAAATTCTCACCGAAAACTTGTGTTGATAACCTTTTCACATTTCAGCAGACTGTTTGCAAATACGTTTTTATATCAATCATAACACAACGCCGGGACACATGTTCATCCACAACGAAAATAAATATAGAAACGTTCTTCCCATGGGGGGAGGTGAATCGAAGGCGCCATTGTGAATCATGTTTATTTCTGTTATAGTAATTGTAAGTCGAACCACTTGACGTTTATTTATACAAGAAACAATCTTCGAGTGTAATATCTTTCCTTAGTAGATTAATAAACTTCCTCTCACCGAAGAAGAAGTAGAAGAAGATCGTGAACGAGCCCACACGTAGCAGGGGCCTTTAAAAATAATAGTGAACACCTACATGCCCGAAATATGTATCTCGAGTGCCATACTGATATAATATTACTAAAATTATAATATATCTTTGTAAATTTTGAAGCTCCATTAGTTTTAATGGTGGGATAACGACCCACAAGTATTTTATATGTGCCATAACGAAGAATTCTAAGGCACAAAAGATGCGTTTTTGAAAAAATTGTGTATGAGTGTGTCTGTGGCATTTTTCCTCTGAAATTAAAAATTACACATAGTTCAAACTTTGTAGCATGTCAGGAGTACCCAATATTCTTTACATTAAAATAGCCCGGGATAAAGGAGCAGGTTACTCGTGTCATTTATACGTTTTTTCGAATTTTCTCGAAATTCGCTTCAATAATTTTTGTCAAACTCTGCATGATCAGTCTACTGTCAAATATATGTATTAAAGTGTTATAACATTTTTGGCTAAATGATTTCCTCTGAACCGCACTTTATACTTGTCGTTTTTGGTTTTCTTGAAGCTTCCTCGGAATGCGCGCCAGAATTTTTTTTAAAGTTTAAACATTTTTTCTACCGTGAATATTAACAATAAAACAAAAGAGAATTGTCCAAAATAAAACTAAAAATCCACTTTTTGGAAATTCATTACTCATCTCAAAACAAGTGTGATTGAAACAGTTTTACATTTTAGTTAACAGTAAGAGAGTTTTTGTAGTAGGCAGTAATAATAATTTTGGACTGAAGAGTAGGGATTTGTTTCAAACGATTTGTTTTCAAAATCCATTAAAATAGACTACAAGATAGCTGCAATACAAGCAGATAAAAAACAATGTCGGAAGTTTCCTTAAATGGTCATAATTCATAATTTTTACTTTAATCAATACGTTTGTGTTCAAGATACTTACTGGATTGTCCAAACTGTATCAAGGATATTCTAATTTACAAAATCATATTGGAATGTACGCTATGTTAGCCCACCTACTAGAAGATCATCTATAGATGAATTAGCCTGGCTATACATAATGGAAAATTGCAGTGAAAATTATCTTATACAGATATTTAATGATTACTTTATAGTAATCGCTGTACATTGTATTATATGAAGGGATACAACGAGCAATTGAAGACTAATTAATAAGAAAAATTGATACTCAAATATAATGTATATATACTGTAATGTCTGAAAAACTTAATTTATATTGTGAAACTTTAGTTTGGTAAAGTTACATATTGCATTTATTATTTTAGATGAATTTAAGTGAAAATTCAAATGTATACCTAATATACAGGGTGTTAGGGGTTTGACTGCCTTTATTTTAATAGGTGATAGTGTTCATCAAAACAAACAAAAAAACCTTAATAACGGGGGTCCTAAAACCAACCGTTTTCGAGAAAAGTCGAGTATTTTATCAAGGCATTTCACCACAACTTGGCAACATCGACAAAAAAAGATACGTATACATGTAAACAGCTGTGCTGGGTCAATGCTTCGCGACGCGTGCGACAAATTGGCGGTGTTGCCACACCACATCATAGCCACTTTATCGAGTTGTATTGATTGGCAATATTTTTTATTATTTAAAGAAAAAATTGTTTTGTTAAAAATTAAACACAAATACATTAAAACAGTACATCTTATTTTCATTTCATGTACAAAATTAATTTAGATTCTTTAATAAAACTGAATTTTTACACCTTAAAATTAGAAGTTTGATAATATTTTTCTCGAAAACGGTTGGTTTTAGGACCCCTGTTATATAAGGTTTTTTGTTTATTTTGGTGAATACTATCGCCAGTTAAAATAAAGGTAGTCAAACCCCTAACACCCTGTATAGTTGAAGTGGGACTAAATGTGATTTGTCATATTGTATTGTAATATTTTTCGCCAATATTGTATATTATTTAACACAATAATAGTTTTCATTACGTAGAGGTTATGGATTTCTCGTGATAATAATGTTCCTATAGATTTTAGACCAAATCTTGGAATTTATTGTATTCATACCTGACGTCAACTACCTTTGTCTCAAGTTCTTGAGTTGATCAGAAATTAGGTAAAAATTGGATAGATGGTCACCGGCCGTTAGAACGTTTTGCTTGCATAAGAATTTCAAAACTGTACTACAAAACATTAGCTTGGAATATTAAAATATATTGAAGTGTTGAAATATATCAATATAAATATTGAATATTAAAAATTATTTTGGGAGACAGAAATAATTCTGATTATTTATTAGAAATACAGAATAATTTCCCATCCAATCGAAGATTTTGTATTTTGCATATATAGTTAGTGTAGAAAATGTCATATCTTAAAGGCAATGAAAGTGTGTAAGTAAACGAGTTTCAGCTTTAATTAGTTATTAATTCATTATAAATAGTGAGCCGATTATGTGCTAAGTGCATGTATTAAATTTTGCATACCTTTAAATATAGTCTCTATGTAGAAGAATTACGATCATTTAAGTTAATTATAGATTATTACTTATTGCATATAGGTATTGCAAATTTAGGCATTATTATGCATGTTGTTTCAAAATTGGCATATATTACATATTTACGTTCGTAAACCTAAATTAGAAACGCAAGAAATAATCTCTCTCTGGATCAATAAAACAATAGACGAATTCAGTACATTGTGAGAAGATTGCAGGTAAAATATTTAAAAATACCAAAAATTTTAAAAAAAAAAACGTATTAAACACAAATTAGGATTTTTTGAAAGTAAAGAAAATAACCAAATTTTGAAAGGTGAAGTAGTAAGTAGTAGTAGTAGTAGTAGATTTCGATTTCAATTTTGGTTTAAAATGTATTGGAAAATTGAAAATACACCACTGACATCGTTGGATGCTGAAAAGATTTTCCATTTCTAAACATATGCATTCTGATGGGAGATAACATTTTCTTCTAAATAATTTTAAACAACGTTTAATAATAAATTGTTTAAAAAATATGTTATAGTAATAAATATTTTACACTAATTCCGTTGACAAGGTATTAATTTAGTTAGTAATAGATTTAATTATGTAGGGTACTAATTTCCTTTAAAATTCTAGTAAGGATTGAAACACGTTTTTCTGCAATAAAGATTAGTATGTTTATATTTTCTCGTTTCCTTTTAATAGCTACATATTTCATAAAATATTTACACATTTTCTGAATTTTTTTTCATGTATGGCAATGTTCATGCATATTTTCTAAAAATTTGGTGCATAAATTACAAGTTTCTTCTGCACATAATCCGCTCTCTTACTATAACTTGTCAATTTTGTGAGAAAAAATGAGTAGATAAACTAAACTGTTGCTTAAATTGACTTACACTACACTTTCGTTAAGGGTAAACAACACAACAGCTGATTTAACACATTTAAACTTGGGACTTAAGCACCCTGTTTTTCACATAAATTTTTCCAAAAATCGAATAAGAAATTTTAGAAGACTCTAAGTACACTTTTCGATAAAGTATCTTAATTTTAAAATTAAAAAGTTTAGATTAAGAAATCTCAACAAAAGGCCTCTTTTAAAAAGATCAATTGCTAGTGAAAAAGTGTGTGGCAAAAATTAGGGCTATCTATGACAAAAGATAGCACACAACCTTAAATAATTTTTCCGGAAATCGTCTTGGAAATATTTTCTTGTGCAGGAAAATTGAATTTTCCGGCCTAGTACTGTAAAGACTTTACCAAATAGAGAATACGCGGTTCTCAGAGCTTCTTCACAGGTATTTGTAACTATAGTTGCCAACAAAATTGACAAATCTGATTTTTGTGGAATTTTTAAGAAAATTATGTAAAATTTGTGAAATTCGTCTTTTTTACGATTTCCAGAAAAATTTAATACGAAATACGTCAGTAAAATCTCTTATTGGCTGGGAGCATTAAATTTCGTATTTCAATTTAGCTCCTCTTCAGTAAGATTTTCCCGACTTTTATGTGAATAACTATTAGTGTCATTTTTAGAAAATATGGGATCAAATCCATATTTCCTGCATATCACCAGGTATTTCTTAAATTGAGATCGCCATATGTATCTAACTGACTTATAAGACGCAGATATTCATTAGGGTGAAATTTCTAACAAATATGTGCCCTATGCTTTGCAATTAGTAATCAAGCGATTGCATTGATTAATTTTTCATTGTTATTATTTGCGTGATTGTGTAACCAGGGCAATATTAATGTGGGGTGCGTTTCGATGTAAACAGGGTAAAAGATCTTACCAAAGATCTTCCTTAACAACACGTAAAAATATGATGCTGCGTGGTTGCAGCTATCGGATATACCCTTGAACTTGTCAGATCTCCCGAAGGGGCAACTTAACCCCACACTACCCTCACGTGTGAGATCCGGTCTCGAATAACCAGAACAAAGCACGAAAAACGAACCCCTCGATCCGTAGGGGCCGTATGCATCCCTCTTCCAGTTTTTCCGCGTGCTGCGAAAAAACCGGTCCTGGGGAAAGGAGGACGGAGGATGCGAAAACATGGTGGAAACTCTGGACACTCACCCGTCTCCCGTGCTGCGGCAAAAACATGAAATCCTCGCCCGGCGGCCGTCTCTCCCTTATCCTGGCGCTGCACACTCGCGTAAAAAAAGCACGTGCCGGCGACAAAATGTAAAAATCACCCACTAACTCGTAGTAGTTTCATTAGGAACACTGATGAGCGGACGTATCGCGCATTCAGCCCTTCGTTTCAAAGCCCGCTCGATGTGACCGTCGGATGCGCAGAGCCGCACGGCGCACGGCTCTGTTTACTACTGGAGGGCTCGTGACTCGCATGTGATCGACGATCAACCGTTAGGCCAGTCGATCGAGTCGTTTTGATGCTACTTTGGGCAAGCGAGCAAATCCAAATTTTCAAACTGTTTTAATTTTACACGCATCCGGTCAGAAAGATGGTATCAAACGAAATTTCGGAATTCTTGCACGCAGTTCTTATTTTCAAGCATGCGCCGCTAAAATTTGTTAAGTACAGTAAAACCTCTAATAACGGACACCTCCTCTATATAACGGGCAGTTTTATATTTCCCGAACTTCTCAATAGGGATTTATACATGTCAGCACCTCGCAATAGCGGATCCTCCAAATAACGAACACGGACAGTTGAAAACTACCATTCCCTATATAACTGTTAATAAAATGACCTCTTAACAACGGACAATAACTTTTGAAATTAGATGTATAAGAAATATACCTCTTAAATAGGAATTCAAATTTTAATCATAATCTCCTGGAATCCGTTTTAAGCAGTTTAAATAACGGATACCTTTCATAATTGCATCCATAAAATACCTTAAATCTCTTAAATAGGTGTTTAAATTTACATTCTTCCTATTCAGGAATTTCAGGTATATTTCAGAATAAACAGGTACCTAGTCTTATGTTGGTTTGGTTGTTTCTAGTAAACAAACTGCTATTGACAAATTTTTCAATAAGAAATAAGTTGCAATTGGAAAATGTAGTATTTTGAATTACATTTTGTGCACATACATAGGTACCAATATTTTTTTTTATTTAATCCTTTCCTCCCAATAGCGGACACCTCCTTATAACGGAGAAAATTGTGGTTCCCATGACTGTCCGCTATATAGAGGTTTCACTGTATTATGTTCTGTGATATCCATTTTCCGCATCTCATTGAAACGTAACCTAAGGTTAAGCTGTTAAATCAACATTTTCATTTTCGCCTCTTCCTGAATCAGGTTTAAGTCCTTTTACCTCCATATTTTCGAGCTTAAACCCTTCTTAACTTTTAACCTAATTGTTTGATGAACCTACGGGAAATGACTTTCCCGTAGATTTGGGCATTATAAGTGCATTTCCCTGGCCAAATTAAAGATGAGCTAAAATTTTCTATTGAGATATCCGTTAGCTTTATTCGTTAAAGTAATCAATGGCAAAATAATGCGTCTATTAAGGCACCTTAGAAAGGCATTTTCATTTGCAACGCTACCTAAGTCAGATTTAAGTCTTTAACCTACATATTGCCTAGCTTAAACTCTTCTTAACTTTTACCATATTTGATGGGCGCATAGTGGGCTTTTTTTCCCTAGATTTGAGCATTGTTAATGCATTTACTGGACCAAATTGAAGATCAACTTGAATTTCCTAGTGACTTGTATGTTAAACTTGATCTCTAAGGCACCTTAAATATACATTTTCTTTTTCACCGCTACCTAAGTCAGGTGTGATTTGTTTAACCCCCATATTTCCGAGCTTAAACTCTTAAACTCTTCTTAACTTATAAAACATGTTTGATAGAAGCAATGGGGATTTTGTCCGTAGATTTCTTCTTCTTCTATTCACGCCCTCTAAACGAAGGTTGGGGATCTATATGGCAATTGTAGTTTTGGAAACTGCAGCACAAAAGGTTTCTATACAGTATGTCCCCAGATTTTGGGTTTACAAGAGGAAAAAAAATTATTTTTGATTTTACAAAAACAAATGCTAAAGGAATACAATTTAGTGCTTGATTTCAAATGACCAAATCTGTAATTAGAATTTCAATATTGCATATCTATGTTAATTTTTTTTTTCATTTTTTTCATGGCATTACATCTATTATTTTTTGTGGTAGAAGACGTTGACTTGACAACGTCAAACACTAATTTATTTGTCAAAAATAACTACAAACTATAATTCTATAATTGTTGGTGAAAACGTTAACGTTATCACATAAAATATATTTTATTTTTATGTTATGGTATTGGGGAAAAGAGCTATCGTCGCATTGCGGAAGAATTTAATGAAAAATTTCCCGGAGTAACTGTTTCCCGTAAAGAAGTTGGTGAAAATTTTTTGAAAACTGGGTATGTTGTGAATTTAAAGAAAAAGAAACTAGTACGTGATGAAGATGATGCTTCTACAGTTTTAATTTTGGATTCGGTGGAACATAATCCTACATTTTCATTACGGAGATGGACGCTTCAACTGAATATGAGCAAATCCCATATTTAAAGTTTTAATGGAATATAAATTAAGCCTATTTTTAATCAAACGTTAGAACCGGGAGATGATGAGAAGCGTCTCTATTTTTGCATGTGATGGGAGATAAAATAATGGAAAACCGAAATTTTCACAAAGGCATTGTATTTTCCGATGAAGCAACTTTTTCTAGCAATGGTACTGTTACGTCACAATATGTTTGTTACTGGAGTGATACTAATTCTCACTTTACAATTGCATCAAAACGTCAATATTTTGTTAAGGTAAACGTGTGGTATGCTGTTTCTTACCATGGAATAATAGGGCCATACTCTCTTGATGCTAATGCAAATCAGCACATTTATTTGGAAATTTGAGCAATTTATTCTGGGATGGTTTAAGTGAACTCCCACTTGATTATCGGCAGAGGATGTATTTTCAACAGGATGCATAGTTAACTTTCCCCCGTAGATTTTGACAATATGTCCTATGCATTTGCTTGGCCAAACTGAAGGTCAGCTAGAATTTCCTAGTGACATATATACTATCTTGATCCTTTGAAGTAGTCTTCAAAGGTATCTAAGGTACCTTAAATCGACATTTTCTTTTTCACCGCTACCTAAGTCAGGTTTCAGTTCTTTAACCTCCATATTGCTGAGCTTAAACTCTTCTTAACTCTTAATGCATTTGTTTGATGCATAGTTTAATTTTTCCAGGCATTGTAAATTCATTTGCTTGGCCAAATTGATGATCACCTAGAATTTCCTAATAACATGTACGTTAACTTTATCCTTTGGAGTAGTCAATGACAAGACAACATGTCTAATACTAGTTTAAGGCACTTCTGTCACTTATTAAAATACTTTCGTTTGCTGGGCTACTTGCTTACCCAACTCTTTCTTTTGTTTTGATCATTACATAATTTATTTAAACATTCAGCACTTCTACTTATCATAGTAACATGTGAATTATAATTGATCTTATTGTGATCTAATTGATTTTATTTATTATCTATTACTTTCTATCTCTTTGCCTTCCATTCTTTTTGCTTTTCGAATTTTTATTTATATTTCGCATGAAGCAACACGGTAAAAATATATAAATTATAACATTTCATTCGCCGTATATGAGTTAAGCGGCCAAGATCCCACTTCTGGTTAAATTGTTGTATATAATCCCAGTTTTAATTAATTGGTAGTATAAGAATATATAATAACACCTATAAATCATATTCTTAGTACAAATCAATAGTATGATTTATAGGGGTTATGTATTATTATACTAATTATACTATCGACTAATTAAAAGCGGAATTACATGTGTGTTTCTGCAATTTGGATTAATATCATTGCACTAATTTTGTGACGAAAGGTAGAAGTTATTTAAAGCATTCATATAACACAATAAGGAAAGTTTTGCCACATTCTTGAATTTTTCGTACAGGAGGTAACTTTTTAGTAATATGAAAGGTAAGTAACGTTCCTATCATTTAGAAGATTAGTTTAGGAAAATAATTCCTACTCTTTAGTAACAAAGTTATAATTTGTGTGATTACACAATACAATTTCACTGTGAATAACACTTTTAATTTTTAGTGACATTTTTAACTGTTGAAATTGTGCTGTTGTCACACATTGAAAAGTTTAGATTGCCGAAGATTTGTCATCGCCCGAGAAAGAGATGATTTCTGTTGTATTATTTTACCGTATTGTATTACAATCCTTATCAAGTAAGTTTAACGAGTGGAAACAATAAAACGTTTCATACAATTTCGTTGATGCAACCAAATACAAAGATATGAAATATAACAACGTTTTCTTCTTGGGTCGATTCCCACGAAATTTTTTCCTAATCTCTGTCATTATAATTTGAACATCAACAACACCTAAGGATGTTATTTGATACTTTTTTAAGCGTAAAAACATAAGAGAGGGATGTATTGGGTTTTTGGTACAATCTTCCTCATTTATGTCAATGCTGATGAAAAGATTGATGAGTCGGCAAGATAGAACGAGGTGGGGTCCCATTTTTCCAAAGCACGCTCTTATCTCAAGCGGCTCAATTGATGTTGTTACATTGCCTGTTTCGCTTGACAGGCATACTTTAGTCACGTGCAAGCAAATTTGATTTATTTTTAACTGTCGCAAAGGCTCAAAGGTGAAAATTAATAGTTGTGGCCCATTAAGCGATATATTATGTATGATTGGAAGAGAGGCTCATCGCCTCTTGTTTCACCCTGGTTATCAATTTAAAAATTACTAAAATGCTTACCTACTGCACCTTCAATTTAGTTAAAACTTCACTCTTTCTCTGTTTCTTGTCATTGTCCAAAATTTATAAAACTACTGTACCTCTGATTTCATTGAAACTCCACACAGTTTAATCAATTAAGTGAGTTTGAGCCCATTACTTATCAAACTAACGAAAATGTGTGCATTTTTCGTTTCAGTACCTATATTGCTTGTCAGTTTCAAAAATTCATAAAATAATATTGCAACTTCTAAGTTTATTGAAACGCCACAAGAGTATTGATAAAAGTGTATTTAAGAAATTTAATACGTTTTAGCTCATTACAAATCAAAATTTCTGAAATACGAACATTCATCCTTCGTTTTGATGATGACATCTACCACTGAATCTGAATGTTATTTGTAGGAAATAGTAAGGCAAAGGGCTCTGAAACAGTTCCTCCTAATATTTACATTGTTACTATACTTGTTATTAATAACAAATACAAATCAGTTGTCCTGTGGTATTATTACGAATTGCATTGTTACTATACTTGTTATTAATAACAAATACAAATCAGTTGTCCTGTGGTATTATTACGAATATTAGATAACGGTTTTGGAAGTTTTTACAACTATTTTACAACTTTTACAAAATTCAGGGAAAACCTTGAAAGACTTGGGGTCTACCCCAAGTGACGTCACGTTCATGGACCCTCGGATGGCTCTGCATTATCATTTTGGCAAGTAAATTGGGGAGCTATATACTGCCACGCTATTGCACGGTTAAAACTTTGGAAAGTACATTTAGTTCCTCTGGTTTTCTAACTAAGGGTGGCGAAATTAATCTCATGTCAAGAGAGCCATCATTGATGGATCCATTGCCCGAGACATGTTTTTAAAAAAAGTATCTTGAATAGGTTGAAAAGGTGTTTGCGCAGTAATAAATATATATGAGGCTGTTGTCCTACATTTGTTTTAATGTTTTAGTTATTTCATAGTTAAGTTTTGAAGGGGGCTTCTAGCTTGGAGTTCGAAGTGATGAAGTCGATATTTCTCATCTGATATAATTTTTATTTAATATGCTATTTACTAGAATTTTCTAGTACACTTACTATATCAGGTATTATTACGAATATTACATAACGGTATCGGAAATTTTTAAAACTATTTTACAACAAGTTTTACAACGTTCAGGGAACACCTTGGAAGACTTGGGGTCTACCCCAAGTGACGTCACGTTCATGGACTCTCGGATGGCTCTGCATTATCATTTTGGCAAGTAAATTGGGGAGGTACATACTGCCACGCTATTGCACGATTAAAACTTTTGGAAAGTACATTTAGTTCCTCTGGTTTTCTAACTAAAGGTGGCAAAATTAATCTCATGTCAAGAGAGCCGTTATTTATTGAGTCGATACCCCAAACATGTTTTTCAAAAAAGTATCTTGAATAGGTTGAAAAGGTGTTTGCGCTGTAATATGAGGCTGGTGTCCTACATTTGTTTTAATGTTTTAGTTATTTCATAGTTAAGTTTTGAAGGGGGCTTCTAGCTTGGAGTTCGACGTGATAAAGTTGATATTTCTCATCTGATATAATTTTTATTTAATATGCTATTTACTAGAATTTTCTAGTACACTTACTATATCAAACAGTCACGAAAAAGGTTGTTTTATGGCGAGAAAAGTTTTTCAAGTTTTATTGAAATTTCATTACAAATTGTAGTTAAAGTGGAGTTTTGAATAACATCAAATATTTGTAATAAAATATTAGAAAGTAGTCCAATTGACATAACTCCATTTTTTTTTTCATAAGATTTCAATGAAAGTGCTGTAATATAATAATGAAAATAATACAATGCTATGAAAATAATTAACAGACTATAATTTGGAATACTAATTAGCAGTGTTGTTAAGTAATTAATTACAATTACTTTAAAAAGTAATTGAATTATTTTCATTGTAATTGAAGCAGTAATTACTTACTTGCTTTCCAAGTGTAATTGACTAGTAATTCAATTACTCGTTTCGGTACAATTACAATTACATTTTCAATTACTTTTCACAATTACATTCTACAAAAGTGCTTTTAATATTTTTAGTAGGTAATATGTAAGTAGCTTAAAGTTGCTTATTGTGGGTTCTGACTACCTGGTTTCTTTAACGCAACTCTACCTCTGTCCCAACCAGTGATTAGCATTAACGATTATCTTTAATTATCCTATTATTAATCCTAAACAACGAAGTTTTTTGTAATTCCTCGTTTTTTTTACCTTATGGCATAATCATAATTATCTATTATAATTTTAACACTTATATTTTGTTGGAGTAGTTTGTAGCGTAGATGGGCCACATCAAGTACAACCTTTTTTTTCATTTTGAATTCACACTTTTTTGTAAAAAAAAAAGTATAAATTTCAGCTTTTCCGTAAAAATGTGTGAGTTTACACTTTTTTACGAAAAAGTTTAAATTCACACTTTTGTTACGGAAAAGCAGAGATTTACACTTTTTTTACAAAATTTCGTAAAAAGGAGGGTAAAGTAAATTCACACTTTTTTTACGAATTCACTTAAAACTTTACTCAAAACGGTGGCATGCCAGGCTGAAAGGTAGATTTCTGGGTAGGATATATAGTAATATAACACGATGTGTCAAAAAAATGCATACGAGATGTGAAGAAATACAAACGTCAAAATTTTTAAATATTTGCAAATAACTTTTTCTCTGTACTTTTCTCAAAGATATGTTTTATACAAAATTTGTTCGCCTCTATAAGGGCAACAAAAAACCTAAGTAACATTTTTCTCTCAAACGCGAAATATAAGTTTTTTGATTTGATTTAAAATTTTTTTTTGAAAATAACAAGCCGCCATTTTGAAACCACTAGACCGATTTGGCCCATTAACGAACTGGACCGAGATATTCGGCCTACTGATTTTTTTTACAAATTTTGTATCGATACGTTAAACTAGGAGTTAAAAAAATACAAACGTCAAAATTTCTAACTTTTTGCATATAACTATTTTTATGTACATTTCTCAAAAATATGTTTTGGACAAAAGTCATTCGCCTCTACAAGGGCAACAATAAACCTACGTAACATTTTTCTCCCAGACGGGAAATAAAAGTTTTTTGATTTTTTGAATTGACAAGCAAATGTAATTGTAACTGTAATTGTAATTGTAATTGCAATTACAATCTCATATTTTGTAAATTACAATTTACTTAAAGTAATTTAACTGTGAAGTAATTTTAACAACACTGCTAATTAGAAGTTTAGAAGATCTTTTATAAAAATATACCTCTTTTGATAATTCAAAAATAATTTCAGATATACATGGTGCCACTTCTGCTTCAGATGATGTGTTTCATATATTACTTTTACACAAATAAGTTTATTGATATAAACGCAATGTCCATATATGATAGAGTAAGGTAAGTAAGAGTAAGTAATACTTTCGGATTATATAAACAAATTTTAGCGACAAGGGTCGCAGTTATGCAATCCAGACTGGTTTGTATAACAAAAATAATGGAACTCCATGAATACGCATACAATGTACAAATATAGATAAATCGTTGTTAACTCAGATTAAATTGTGATTTCGTAGGATTCTCGGATTCTGAAATTTCAACCTGTTATTAATTTTTGGCTTTGCCTTTATAACACAGTTTTTAACTTTTTTTATTCTAACTGTTCCTGTTTTATTCATTACGTTCTCACTTTTTCAAATTCTTTCCTTTGGAAACATTTGGATTTGTCGCTATTTTATAAGACCGCCAGATATGTTCATTATTATACAAAGTCATAAATTAGGCGAATCACATGTATACTAATAGCAAAATTGTAATTGTCTAATAGTCTAATAACACTGCTATTGTTTTTAACTACATCTACATAATCTAAATGGAAGAAAAAGTAATAAATTGAGCCAGTATGAAATCATCCCCAAACTTTACCTATTGATAACCTTTGCTTTACCTTTAATTGGTATCCGCAATAACCAATCTTCAGTTTCTGATGGAATAAATTAAAGCAAATCTAAACCACCAAACCGCGTTAATGCCTTTCAATTTCGGTGTAAAAGTCGAAGATACTTTGAATACCACATACGCTACGCCAAATTGAAAGTTATTAACCACTTATTGATTTATTAGTCTGTATTGAAACGAACAACTAGAATGTACATTTAAAATGTTTCTTTACAAAATTTCTTCTTGATTAATCCGTGCAGATTTGTGGTAACACTATTAATTTACCCAAAATCACAATGATAAACATCATCACGATTTCGGTTTGTTGAAACGCATTCGTTCTCAATTAAGTGTAAAAACCGCTTGGCTGCACAAGCACCACCACGACAGATCATAAATTAGGAAATTTAAAGAACATTCCCAAATTAAAATAAATCTTCATCTAACTAGGACTAATTGTAAGAAATTAAATCAGTGCAGTGATCTCGTTGATGATAACTCTCTAAGCCGAGAGAAAAAACAACTTTAGAGCCGTACCTCTCTTAACAGCATTAATTACTGTGCCCGGCCATTTATTTAGGTAGGAATTATTGTTGATACATTAATTTTTTTTTATTTCCGTTGCACTTGGAGCCAGACGAGAGAAAATCTCGTTTTTGAAGAGCAGGTGGCGTAAAAACTGGTTTACAAAGGATTTGTATTTAAGTAACATGAATAAGAATACTGAGTTTAAACGGCGCGTCTCATTTAGTTTATTGATACGACAATTGATAAATGACAGCCGTCCATTATTCATCCGCTAAAATCCTAAATTAATTACACATTTCTAATACCTCCGTTTCAATGATCGTTAATTTTCTCTCTGTATGCGATCCACGGAAAGGCGCGAATTTCCACACAATATCTGAGAGGAAAGTTTCACCGAGAAATAAAAGAATTCGCTGAACGACAAAGCCATGTTGATTAATGTCCTGTCCCCCCGGGAATAAAACTAATAAAATTTAAATTGAATTACACTTTGTCTCGTCCGTAGTTCAAACTCCGGTGAAATATTCACCTAGTTTTATAATTCTGCAGTAAAGGGTCCCTGGCACTGAGACGAGTTAATTTTAGTTTAAATTGACAATTACGTAAGAAGGGGATTGGGAGAGCTATTAACAATTTCGTTATATTTCGAATAAGCCACGGTAATAGCGCTACCTCTTTAAAATATATTTTATAGTCACAATCTGAAGGGTTGTGTGTGAGAAATTCAAGTTTCGAAGTATTCAGTACTAGTCTGGTCTGCTCTGGTCTAGCATGATTTGCCCTGATCTGCCCTGGTCTCGTCTGTTCTAATATTTTTTGGTCTGGTCTGCTCTGGTTTGTCAAGCTCTGGTCTCGCCTGATCTTATCTGGTCTGCTGCGATCTTGTCTGCACTGTTCTGCTCTGGTGTACTCTGCTCTGCACTGGTATGATCTGGTCTGATCTGGTCTTGTATGGGCTGCTCTGTTCTAGTCTGGTCTGGTGTGTTCTGGTCTGCTCTATTCTGGTCTGATCTGGTCTGCTGTGTTCTGGTCTGATCCGGTCTTGTCTGGGCTGCTCTGTGCTGGTCTGATATGGTGTTCTTAGGTCTGCTCTGGTCTGGACTGGTCTGCTCTGGTCTAGTCTTATCTGCTCTGATCTGATAGTTGTACGAATAAATTTACAATTTCGAAAATGAAGACACTTTTTTTGTAAGTATATTCGGATATCAACTGGTAATTGGTAAAATTTTTGTTTTGTCCAGAACTTCCGGAATTCTAGGTTTCTAACAGAATTAATAAATACAGTGTTATTGAAATTTCTTGTGGTATCAAAGGCGGAAAATACACCCTTATCTTCCAAGCCGTCCATTTGTGGACACACAGTCATTACTACATTCCTGCCTATTTCGGACTATGTCATCCCTCCTTAAAGTTTGTTATTCCTTTTTTGAAACCATAATAGTTTTCAATAATGCATTAAGATTTTTAACATTAGTTTTCTGGAAAACTCCTGCCCTTATCGAAATAGCACAACAGTTCCAATTTTATGTCCAAAGCTTCAGCTCTTTATATTTCTTAGTCCAGCTCACTAAACAGTTACGTACAAAAAATCAGGTTATTTTTTACCCTTAATATCACATTTACCTTAGAACAGGTTCATTTTTGATACCATAATATATATGTAATTAGCGTTATAAAGTTAGTAATTGACCTAAGTTTCGTTTCTCTATTGAAATTAGATAATAAAAAATTGATTACATTATCAAAAACTACAACGTCCTTATCTCAAAAACTAAGCGTTTTCGGGCACATGTATATTAAGGCTTTCCTGCATGTTTTAGGCCATGCCACCCACCTTTAAAATATGTGGCACTTGTTTTTTAACATCCTGTATTTCGATACAGTTTTACATATCCTTAATTTAATTAAGAATGATAAAATCCGACTTTATCATTTCAAAAATTGACCAATCTCTAAAAACAAACGTTTGACTTAAAGAAAAGCAAATTTAGAACTAATTTTGCTATGCCACATATGTAGACTTTTCTAAAGCTTTGCTCTTATTGCCTTTTCTTTAATTACTCGTTAAACATAACGCAGATTTTTCTGATTTTTCCTACTCTTCCGGTAAATTTCAGATTCTCATGTCTAACTTGTTTTAAATATATCACAAACACCAAACTAGCAATCTAACTAATGACTAATATTACTCGTATTTTACATTTCTTTATGCTCTGAAACGTATTCAACGAGTTTAAATATTTTGATATTTCAAAAACATTAAAACTCTCCTTTGTCAGCACAAAAAATTTGATGCTTTGTTCCGATGTATTACATCTGATCATATAGAATAGATCAGATGTATCTAATCATGCGAGTGGCAGCTGGAATTGCAAAATACTTGAACCACTATTGTAAAGCTAACTAAATTTCGCTCGCTTGTATAAGAAGTGAAGGCAGGAGACAAATTTCCGAATCAAACTCAGTAAAATCCCTTGAACGCGTGCTGCGTCGCTACCTTGTAAATCACGTAAGCAACCCCTTAAACGAAGCACCCTCGACTCGTCGAAATTGCACGAGACACATGCACAAGGGTTGTTGCCTGCACAGTTGTAGATTAGGAACGCTTACCCCGGGGATTTAGTGGTACAGTCACGAGAAAATCTAATGGATTGAAGGATGATGTATGCTTTTTATTGATCATATAGGGAAAAATGGTGTATAGTCAACATATTACATCGAATGAGACGTTAAGAGTAGTGAGGTAAAATTCTGTTGTTGCATGCTGAATTTCAGAAAATTTTGCTTTTTCTAATCTAAAAGCAGAAGTTGGCATAACATTCAGAAAACCTACATCTACCAGGTAAGTTAACTAATAAAGGGATATTTCAAAATATCTCACTTAATTACAAAATTTTGATCCATGAAACACCATTTCGATATTGCTACGACTAAGGAAACCAAAATATGCAAGGGGAAAACCTAAATTATGCAAATTATTTAGTCAAAATATGTCTAGCCTTGTTTCTTAACATCCGTCTATATTATTCTTTAAATTCTTCTCGGAATTTAGGACTAGGAATATTCCCAAACTCTTGTAGCTCTTATAAAATTACTTCTTAATGGTCTATTTTCCTTGAACCTTTTTGCTTCTTACGTTAAAATTACTTTCTTTAGAGTATTCAAAATTCTTTCAATTATGCACTGTATGCCATTTATTAAGGAGATATGAAAATATTTAAAAATGCATACAACATGCGCTTTACATATTTGGGTCACATTACCTATGTGACGCACTTCTATGTTAGATGGGATTTAATGTCATTATTTTCCAAGACACAATGTAATTTTAAATACAACGTGATCAAGAATGACTGTTTGAGTTGGCAATACTGAATATTTTTAAATGGTACAACTGGTAATTTGAATTTGCTATTTCAAATTCAAATTTCTGGTATTCTTTTCAAATTTATTTATTTAAAATTATTTTCACGTTACAACACGAAATTTTCATTTGAATGGCATACTTTCGAGGCGGGATTTATAACCCAATTACTGGTTGGCGTACTCTCTCGAAGCGACATACCAGCAATTTCAGGAGTTGTTTCCGGAGACTTTGGTCACTTTTGTTGTCTTTCTGCAACATTGCATGCGAGTAGTTGAACGTTATTTAAACACAGGGAGCGCAAGCAAACAAAAATCAACTGGTAGACCTTCTACTCTAAACGAGGAAGTTGTCGAGGATATCAGAACTCGAACGCAAAGAAGTCCTTCCAAATCCTTAAGATAGCTCTCCCTTCATACATGTTTGGTCCTTATGCCTCCTATTCAACCAATTTTCATTCTTACCCATAAGACTTCTACTTTTCCATGTTGTTCTTATTCACGGTCTTACAGGTTTATCATATGGAAGTTGCTCCACAGTGCTTAAAACGAAATTAAAGTACCACCCTTACAAAATTTCCATCGTCCAGTCATTAACCCCTCCTGATCACTCGCAGGGAGTTTTATTTTGCAATTGGTTCAATGACATATTAAATAATAATGATATCCTTGACAATACCTTCTTTTCCGACGAAGCCTGGTTCCATCTCAACGGCTATGTGAATAAACAAAATTACAGAATTTGGTCAGGTGAAAATCCTTATGCTATCAGAGAGACACATTTGCACCCGGTTTAAGTTGGTGTTTGGTTGGCAGTCGCAAGGACGCGTGTGTATGGGCCGATATTTTTAAATTTTACCGTCAATTCGGAGAGATATATCTCCAACACCTTTTGAGGCCTTTTATAAACCAATTAACAGACGAAGAGCGTCAAATTGGATATTTCCAACAGGACTCTGCAAGAGCACATACGACTCGTGCTACTATGGGATATTTAAGATATAATTTTGGCGACAGAGTAATTAGTCAGGGCATTTGGTCAAGCAGGTCACCAGATCTCACTCCATTAGAATTTTCGTTATTTGGGCTCTTGAAGGACAATGCCTTTAGGAACATATTGCATACAGAAGAAGAGCTGCAAGAGGCAATAGTTCAGGAAGTGGCAAACATTACCCCCAATATGCTGGTGAATATCTTCGAGAGCCTAAAAAGGAGAGTTAATTTATGTCTGGACCAAAATGGGGGGCATTTTGAGCATTACCTTTCGCTGTTTAATTAAATCATTGTTCTGTATTTCGAATTTCATTTTTTAAGCGTTAATTTTTATTCACATAACCTACAATCTTATCGCTGATTGTTATGTCAAATTTTTGTCAAATAAACATATCTGGTTGTAGCGTTGCAAACCCTTAGGCAAAAAAATCCTCCAGGTAGGATTGCCACCTTAAACAGTCATTCTTGATCACTCAGTAAGTTTTATAAATTCAAAGAACTAAATCAAATTAAAGTTAAAGTGCCTATAGATTAAAGTGAGTTACGTCCCTTTGTCACTTAAGTCATTAAAATGACTATGTGTCGTGTGGTGGTTAATGCGCATATTTGTGTTGCTCATCAACGAAGGTATGTTTGTAAGTAAATGAAAATAAACGAAGGACCTGGACCAATATCCTTCAAAACCACTTTAAAATTTTTGAAATGTTAATAAAAGTAAGGTTAGGCTAACCATTTGCTTGGTAACTCGGCGCCCCGTTCAACATCAACGAAAGTAACACATCCGATGTTCGCGTTCCCACTTTTCCTCGGAGGGTAACAAAAATTTAATTAACCCGTACCTAACGAAACAAACATAAATACCATCCTACTCTAAAACAAAAGCAACCCTCCTCAACCACTCGAATTATCTAATTTCCTCCTCCTCCGACCACCTTCCATTTGTAAAAATCCTCTCAGACTTATCAGCATATCCGAACCGACAGCACCATCTAATCAAATACACTTAGAGAGGGCCCCGTCGGGGGCGGCGGGATTTTTTGTTGTGAAATTTGCATCCCCTTTCTCTCTCCGGGTCCGCTAACCCTTTGAGAGAAGGGGGTGACGCTTACGTCATGCTTAAAATAATGCGTGGGGGTGTAATTCCAGGGTGGACTGACACAAATACTTACGGTACGTGGTGTTGATGCTCGTTATTTGCCACTTTGGCAGCGGATTGTCTTCGTTTAAAGTTTTAAAAAGTACATTTAGCAAAAAAGTGTCTGACGCTAGGCCTGGACGAAGTTTTTGCTCCAGTAGCAGTTTAAAAACCAATCTACAATGAGTATTACGTCAGTTGATGAAATGGACATTAAAAGAGCAATAATTTGATACAAACCTGCAAATTAGCAATTACTAATTGAAGGTGGAGATAGCCATTCTTCTTCAGAATATCCAGTGCATACGAAATAAAAGTTCTTATATGAAGTCAATGAGGAAAGCTCCAGGCCTTCTCTGATTACCAGAGAATGGCAATCTCATGAAAATGTGATTACTACTATTGCTGTAAATTGCTTTAAAAATAATATTGAGAACATGAGCTAAAGAGACGTAGACCTCAGTTTTGTTTATTTATTTTTTGTAATTGTATTTATCAAGAACATAGTATCTTGTTCGTTTATTCGTCCATTATTTAGCGCTAAAAATGGCTTAGTGTGTCAGAATTATTTCGAACTATTCTGATTTTGATATATAATTGAAATTACTTATTATATATATTTATTTCAATATATTTTTACCCTAAATTTACACTACGATTTCCTTCAAAGGTTATATGTTCCTGAAGTGAACTTTTTAGGGGGTGAAGATTTCTAAGAAAAAATTAAAATCATATATTTAAGCGTTACTTAAATTGAAATCCCATTTAAATATTTAAAACAAACAATCGTTCTGAAATGTAATTTACGATTCATTACACTGGTTCATTCCTTAAAAACAACCTCTTATGACGAAATTTACAAAAAATAATAGTTTTCAACACCTAGAAAACATTTAATGGATCCGTTATAATGAAAATTCCGCCACTCTTAATATTATTATATTATAGTTATTGCAATATTTGAATCTTTAAACCATATCTTATTACTTTTACAATTTACAAAAAGGTATCTTTTAACACCTTCAAATATTTTAACAGTCCGCTTATAATTAATTAAAATCACATAACTTTATAATATTATTTCTGATTTAATGGACACTTTTACAAATCGCCTTTTTGTTTAAAATTAACTGTGTACCTTACTTTTACTGTAACTTTTAATGTTTAATTAAAAACTGAAGTTATATGAAAAGATCTGCGGATCCTGAAGAAATATCATCACTACTATCGACCTGTTCCTCCTGGCCTGGACAATTTTGACAGATGTCACCGGAGCATGTTCCACATGTTGCACTTCCAAAAATGATTACCTTTTGAATAGCACTGAGTTACATTGCACTCTCTTTCGCAACTAAAAAATATCATTTGGAAATTTATTTCGGTGCAGGCATATTTAGCTCTTTAATTGGTTCTAAAGATTTATCATTATTAATCCATCCCCAATCAGCTAAATCAACATTATTGTTCCCAATCCACATCTGTGTTTAAAAGAAATTTTCTTAATATGCTTATTCAGAGCATCATCTGTCGGAACGAGGGATGATAGTTTTACTGTATTGTTTTAGTGGCATGTGTTTAGATGGGAGCAGCCGATTTCGGCCACGAACCTTTTTCAGCGTAAGCGGAGGATTATGGTACGTTGATAAGTACGCCGACTTCGGCCACCGCTCTACCTGAATTGCTTATATTAGGGCTTAGCCTAGGGTTTCAATGGGTCGGTGGAACCGAAATGCGCCCTGCTGTCAAATTGTAAGCGAATCAATAAACCAATGACATTGTAATGATTTTGAGAAAAATGGTTCATTGGAAAATTTTTAGTATTAACTAATTATCCGCTAGTTAATAAATTGGCTTTGTGTAGAGAGCAAATGTTTCTTTTTACAATATCTACATTTGCAACATACCTACATTCAAGAAAAGTTATTCGTCCTATTCGTTTTGCTAAACCTCAATTGTTTATCCTTGCCCTTTAACAAGCGATAGCGAATTCATATAATAATTATGGTCGTCGGGGAGGAACTCGTTGGTCCACTGAGAGGTTTTACCTACTTTCGAACTGACCGCGGAAGGAACTCGCCGCCGCTATTTAATATCTCTATTTTCCAATTTTACTTTTACTAACTTAACACTAAACTGAAAGAAATTAGTGACCGAAATCCACCCAATTTTATTTTATTGCACCTACCTGGCCAAACGAGCCATAATCCTTACTAATCCTACTGATAAAATCGCGTGGCCGAAGTCGGCTGTGATTTTCTTCTATGTGGGGAATGGTGACCGAAGTCGGATGTCCCCTCTTCCCCCGTTTAGATATATTTTCAAATGCTCCCAAGTTGTAGAGAATAATACAATGTACATACCTCGGAAATTTCCCAAAAAATTAGTTTTTTGACGATAACTTCCTTACTTTTAAAATATGTAATTTCTCCAAAACCCATTTCGCAGGAAATTTCGAATGCTACATGGCACGTAAAGTTGGACTTCCTTGAACCCTTCGTTTTTGAGATTTTTGAGTCTAATGAGCTCGGGAAGATGGGCCTAAAATGCGAGTTCATAACGAAGATATCTGAATTAATTTTCCTACTACCAAAATAAAGAAATAAACATTTTCTGCAAAAAGAACAAAGTTTTTGTAATTTTGCATTTTTACGCATGTCTGTATTAGTTTTTGATTTATGGAAAAATCTCAAAAATCATTTCGAAGTTTGAACAAAATGTTTTTGAAATGTAGGTATTTTGAACCGACCAAACTTTTAGAACATATTGTCGTCGGTATCGAAATAGGTGTAAATGGGGTACGTTTAATTTCAATTCTTGTTGTGGTTACCCGTTTTATTTTCATTATAAATCCGTAAGTTAGTATGCTAACGGCTTTTAGTAAAGCTAATTTAAAAGATCTTTTTAATTATTTTAAAAAGTGCATTAGGAAGTTTTCCCCAAAAATTCGCATCTTTCAGTTATTTAACGTCGATAAGTTCAAATTCAGTTGAAATTAACGGATTTTAGGGATTAATTTTTGTTCCTGATCATTTTTTAAACACAGCTCTAAAAACTGCATTTCTCCAATAGAGAAATATAGCTCTCATAGAGCTTTGCATAACTCCAATAATATTGATTTATCGAAAAAATTTCAAAGAACATTTTTGTAATACAAGGAGGTTGTCCAAGTTCTCACAGTTGGCCATGATGAGCAGACGGAAGGAAAAACTTCTATGTCTTCCCAACACTGCAAAAAACGCAACCGGTTTCGACCTACTGTGAGGTCATCTTCAGGCAACTACAAACAAGAAACCACACTAAGCAACAACACACGTAAAGTATCTTAAAGGATATAATGTAAACTGGTATAAAATTTTGATAAGATAAGAACATTAACTAAAATACGCTAAAGGAAACTTACACAATAAAAACTTAAAATAAAATAACTACTTCCAGGACGCAGCCCGAGAGGAAAGAACGTCGTTAACCAAATGCAAGCAACTAGCTTGGTCAAAGAAGTCATAAAGTAAAATTAAAATTAATTGTAACCATTCCGTTCCAAAACATATAATACAACACAAAATAGGGGCTGCTCTGAAGATGATGAAAAACCGAAAAAGCCCGGGTGAGGACAGAATCACTAGTGAAATGCTTAAGTTAGGGGGTGAATTGATCGAGAGGCCTCTACAGATTCTTTTGAATAAATGTCTTCAGGAGGGCCAAATCCCAGATGGATGGCAGAATGCAGAAGTAATTCTGCTTTTCAAAAAAGGGGACAGTGGCAATATTGAGAATTATCGACCAATCAGCCTTCTGTCTCACATGTACAAGTTACTCACCAAGATTATCACCAACAGGCTAAGCAACAAATTCGATGAGTATCAGCCGGTGGAGCAGGCGGGGTTTCGCAGGGGGTTCAGCACCAATGACCATCTTCAAACTATGAGAACGCTAATAGAAAAATCAGCCGAGTATAATGTACCACTCTATATGGCATTCATAGATTTCCATAAGGCGTTTGATTCTATTGAAACGTGGGCATTTACACAGGCAATGGACGATGCAAGAATAGATTCTCGCTACACCAACTTACTGAAATATATATATGAAAATGCCTCACTACATGTAAGAATCAACGAGGATACAAAGACAGAAAAAATAAAAATAAATAGGGGAGTCCGACAGGGAGACCCCATATCTCCAAAACTGTTCACGCCAGCGTTAGAGAATGTCTTTAGGTCATTGCAGTGGGAAACCAAAGGCATAAATATAAATGGATCGTACTTGAGTCACCTACGTTTCGCCGACGACATCGTCATTATAAGTAGCAGCATACAGGAGCTGAGGGAGATGGTAAATTAACCAAATGATGCTTCTAAGAGGATCGGATTGAAAATGAACATTTCGAAGACCAAAACCTTAATGAACAACACCACAGAACAAATATATATAGACGGTGCAAAACTCGAAAATGTGGAGGAATATATATACTTGGGACACGCAATGAGAATAGGAAAAGAAAACCAAACAGCCGAGATTAAGAGAAGGATAAGACGACTAACTTGGATAGCCTTCGGAAAGCTCAAATTTATATTTAGAAACAGTGGGATTCCTATAAACCCAAAAAGAAGAGTTTTCGACACGTGCATATTGCCAGTGGCTACTTATGGCCTGGAAACAATGGCGATGACAAAAAAGACCGCTTATCAATTGAGGGTAATGCAACGAGCCATGGAAAGAACAATGCTTAACATCAGTCTTAGGGATAAAATAAGAAACGAAGAAACCCGAGGAAGAACTAAGGTCGTAGATATTATAGCCCGTATTGCAGACCTGAGGTAGCAGTGGGTGGGCCATGTCGCACTACAAGATCAGTCGAGATGGACATACAAGCTCGTACACTGGAGACCAAGACTGACAAAGCGCAGCATAGGAAGACCACAGAGAAGATGGCTCGATGACATCAAGCAATATGCGGGAAGGAGGTGGTTCCAGATAGCACAGGAAAGATCAACATGGGGAAGCATGAGGGAGGCCAATGTCCAGCAGTGGACCACAGAGGGCTGACTAAGAAGAAGAAGAAGAAGAGTCCGTTCCAAATCCTCAAAATTATCCAAATGGACACTGCGATTAGAAAACCTGGTAAGTATACAATAAAAGACCATCGTTAAATAAACTGTTTTCAGGTGTGTAAAACCTTTAAATATGCGGAAGAAAATTCCAGAAACTTCTCGAACGTCTAAATAACAAAAAAAATTGTTAAAAAATCAAAGTACCAATGATTCCCGCCAAACAATCTTAGGACATGAACGCGAAAGATGGAAGGTCGATATAAATCCATAAATCATCAAAGCATAAAACGTAAAACGGTAGAATATCACAGGCATCACGTGACAAAACAAACAAAAACCCATGCTCATAAATGAAAATGTAAAAAATGTACAACTAACTTCAAAAGAAAAGAAAGAAAAATAACATTATAACTATAGGCTAAAAATAAATTTAAAATTAAGGTGAACATTAAATTCACCTTAAAGAATTAAGGTGAATTTTTTGTAATGATTAATCCATCTATCAACTTCTGTGGTTGTTTTGAATGTACTAATTTTCACCCCCGAGAAGGGGGTGAAAATGCATACACCTCTAGGGTAAAAGGACACATCGGCACTATATAACTTCTGTGCCAAGGTAGGCCTTGATTAAACGACTCGCTACGCTACCATCCATACTACAAGCATTCATAACCTAACTTAAGCTTCCCTAAAATTGAAACTGCGGCATTTTCATTACCGCATTGTGGTGAAAAGTACTCACTGCTTAACAGTGCTTCTGGCTTCGTTCCTTTTAGCAAGAAAAAATGTAATTTGTCGCAGCTGTTATAGTTTTTACTTGAGCACCCGTCGGCATAACAGAAATCATATTGCAATAAATCCATTCGTTTGTAACAGCCGAGGGTTTCGTCCTAAATCTGCCTCGTAAATCTGCGGTAATACCCAGAACTTCCTCGATATCTTACGATATCCAAGCGAAGACAACAACTCCGCAATTTATTCGAAGATCATTCGCACCCCTTATATTCACAGATTAGCCCTAATGCGACACGAGTCACTCCCCTGACATGCCGATAACCGGCGAACAATAAATATTCGGAACAAAACCAGTTGACAAAGACAGCGAAATCCTCCTTATATCTACCCCATCTCGTTGCGCCTTAGCTCGAGATAACCCCGGCGGTAATTTACGCGCACGTGTACGAATAAATTCAAAAGGGTCCCGAGGGAGGGGAAGCCCACGGACCGGACGTCTTCGGCGAGTGGCTTTTGCTGCGCCAAAAAGCGAGTTCGGTGAGGTCCTGAATCAGTGAAAGGGCCGTAGAAAAAACGGAGCAGCTGCATCCGTAGAGGTAGCACGTGGCTGGTGTTCGGGGTGAAAGGGCGCAAGCTAGCGCAGCCCGCGTCTGGTGAAAAGGTTAGAGTCCATCACTCGATCCAATTTAAGGCGGTTTTAGAGGTCCGGGGGAAGGATGATACCTCGAACATCATTTGAAATATTCTTTTCAAATAAAAACCACTCGAAAAACTCAAATACACATCGCTCTAGTAACGGATTTTTGATAATTTCTTTTTTTCCGTTTAAAACCGCCCCTAAAGTTGCCCTATTTTACGCAATATTTCCAGATCAAAATTTGACGAAAATAAGCGAAAACTCAAAATTCTGTTACTAGACCGATGTAGAATGATCCTTTATCTCCACTGAACTCTATTTCGTTTTGATACGATAATACACTACCCTAGGATCATGTATGTGTTTGCCCTAAACCCTTACAATTGCTAGAAAGCTCGCTGTAAAGTGCTGCCATCGTATGTATTTGGGAATTTCAAGTTAGTGAGAAAATTAACTTAGTACTAGCTAGTTAAAAACAGTGGAAGGGAAAATTTGAGTCACGCCTAACGCTACCTCGTCCTTGTCTCTTACCCCGCAGCAACGCCGGGTGATGGACTCTTAAGTGCAAAACGTGCTGACAAGGAAATCAGATTTTAAGCTATCAGTTCAGTCATGGGCCATTTTCACGTGCAATTTTGAAAATCAACATCGATTTTCTTGAAAATTGGGATTAAGGTAGTAGTCCAAAACCCATCTATCAGAAATTTGCTTCAGATGGACGTAAGAGGTGACCGCAATGTTTTTATATGAATACCTCGGGAATAGTGCCTAGAACAAGGATTGCCTTATCCTCCAAAGCGCAGAGGTCGGAAACATTATTTAAAATGCAACAATTAAAAAAAAAATGAAAAAACACGTTTTTTTCCGACTTGTTTTGCTTCTAACTTTTTAAGTATTGAATTTAGAAGAAAGTTGATCAGAGAAAAAAGTTGCAGAATCCCTTTTCACATAATATGGCATAGGTTAGAAGTTCAAAAATCTAATTTTGCAAAATAGCAATAAACAAAAAAAAATGGGCCCAAAAAAGTGCTTTTGTTAATTTATTATTTTAAGCACTTTAAAATGAAGTTAGGACTTCCATATCACAGGCAGAAAATCTTGATGTTATATTAAAAGAATCCTGTAAATTTCGTATCGATCGGTTTATTAAATTTTGCACAATAATTTTGCAATCCAGAAAAATCGAAAAATATTGAAAATTTTCAAAATTGTTTAAAATTTATTTCCAGTATTCGATTTTAACAAAACTGGCTGAGCATATATAAGAGGGAACAAGCTTTCATGTGCTTTTTTCAGAATTAAAAAATATTTATTAGAACGGTCACAGTCATTGTTTAAAATTGGTGTCGTTTTTTTGGTTATAAACAAATAGATTATCTCGGCGAATTTTTTGTTAAATGAAATTCTGAAAACATAGCCGGAAAGTAATCGGAAGGACGCTTCTGTTTATATATAATAAGTTGCTATTTTGTTCAATAATTTCTAAGATATAACTCCTCAAAGTTGATTAGTGTTTAATAGAATGGTTAATAAAAATTCTATTTTTTCTCATATCTTAAGAAATAACTGTTTCTCATAGCAACCAGTATAATATTTTTATTGAAATTTACATTAAAGATTGAAATTTACAACAACAAAAATTCTCGCTGTAAATTTTGACAAATTTATAAATGTGACACCAAGTGTAAACACTGCCTGTGACCGTTCTAATAAATATTTTTTTATTCTGAAAAAAGCACATGAAAGCTTGTTCTCTCTTATATGCGCTCAGCCAGTTGTTTTAAAATTGAATAGTGGAAATAAATTTTAAACAATTGTGAAAATTTTCAATATTTTTCGATTTTTCTGGATTGTAAAATTATTATGCAAAATCTAATAAACCGATCAAAACGAAATTCATAGGATTCTTTTATTATAATTTCAAAATTTTCTGCCTGTGATATGGAAGTCCTAACTCTATTTTTAAAGTGCCTAAAATAATGAAATAAAAAAAACAGTTTTTTGGCCCATTTTATTTTTGGTTTATTGCTATTTTGCAAAATTGCTAATAAATTTTTGAATTTCTAACCTATGCCATATTATGTAAAAATCGATTCTGCAACATTTCTCTCTTTTCAACTTTCTTCTAAATTCAATACATAAAAAGTTAGAAGTAAAACAATTCGGGAAAAAACGCGTTTTTCCATTTTTTTTTAAATTTTTGCATTTTAAACAATGTTCCCCACCTCTAGCTTTGGAGGATAAGTCAATCGTTGTTTTTTGGCATTATTCCCGAGGTATTCATGTAAAAAAATTGCGGTTACCTTTTACATCCCCGTCGAAACACATGGGTCTTGAAATATAGTGTTTATAACCTTCTTCAAAATCTACCCTGTGCCGAAGCGGGCTTTTACCCTAGGGGTGGAAACCACCCCTTCTAGGGGATGAAACAATTTTTATTCAAAATAATCTCGGAAATCGATAGATTGACCAATTCTAAGCAATTTTAAGTTACTCACGATTGCAATTGTGATTTTTCATTGAAAAAACGCATGTTTTTAACAGTTTCTCACGAACTACTTAAAAAGTTTTCATATTGTCGAAACAATTATTAAAAACAAAAACGTAACCAATAAAAAGAAAGAGAATCGTTTTTTTAATGACTTCTGTAAACCCAATACGAGTCGCGTTATTGCTCGTTGAACAACAGGTGTTTTTCGAGAAACCCACATTTGGTCAACCTTAAGTAACTTGGAAATGGTGAAATTTTTGGGGAAAACTCAGGAAACCGTCATTAAAGTACTTAAAAAACCTTTGAAGTGAGCACTGGTAAAACCATTTTGCCTATAAATTGACTGAGTTATAATAAAAATAAAGTCGCTTCTTTTAAAAAAAAAAATGAAAATAAAACCCTCGGCATTACCACCCTAATTGAAATTAATCGTAACCCACCTTCAATTTAATTTATTTGGGTATTATTGATATGATTTAAGTGATATGATCGGTTTGGAATGCTTATATAAGCATTACAATGCTTATTTTATTTTTAAAAAAATAAGGGAATTATCGTCGAAACACAAGTTGCATTTTTTTTTAATTTCGGAGCAGGCATTTTGGAACATAGGGCATGTGCAAAAAATTTATAATTTTCATTGAAAAGCTTTTTACGTATCGTGAGTAATTTTTGGTTTATTTTATAAATTACAATAATGTAATTTTTACTTTAATCAATTATTTTTTTAAATAAGCATTCCAAACCGGTCAAACCACTTGAATCACATCAATAATACCAAAGTAAAGTAAATTGCAAGGGGGTTAGGATTAATTTCAATTAGGGTGGTAATACCGAGAGTTGTATTGTTAAATGTTTTCAAAAATAGAAAATAGGAGTGACTTCATTTTTATTATAAGTCAGTCAATTCTTATGCAAATGACTTTTACCAGTGCTCGTTTGAGAAGTGTGTTTAGGTGCTTTAAACATTGTTTGTTGAGTTTTCCCCAAAAATTTTACCATTTCCAAGTTATTTAAGGTTGAATGTTCCAAATTGAACCGAAAAATAACCGTTGTTCAACGAGCAATAACTCGATTCGCATTGGGTATACAGAAGTCATTAAAAAATGATTCTCTTTTTGTTTTTATTGTCTACATCTTTGTTTTTAATAACTTTTTCGATAAAATGAAAACCCTTTAAGTAATTAATGAAACACAGTTAAAAAAACACGTTTTCTCAATGAAAAATGTATAATTTCAATCGTGAATAGCTCGGAAAGTGTCAACTTTTCAAAAAACGTTTATAGAGCAAAAATTGCTTAAATTGGTTGGTCTATCGACTTCCGAGTCTATTTTGATTAAAAACTGTTTCATCCCTTAGAAGTTATGACTTTCTTGAAGTAGGGGGAACATAGAGCTTAAACCTAAATTGTTATGAAAATCGGTGTTGATTCCCAAAATTGCACAGTAGTACGGTATTTTACCATAGATGACTGCACTACATTACCACAGTATAAGGATTACCTATACAGTAGTGAAGATCTCGGTTGGTCTCTTTCATCTTCCTCTGCACATTTTGATGAGCTTGAAGGGTAAAAGATTACTCTTTAACCCTGTGAGGCCCATATTGTTTCGAAAATTGGGAAAGTAAAAAATAATAATTTTTGATAGAAACGTGTTTGTTAACATAAGCTTTAGTTGAAATGAGACTTAAATACACGAAAAATACACAGGATTATCCTGCAGGCCGTAGTTACTAATGCTAAGCAATAGGAACTAAATAGTTATAAAGCTACCAAGATTGCAATTTTTTTGCAATATTTTTGAAAAAAAAAATTTGAGTAATTATCGGTCACATACTTGAAACGTTACCAGAAACTAAACAAATTTTGTAATATGCAAAATATTGCTAAAGTTAATATCAAACTTGTAAAAAAGGTGTTTTTAATTTGCATACACATATAAGCTAAATTTTTCAGGTAGCTGAACACGAATATGATGTAAAAATAATTGAGTTTTGCAATGAAATGACAAAATTTTGCAATTTTAATATTATTTTCGGAATGTCCTTGAAAAAATTAATATTTGAGTAATTATCGATCACACACTTTAAATATTACCAAAAATTAAGTTTTCAGATTTCCCAAATTTCCTATGGACAATTTCGAAGCTCTGACTACCTACGTCATCGTTTTCTACGGGAAACTTTACATAAGAAATGTCATGTTTTATACGGTTATGGAGTAATTACACAAGAATAACTAACAATAAGAAGACCAACAGAAAGAGAGGTCCGATAATCAGGTAGGTTGTCGGTCGGACTTTGGAGGAACTTGGAGGAACGGGTGCTTACGGCGCTAATCGGCAAATATTAAAGCACGTGCGTTCAAGGTCATTGAGGAACGTATCGGACCTCTCTTTCTGTTGGTCTTCTGACTGTTAGTTATTCTTGTGGTAATTAGAGCAAGAAACAAAAAAAAAGCGAGAAATTCGAGAAAAATCATGAATCTTATAACTATTTTATTAACAAATTTCAAGACTTAATATTTCCAATACGTTTTTTTATATTTAACACTCCTTGTGAAATTATTTACCATTAAATTACAAATTATTATTTAAATATTTATAAAGTAATTACTTTCATGAGAAGAATCCATTTTTCAAAATTAAAATCAATGCACTAGTTTTGGTTTTAGGCGTCTCCTAAACTGAAAAACGATTTACACTTACAAATAAACATCAAATCCTACTTACCTGGCGCTCTTTCATCTTATCTATGCCGCAGCAGGTGAAAGGTATCGTAATGGGAACTTCGTTTTATGTTGCGTCAGCACTTATTCTATCTATCCATGCTAGACAAAAGACGTAGTATTGAATAATTTTATTTTTCTTACCATGTCCGAACTTTCCATATTGTAACGTTTATTCTAATTTATTTGTACAGTTCTTCACACTACCTAATTTATTTAGTCTACTTCTTAACTAATCCATTTATGTTAAACACTTAACGCCCTAATTTATTTGTACACTTATCGCTAGTCGGCTTATCGCACTTTTTCACTCACGGCGGCTCCTGTTCTACTCTGCCTGCGACGGAACCGTCTCGTAATTTATAGCCCCAATAATGTCTTTTCCAGAACCTTCCGGCTTATTCCCTCTCTAATTGGACATTCCGGATTATTAGAGAAGTTTTATGGTCGCCTTTGAAATGCGCCGCCTGCGTCAGATAAGGAGCACGCTTCACGCTGTTGGTTACATTACGCGCCACAGTATACAGGAACCACTGTGCGACGACCAAGTTATTCTCACTGGGGATGAAGATGATGTGTATTACATGCTAAGAAAGCTAGACGAGAAGTACGACAAATGGGGGTTAACCATAAACATTGACAAAACTCTCGAAGTAAACTTTATTTACTACAATTCATCGTAAACATTACAAATTTTTAATTAGATTTGTAGATGTGGCTCTCTGAGAAGTACACATTTGCGTCCGGCTGATAATGCTCGAAAATGTAGATATTGTTCGTACCGGTCTGAAGTAAAGGAGCCGGTAAGTACAGCGTCTGTATCGGCCCCATATTTGCGTATCTCCCCAAGACAAACCCGTTGACTATAACTATCCCTTTGCCCCACGTCTCCATATCGACGAAAGTGTCGACGGGAGTGCCGCTGATTTCCAAAGTCGAGCGGTACAGGCTCGGCCCTATGGAGCCCGCGGCGAAACTTCCCCAAGTCGAAAGACTATTCGTCCAAGTCTTCTTGAATTCCAATGGATATATCCACCAGTCGTATAAGTAGTCGCCGTTGAGTTTCACTCCGCCTTGCCACAATCCCTTGTACTGCTTGTACACCACGGAGTTTACCCTGCCCCAGTTCTCCACTACGATGTCTAACGTGGCGTCGGTCAAATCTGTGTCGGTAAGGGTGAACTGCGGGTCCTTTGTGTGCGATGTTGCGGTGTTGTTAATATCAGCTCTGACCCTCACCCAGGGCGAAACCAGTATGCCATTCACCAGGACCATGGCGACGTCGCAAATCCTTCCTTCTATCTGCAGCACGGCGTTCGCTGGTATATCCAGGTTCCACCTTCTGTAAACGACGTACCCGTAACTCTGCCCGTTGCCGTCGTTCACGTCGAGTTTTTCCATCGGAATCACGTTCGACGAGTAGACGGGGGTGATGTTCTCCAGAAGGTCCCACAGGTATATCTGTTTGTCCACCGTAAGGCTGGCGTAGGCAGTCTTCTGCGGAGCGGCAGGGGCGTCCGGGATCAACGTTTGGACGGGGTTGTACTTGGCGAGAAGCTCCTTGGTAGCCCAATACTTGTCGGTATAGTCGCCGGATTCGTCTATGGGGGACAGGTAGTCGTAGCTCGAAGTAATGGAATGATAGTCTGGAAGGGAGAGAAAGATAATCAGGTGTTATTAACAACGGAAGGCTGTCCAGGTTCTCGAAGTTCGCCATGGTAATGTGGACCAGAAGAAAACACAAAGTCTTCGCCAACCAATTTATTAAAAATGAGCATTTTTAAAGCATAGATGAAGCATAAATGAGCATAAAAATGAGGTCATTTTTAATAAATTGATTGGCGAAGACCTTGTGTTTCTTCTGGCCCATATGTGTTATTAATTTATATTTCCTGAAACTGAACAAGGGCAGCTAATAGTGAAAATTGGCTACGAAGGAAAGAACAAGTTATAATAAAGCTTATTAGATAAACTTTGCCAGGAGTCACCATTAAGTGTCCGGATTTATCATCTTCTTCTTCCTCTTGCTATAGGGTTGTCCCTGTGTAAAACTTCTAATTAAGCCTCTTGTGATCCTAATCTCCAACTCTCGTGTCATCTCTTTGGCCTGGTGGTTGGGATGTGTTGGGTTTTTGTGTTCCTGCCCATTTTGCTATTCAGTCGAGGATCGTTCTTTCTACATCTCCTCCCAGTATCGTCTTCTTGCTCTTACTCACCTTACTATGTCCTCTACTTTGAGTTCCCCTCTAATATCAAGGCTTTGCGTTCTGTCTCTCAGCGTAACTTCGCGTATTGCTTTGAATACCTTCATTTCGGTAGTTCTAAGTATTGCCTTGTTTTAGTTATTTCGGCTGATGTTTCTCTGACATAGGTAAGGATGGGTCTAACACATGCCTTTTAGATGCGGACTTTGCTTTCCCCTGACATAAACTTGTTTCTCCAAATGATGTCTCTCCAAGTATCCGGGTATTCGCGCGGCTGAATTTGCTTGCGATCTTGTTTCCTCTCTAACTATATTTATCAACTTCATTGTTCGTAAATGAAATATTTTTTGAACTAATACATATTTTTAAAATACCTTTACAGTTACGTCCAATGATAAGATAGCTGAGGATCATTGAATTCGCTAAAGTACTGATACTCAGTACTCGATGTTCAGTTGAGTACTTAGATCAATGGGTAGATAAATGTTCGGATATTTTTATACAACACAGTAGCACGTGTACATATTAATTTATTGTCTCCTATCTTGTTTTTATATTAAAAGTAATTTCGCATTTACCTGAATTTTTGTAATACTTTCATGTATATGCATTCATTTCTTCCATAGGTTTAATAATAAACTCTAATGTCCCTAAATCTAAAAAGTTTTCTAAAATAAACTGAAGTTTTCGCTTCATTTATCGCAACTTAATCTTTTTTAAGCTAATATCAGTATTACTTTTTCATGTATTAAGTTTAAGTAAGTCCGATGATTGATAATAATTGACAGGATTCAACAGTTTGCAAACATTGGGATTTTTTGAAACACTGAAACCTAATATGAAAAAATTTATATCTTGGAAAGTAATGCTATTTACGTGAATACTTGTTATAGCTTTTCTCACCAGAAAATCGGTTTCTATCATTTCGTACCGGAATCATTACAATTCGAGAAGTTTGGTTTTAGGTCCAATAGTTTTCGAAATATTGAAAATTTTTGAGAAAAATCAAGCTGGTTTTTCGAAAAAAATAATTCCTCAATAGCCACAGGAAAACTTCTTTTAATATTCCTCACACAGAAAGTCGTCCTTTATCATTGGCTATCTTTACAATTGGGCGAGACTTATTTTTCTTACAGAAAATCAATTGTTTTAAAAATTATTATTTCTAAAAGTTAATTTGCCTTTAAAAATGTTTCACTGTTGTCATCTGTGAATCAAGCCTTCTCGCATGTGCCACCAATGATTTGAAAAGAGACTATTCTATAATTTTTGGCAAAAGTCGCAAGGTCATCTTTCAGCCCGAACAGTAAAGAATTCTTGATTTTGAGTATTAATCTCGCAATGTAGGCCCGTAGGATAATTTTAAACTGTTTGGTCCAAGTTTAATTGGGTAGATCTAATAGTTTTCGAAATATTGGGATTTTGGGAGAAGCCAAGATTTTTCAAAAATTTGTATCTTAAGAACTACACAGTTTACATGAAAACTTATTTTAATTTTTCACAATTTTTACACTTTAAAATTGGACAAGGTTAATTTTTCTGGAAAATTGATTGTCAAAAATTCGTACTTTAGAAACTTGGTACCTAGTAGTACTTTAAAAATGATTTCTTTCACTTCTTTTACTCCTTTGTTCCCTCAAAATTTTTGAAAATCGTTTTTTCGCTTTTGTCGAATATTAAAAGGCTGTTACAAGTTAAAAAGTTAATTTTAAATTTGGAGATTTGTAATTTTTTGAGAAAAGTCAAATTGAGTATTGAAGTAATATCTAAAGAACTACCTACATTATTAACATGAAAATTTTTCACTTTTTTCATAAAGAAGCCATCCTTTTATCATCTGTTATCTGAATCTTTACAATTAGACAAGATTGATTTTTCCTGAAAAAATCCAATATTTTGAAAATTTGCATGACTGAAAGTTAAACATATTTCACAAAAATTCTTCACCTCTGGCATCTCGAAATCTCTCTCATTTCCCACCAACGTTTGGAAAATTGATTATTCTTGCAATTTTGGCCAAAAGTCGCAAGGAAGTAACCTTCCCTTTTTTCATTGCAAAAAATGATAATAAGTCTGTAGAATGATTTTAAGCGGTGAGACTTAATTTCATTTGGATAGAGCTAATAGTTCGTAAAATGTTGGACGTTTTAGAGAAAAATTTCATAAAACTTTTCTTAACAATTCGTATCAGGGACTTGTGGTCTAGCACTTAGTACCGAAATATGTATGATCGGATTAGGTTTACTTTTCTGGAAAACTAATTTTGTCATACTTCAGAAACTGGTAGATTTAAGAAAAAATTTCTTCTACTTTGGGCGTCTAGAAATCATCTTTTTTCGTTATACCGATTTACATGAAAATTTTAAAAAAAAAATCATACAGTTTTAGCAAAACTCACAATGATTAAAACTTCTTTTTTCGCCCTAAAAAATGAATTCTTGAATTCGGGCATTAAACCCACTGGATTAAGCTCGGTTGGATCGCTCTAAGATCTGTGGCTCAATTTTAATTGGCTGAATACAATCTTTTTTGAAATATTAAATCTTTATCATTGGAAAGTTGTCCCCAACATTTGGTACTGAAAACCTTTAAATTGAACAAGACTGATTTTTGTGGAACATTCAATACATACTATTTAGAAAATTTGTTTCTCGAAAGCAAAAAAATTTTTGATTTTCTATTTTCTCACCCGGGAATCATGCCCTCTCGTTCGCCACTTAGAATAAATTATCTTTACAATTTTGACTAACGTCACAACTTTTATTCCGCTTTCCATACCTCAAACTTCATATCAACTTGTCTTTTTGTTATCAGAATCTATTAAATTGGACAGAATTGAGTATTTTGGAAGGCCTAATATTTCAGAAATTCAAATCCATGAAAGTAAACGATTTACTAAAACAATATTCAGTTTTGACACCAATGATCCCCTTTTGTTCAATTAAAAAGATTTAAAATCGATCTAATGAGTGTTTAACCATCCATTTCTTGACCCAACAAAAGACTATTCGAATTTGGAGTTAAAATTAATCTTGCAGGGTAGGTCAAAGTTACCTCTTCTATAACTCTTTTATCACTTACCAGTATTCTCATCGTCGTACTTCAGATTTTGCGCCCCGTTCAAGAATCCAAAGTTGGTACTACCGATGAAGGTATAAATGTTAACAGAGGAAGGATACTTCAAGACTAGCTCGTAGTTGTACTTGTAAGTGTCGACGGTTTTGACCATGTGATCGCCGCCCCAAAAATCGAACCAACCTCCCCAGAATTCCATCGTCATCCTAGGTTTGTCAGGTTGGATGGCGGTGAGCAGGTCCAGGTTGTTCGTTATGTCGTCGTCGAAATTGCCGGTCAGTAAGAAGAGTTCAGGTATCGTTCCGTAGGTACCTTTGTCCGGGTTGTCGGATGTTACCAATAGCTCTTTGATACCTGAAGATGCAAAGTGATCTTGTTAATGATATAGTTGATCATGCCAATTACATCTATCATAAACGCAATGTATTGCATGGATGCCGCTTAACGAGGTGAAATGAATTAAAAAATAGGATAAGGAACAAGTGTTTTTTCCAAAAATCATATTACATGGAAATGATCATATCTTCAATCTTGAGCAAACCGTTCAATATTACTTTTCATGAAAAGCAAGAGTAGTACTTTTATGTAACGCAGATGCATATATCGGGTGTTTTTTTAAATTTCACCTCATAGTAGGCTGTGGATAGTGTTTGTGAATGCGCCTTACTAGAAAATGTCAAAATTGACATAACCTCACTTTTTTAATAAAAATTGAAACTGCTCCAATCAGTTACTAGTGTCTTGAAAAAGACAGCTTGGCTCTATTAATTAGGCGTAGATGAGTGAGATGCCTTTTTCAAGACAATATTAACCGATTTGAGCAGTTTCAATTTTTATAAAAAAAGTGAGGTTATGTCAATTTTGACATTTCTTAGTAAGGCGCATTCACAAATACTATCCACAGCCTAGTATCATGTGAAATTTAAAAAAACACCCGATATTATTTATTACCTTGATCCAACATGATGTCCCTCAACTGCCTCAAGTATTCCAAATCGTGTTTATTAGATAAAGCGTACTCATTCTCTACTTGAAACATGATGATCGGTCCGCCGTTGGTGAACTGATAAGAGGCCAGTATAGGCATGAGTACTTTAAAGAATCGGGTAACGTAATTCATGTATATGGTGTTAGTAGTTCTGATGTCGATGTCGTCGTCTCTTAACAACCAACTTGGAAATCCGCCGAATTCGTATTCTGCGCAGATGTAAGGCCCAGAACGTACGATGGCGAATAGGTCCTCCTCCTTGGCCATCTGCAGAAACTCTTCCAAGTGTAGAAAGTCAGAGAAGTCGTTGTCACCATCACCAAAGTCGTAAACGCCTAGAAATATATAGTAGCTCAAACATCCATCAAAATTTAGATATTGAGGTTATGGTAGGTATTTACGTTCATAGCTTTGTTGGTGTAACATGTGTTGAAGTTATGCATGGAAGGGAAGAAAATTGGAATCCATCATGAATTTATTTTCATTACCAAAATTCACTTCTCCGTTTGGGTGGCCTTTTCTTATCTTTATACATACTTCTCCAACACATTTTATTCATTTCCCGATAGCTTTCCCAATCAACTTAAATGCTTACCCGATTGAGGTTCGTGGAGATTCCATGGCACGTATGTCTCGACAGTATTGAGACCGGCAGCTCTGATTTTCTTCAATCTGTCCCTCCAGTACGCCCTTGGTACCCTAAAATAATGGAACGTTCCGCTGTATATGAATATTTCTTTGTTGTTCAGGGTGAAAGCGGAAGAGTCTGCCGACAACCCCGCTGAAAGGCCCCCTGTCGTGTAATATTCATAATTAGTCGGTAAAGTGTCGTTCAATGAATACGTTGTTTTAACGATGCATATTTGTAAGTAAAACAGAACAAACGACACCAATTTTATTGCAGAGGTCATGTTTGACTGCACATTGAAGTCTAAATGAATAAGTATTGTTAACGATGTTGGTATTTATCGAAGTTTATTAAGTGGCTTTATAGATTTGTCATAAGATATGTTTTATAAATTTTCCCCATAATCTAAATCACGATCAAACATAAGTGACTCGTAATCTTAAGATTAGGTAGTTGCAAGTAAAAGTTTCAATTGTTAAAACAAACAACATACCTATCTATTTTACGTTATTAGTTATTACCTATCAACTTTTCTCTATGGTATATTAAATATGTAATTAATTGGTCTTTCAAAAACAGGCAATAACCTTACAACACTATTAGGCTCCTACTGTGCTAGTGTCGTGTTCGTGTTGTGTCTCGTGCATTTCTACATATCCAACTGCGTCGTCGTGTTGACAATGGTCACATAATAATCAGACGATAATAATAATAACAAACAAATAATAATTTAGAATATTTTTCTTAGAAATATTATTAGAATATTAAAATCTAATGTTTGTGACCATTGGCAACCTGTTGTGTTTGTTCGCTACCGATAACATGACAGGGATTGAGTTTCCCAATTAGAGGTATTTCTAGATGTTTTAAGGTCCCACGAATCTAAAAATTATATTTTTGAAAAATGTCTGAATTTTTCGTGAAATAAAAACCAGACGCTGTTTAAATTTTTGTATTTAAATATTGTTCTATACTAGAACTACTCAATAAGCGTTTTATCAAAATTAACAGAGATAAAGGGGTAGTTTATTCTTGTCACTTTACATTTTGTTTTCTATTTTCTCGAAATATGCTATAAAAAGTATGTTTATACATTGATACTGTAACGTTTATTTTAATTTATTTACACTGTCCTAATTATACACTACACACTACACACTACTTAATTTATTTACACTATTACTGAACTAATTAATTTATATGACACACTAAACTTTTTAATTTATTTGTACAATTCGCTTGTCCGTTTATCGCACTGTTCACTCTTTCGCGGCTTCACGTCTAATCTCCCTCTCCGACCGCAAGCCCGCTTATATATATATATATATCTCAATTGTATTCGCGATGATTCCTGAAAGAACTCGATCCTTCTTTTCCCTAATAATGTTTATCTAGAAACGCCCAGAAGGCAATAAATCATTCTTTCTTTAATAAGATGTCGCCAGAACGTTGGGGACGGTTTTTTTATTGCCCACTTAACGGAGCGCTTTGAAGTGACCGCCTAGGTCCGATCAGAGTAAACACGTTGCGCGCTGCTGTTTACATTTCGCGTTACAATACTGATCTATATGAACCTTATTTGAAAGGCATTTTACACCGTGTCTTCCCACATGCGGTCAGTGCCATGTGCGGTCAGTGCCATGTGCGGTCAATTCTTTTGAAATCCCAGGACAGGCCAATTTATCGGGGTACTCGGTACCGGCTCGCTATGAGCGGTAGTGTCTTATGCGGTCACAATCAAAAAACGTCCCAGATGTGATTCCTAGAAAATATTTCTACCTTGTTGTCTACCTACTTGTGAATAATATTAAGGACAAAAGATCGCCAAGAATCGACCAAAGAAAACATAATAAAATATTACGAGCCATAGGCTGTAATTGTTTGAAAGTCCCTGCATTTCGCTTAGGATTAATGCAAATAACGTAAGCAAGTTCATTTCAAATTTTTAAAATTTAATCGTACATGGATTTAATTTAAGGGGCCGTCCATAAATCACGTGATGCTCCGAGGGGAGGGAGGGGGTTATCTTTTTATCACGGTTTACACCCATGTCACTTCACCACGATTATTTTCTCTGTACTGTCGATAAGAATATCCATTATGAGTAGCACTAGGTTTTCCTTTTTTGGTAAAGATCAATTGGATTTTATTTTCCATATTACTTTTAAGACGGTTTGCTCTCACTGAAGTACACAGAGATAATGAATCGCAAAGCAAAATATTTACAGTAGCCGCCCGGTTATACGAAATTCGGATTATCCGAAAAGCTAGTTAAAAAGCGATTTCGCCGCCGCAACTTGTGGCTTTGTCGCACGCCGCGGCTAGCCGTCGCCGCATTATTCGATATTGCACGTGTTTCTTTCTTACGCTTTCTTAGAAAAAAATAAAAATTGGATTTGTTTCACGGTTTTCATAGCCCTCCGAACACACTCAAGATTAGTATCAACTTGATTCTATCGTATTGTAACCGAACGACTTGGCCGTAAAGGCACAGTACTTGTTTGATGCATACGAAAAAGCCGGCGTTTTTTTTGCGGTCGTAAAGTAATACAACCATCGTTATCGGAGAGGTGGTGCGGAGTTCGAACTTTGTTTCGAATGTGTCGGATAACCGGGCGGCTACTGTATTTGCAAACCCTATTAATCCTAGTAACGCCCGGTTTCATAATGCAGTTAAAGTCCACTTTAACTTATAGTTGACTTTGACTGTGACGTTAAGTTAAATTGGACTTTAACTGCATTATGAAACCGGGCGTTCTAACGTAGTCAAAGTCAACTTTAAGTTAAAGTGGACTTTAACTGCATTATGAAACCGGGCGTAATCAATTTTCCATATCGGCCGAGGGTGTCTACCGAGAAATTCGGTGAATTCGGATATGACCGCACATGGGAAGACACCTGCACAACAGGTAGAAATATTTTTGGAGTGACCGCATGTGGCACGATTTTTCACATTGACCGCATGAGGCACGACCGCTCGTGGCACGGAGCCTTTTACACTTATCGTTTTTCGGTTATGTGACATCTAGAAGTACTCCCCAAGACTTTTTTGAACTTTGGATATTTTTATACAGTTTAAATTAGTATCTGTGAAGGTTGATGAAAACATTAGGTTAAATATTATGTATACATAACTTATAACTTAACGAAAGCTTATTAAAACAGCGTAACGATTAATTTAGGACTTAATTAAATATGTAGACGCCTTTCTTTTAAACCTCCATTCGTATTTTATTTATACCTTCCCATCTAAAAATAGATCCCTTCATGAAAGATGATTACAATTTCTGACACGAGTTTACGATCTCTGGAATAATCCCAGAGGATTAGGATTCATAATGGATTTCTTGATTCGTAAATTAGTTGGTGCATTATTGCCGAAGATTAAACTAACCCTGGCCATTATAGAAACATCGACAATAAATAAAAGAAAAAGGTAATGAACGGTGCGGAAACATCTAGTGTAATAAATCTGAAGTTATTGTAGAATATTACATAGAATATTTCAGCAGTTCAATGCTAATACTATTCTTTTAAATATTTTTCATAATTTTGTTTATACAGTAGTAGTCTACGACATAATTGGGCATTTACAACAAATTCTGTATAAAACATAATCCTAAAAAATATAGTGTCCCAATAATCCAAGAAACATTTTTTTTAAAGTTACAGAAAAGTTGCTACATAAGTTTATTGTGATAAAGGCTATCTTACATTTTACGTAACAGGAAAGGCCAAAAGTTGTTATCTTCTTCAGTATAACTCGAAAGACTTAAAATACATACATTCATACATACATACATACATACATACATACATACACACGATACACACACACACACACATACACACACACACACACACACACACACACACACACACACACACACACACACACACACACACACACACACACACACACACACACACACACACACAGAGTCATGTTTTCAAAAACATGTTTTTCAAACTTAAGGGACCTCAAAACGTCTAGATATGCCAATATCCCAAATTCCGAAAATCAGCACGATGACAATACTTTCTCTTATTAGAATATGTGTACCCTATATGAGAAAGTAAAAGTGTATAACTGTTTACAAATACGTAATATGTTCGTAATGTTTTTACAGCTTAATGAAACAAAATCCGTTTTGAAAATGTCCAATTCTTCTTTAGAAACATTTTTAAACATATCACTTTTAACCCTTTTTATTTTCTGAAGTGTTTGATTTTGTTAACGCCACCGATGTCATATATACCAAAATTTACTGCTCGCCTAAACGTGTGAGCAACGAGGTGGCAGCTGTTTACCGCTTAATGTGTTTTCATACGGTTTGAAATAAAACAATTAAATCAACAATAGGTGAGTAGCATCATAAAAAAGCAACCCTTTTCTTTATACTCTTAACCCGTCAACACGCTTAACACTTGGCACCATATGGGTATAGGGACGATACCTCATTCGCCCGTTTCACATTGAAGAAAATTTCATTAGAGGAGGAATAAGAACGGTGATAGGTACCATATTAGAAACTTGAAAATTTCAGGTGGAATTTACAAATAAACTTGGAAAATGTCGTATCGTTAAGTTTGTGCTACATATAAAGTTGTAATACAACGTGATCAAGAATGATTGTTTAAGTTGGCAATGCTGAATTTCATTTTTAAATGGTACAACTGGTAATTTGAATTTGCTATTTAAAATTCAAATTTCTGGTATTCTTTTCAAATTTATTTATTTAAAATGGTTTTCACGTTACAACCCAAAATTTTTGCAGAGGATATCAGAACTCGAACGTAAAGAAGTCCTCCCAAATCCTTAAGAAAGCTCTCTCTTCAAACAGGTTTGGTCCTTATGCCTCCTATTCAACCAATTTTCATTCTTACCCATAAGACTTCCACTTTTCCATGTTGTTCTAATTCACGGTTTTACAGGTTTATCATATGGAAGTTGCTCCACTGTGCTTAAAAAGAAATTAAAGTACCACCCTTACAAAATTTCCATCATCCAGTCATTAACCCCTCCTAATCACCCGCAGAGAGTTTTATTTTGTAATTGGTTCAATGACATATTAAATAATAATGATATCCTTGACAATACCTTCTTTTCCGACGAAGCCTGGTTTCATCTCAACGGCTATGTGAATAAAAAAAAATTACAGAATTTGGTCAGGTTAAAATCCTTATGTTATCAGAGAGATAAATTTGCGCCCTGTTAAAGTTGGTGTTTGGTTGGCAGTCCCAAAGACGCGGGTGTATGGGCCGATATTTTTTAATTTTACCGTCCATTCGGAGAGATATATCCAACACATTTTGAGGCCTTTTATAAACCGTTTAACAGACGAAAAGCGTCAAATTGGATATTTCCAACAAGACACTGCAAGGGCACATACGGCTCGTGCTACTATGGGATATTTAAGAGAGAATTTTGGCGACAGAGTAATTAGTCGGGGTATTTGGACAAGCAGGTCAAGATTTCACTCCATTAGATTTTTCGTTATTTGGGCTTTTGAAGGACAATGTCTGTAGGAACATATTGCATACTGAAGTAGAGCTGCGAGAGGCAATAGTTCAAGAAATGGCAAACATTACCCCCAATATGCTGGTGAATATCTTCGAGAGCCTAAAAAGAAGAGGTAATTTATGTCTGAACCAAAATGGGGGGCATTTTGGGCATTACTTTTAGCTGTTTAATTAAATCATTGTTCTGTATTTTGAGTTTCATTTTTTAAGCGATAATTTTTATTCACATAACCTACAATCTTATCGCTGATTGTTATGTCAAATTTTTGACAAATAAACATATCTGGTTGTAGCGTTGCAAACCCTTAAGCAAAAAAATCCTCCAGGTAGGATTGCTAACTCAAACAGTCATTCTTGATCACCCAGTAGTATAGAATAGAAGACATCAGACAACAATGCGGAATACAGGACATAGGGAGGTGGGTGAGACTGAGAGGAAGATTTTGGAATAAATATATTAAGAGAATGGAATGCAGCAGACTCGTAAAGAATGCAAAAGTGAATAACCCTTAGGGAAAAGATCGCAGGGAAGACCACCAAAACAATGGCGAGAATGCTGGACTGTCGGGGACGACTAGTTTGTTATGAACAGGCAGTAGCCTACTAATATGATATTATTAGCAAGAAGAAGAAGAAGAAGAAAAAGACATTTCGCAGATTTTTATTCCACTTAAACGTGATCAGATTGTATAAACCATCAACAGTTACAATCTGATTTAGATTGAAACGTTTAAAACGCGTCAAACTTAAACTTTTCCACGGAATCTATCGTGGGAACTGTTTAATCCGCCTGTTTGATTTTCCCATATTCGTCCATTCATGACACCCCCGGGGGCTCCCCATTGACGACCTGCCGAACGAATCGGATCGGATCAATAATAAACACAACGATCGCATATTAATCGGACCCGAAGAGCCACACGTGTAGAAAGTGTCCCATTTCGAAAATTGAACGGGGGCACGCCACCTTCGATGCTATGGCGCGGTGTCCCCCTTTCCCTCGATATTCCAATATTTGGAATGGGATTTTGTTCCAGATGATTCTGCGGAAGCCGACGCGCGTTTCATCTAAAAAGGGAGGGTCGGGTACAGGAAATGTCCGGTTCGATGGGAACGTAGGTCATATTTAATACGATATTCAATTTTCTTACTGCACTGCGGGCAGGGGCGGCGTGGAAACCTTTTCACGAAGTCGAGAAAATTCTGGCAGATTACGTTTCAAGCAGATCACGTAAGTCTTTGTTAGATTCCTATTTGACATTTTGGAGGTAGAACTTAGACACCATACCACAAGAAATACAGACAATCAGAAGGGTAACATGGAGAGAGGTCCAACAGTTTAGCAAGTGGCGCAGAGTATTTAAATAATTTGATGTACATAGTTTGTTTTAGAGTAGAGCACCTAAAATGAATCCCAAAACAAAGGGTCGATATGACATACACTTCTATAGTAAATCCACCGAGAAGAAAACTTCCATGAAACACAAACGTCGAAATTCAAAGCTCGCGACCATCTAGCGAATAAGTACAGGGTCGCATTAAGAATGATCGCCTAGACTATAATTTATCTTTTACTAAGATTTTACTAAGGATGTTCATTTCTTTCTTTTCTGTATACATTCAAAATAATGGTTTTCTCCCCACAGCTTAAGTATATGTTCCAGGTCTCTTTTTGGGAGGCGAGCAGGAAAGGTGTCTTTCCATAATTGCAATAGATCACAGAAATATGTTTATATAAATTATATCAAAAACCTGAATAACAATAGCGATACGTTAAAATAAACCATCAACTAAAAGTCCACTATCACCGTCAACGACTTTCCTGAACGCTTGTAAACAGACATCCATAGATCAGACAATTAAACTTGTTAATTTCACTGAACCGACTCCAAATGACGCCAAAAGTTTTATGACTTTTCCACCAATAGCAAACGACGTGTATTAGGTGTTGTCTAACTTTACTACCTTTTCTCGTTTCGTGGATGTTTTCTTCTCAGTGGATTTACTATAGTAATATCTTGCCTAAAGCTTTGGCTAGATACGTCTTTATTATGTACTTGCTTTGCATATATCTTATCAAAGTGTACCTATGGATCATCTTAACTATAGACGGGTCCTTTTAACTTATCGTTGAATTAGTGCTAGATAAATCCGATAAATTACCATGACGTCATCGGTGAATTCCCAATGCAGTTTATCAATAGAATTTAAGAACTTAATGCAGCTACTCACGTATGATTTATTGGAAATAATACTTAAGCTGAAATTTAAGTTTATCTAATATTTGGTGTTATCGTTGCTGAAATTCGTCATTATATTTCAAAACGTTACTGTTATGGAAGAGATAGAAATTTTGAAAATTCTGATAACAGAAAAGTCTAATTGAAGTTCGGAAAACAGTTTGAACAAAAGCTGAATTTTAAACAGAGGATTTGTATGCTATTTTTAATTTAGGAATTAATACGAATTATTAAAAATGGTACAGCGAGTGCTGAGCACACACCACTTGGGACAGCTTAGAACTTAAAATGTAATTCATTTGTAATATTCTGACGTATTGATGCAATGTAACAAGAATAATTATTTAAAATTAAAGTGAAATGTTGTAAAAAGTAAATGCTGCAAGAGAGGGATGATCATGTTGACAGTGCTATTAAGTACCCTATTGGAATATTGGCCCTGATAAGTTCAAAATCCAATCTTTGAAACATGTCACACACACAGTTTGCATACTTCATACAATTTAAATTTCATATCTTACCAAACCAAAAACAATTTTCATTAAATTTTCCGATTTACTACGACCCTGGCTTCCCCATCTTCTCCTGCGACTTTATTATTCAATAATTCACCCACATGTACAGTTGAAAATCCTCAAAACGTTTGTATTCCTCCGGCGAAACATTTTTATTTCCTGTAGCGAATGTATTTTTAATCGACCACGTGCGGCGACGTGTCGATAAATTGAAAATTGGAAAATTCAGTCACGAACAGGGCCAATTAGGAAAGTAATGAGGATAATCCGGAGGGAATAAATGTAACGTAAGACGCACAGAGAAAGAATTATATATCTGGCAAAGTGAGGACGGTCGTTACAGAAATTTGATGAAATTAAAAATAATCGTACCTCAGAATTGCATACATATCGACTAAATTTTGTGCATCTGCATCTCTGCATCTCTTCTGTTATTGTGTCTCCATTTGGCAACTACTTACAACTTAAATCGTAAACGCCCCCGTAGTTTTCAGCATCTTCTTCATGTGTGTCTAAAACGATTCCTTAGACTTTTGCCAGATTTTTCTAATACGTTCCTCATATGGTTTTCCAACGGTCCTCCTACGTTTCATTAGTACAAATGTTTAGTCTCCATGGTTCCAATGAAACTCTTCTGAAACGTTTCTCCCTCTTTCTTTGCTGTAAGCCTACCAGAAAGAAAAGGAGGAATCTATCAGATTTTCGAAAGTTTTAATTATGAATTATGAGCGAAATTTAGGATCTCAAAATAGAGACAGTTGATGGTTTCGTGCAACGACATGCAGTGGTTTATAAAAATGTACAATCTATCCATCTTGTGTAGTGTAATAATAGTTATAACACCATATTTGGAGCGAAGCTTCTTTAGCGTGTAATAATGAATTCGCTCGACGGTCGACGGCTGGACACACACTTAGCCGATAAGTTAGTGGGAATTAACTTTACAAGCGACGGTCATTTGGGTATTTACAATGATTAAAACTTTTTAAAGTGCCAATAAACGATTTTATAATATGTAAAAGTAACATTTATATCTTACGCATTCATAAAATGTTTACACACTCATTCATTACAAATTTGCCTTTTACCTAGCGAAAAACGCTTATCTAAAATTTGAAAAAAAACGTTTGTATTACGCGTCACTAACGCATTATAGTAATTCCGCAAATAAGTTTCGCTCTCAGACTTATTAATTTGAAATTTTAATATCAAAACTACAATTTCGTGTGTTTGTTATATGTTATGTATAATTTCAGTATAATTGTAATTAAAGTTAGTTGTTTCAAACACTAGTTCGTAGTATTCAGTATTCCTACGACTTTTCATTTTCAAATTTCATTACGTAACATGAGGTCTAAAGGTGTATTTTCTGCATTCATGGTACCTTCACACCGAATCATATTGAAAAGGTGAAAGTGTCAAACAGCTGCTTTTTTCATTGCATGTATAAGCAGGTACCACTAATTTGAATTCCTTTATCATTGCACGTTAATAGGTCTAATTAAAGTCCCCACATATTAATTATTTATTTTACTCACTTTGTGTGCTCATCCTGCCCAATTAGAATAATGAATTAAATAAATAAATTTGTAAATAGGCGGTTTCTTAACAGATGGGTTGGCAGAGGAGGCACACGAAATACGCAGTTTACATTAAATGTAAAGAATTCAATTTAAATTTATATATTCCACAAAAGGGCTCGACTAGCATGGAACAACATTTGCTTCTGCCGAAATGTTTGTATGGCTGGTTGTCTGGCTCTCTGCATTATCATGCAACACAAATAATCTTCCTGTCATCGTCATAAGTTATCTGTCATTTGTCATTAATATTATTGCGTCAAATAGACAAATAGAGTGGTAGCACTCCATCTTGGTTATAATTTATAATTGTGTTTCTTTTCAATTTTGAACATCCTAATTCCATTTCTAACGCAACGGTTCTGCTGTAAGGCTATACCGAAATGGCGACGTCGAAAACTACGAACACCTACAACAGGCAGAACTGGGAAGACGCCGACTTTCCCATCCTCTGCCAAACATGCCTGGGAGACAATCCCTACATAAGGATGATGAAAGAGAAGTACGGCAAGGAGTGCAAGATATGCTCGCGACCGTTCACCGTGTTCAGGTGGTGCCCGGGCGCGAGGATGCGTTTCAAGAAGACGGAAGTGTGTCAGACTTGTAGTAAGCTGAAGAACGTGTGCCAGACGTGTCTGCTCGATCTCGAGTACGGACTGCCGATACAAGTCAGAGACGCTGCGTTGAAGATGAAGGACGACCTGCCGAAGAGCGACGTGAACAAGGAGTACTACATACAGAACATGGAACGGGAACTAGCCAGGTCCGACCCAGATATGATAAGTAGTAAACTCAGTGAACCGAACGATTTGTTAATGAGGCTAGCCAGGACTGCGCCTTATTACAAAAGAAATAGGCCACACGTATGCTCGTTCTGGGTTAAAGGCGAATGCAGGAGAGGTGAGGAGTGTCCTTATAGACACGAGAAACCTACGGATCCAGACGATCCTTTAGCCGATCAAAACATCAAGGACCGTTATTATGGTATTAACGATCCAGTAGCTGATAAGTTGTTAAAAAGAGCAGCAGCGATGCCTGCGCTGCCACCTCCAGACGACAAGACAATTACTACGTTATACATTGGGAATCTAGGTAACCTTCAAGAACAAGACATCAGGGATCACTTTTACCAGTATGGAGAAATTCGATCTGTCAGTCTTGTCCCTAAACAACAGTGTGCTTTTGTCCAATACACAACTCGAGTTGCCGCCGAAACAGCAGCTGAGAAAACATTCAATAAACTAATTTTGGGAGGACGACGATTAACTATTAAATGGGGAAGATCCCAAGGAAGGACGGGGCCATCCTTGGTGCATCAGCCTGAGAATTACGAACCAGTACCTGGATTACCGGGAGCCTTGCCGGAGTTAAGTAACAATTTCTTCAATCTCGAACCAGGTCACATACCTCTACCGAATATGCCTCCTCCGCCGTCTCTCATGGTGCCTCCGATGTTCGCTCCACCTCCCATCCCCCCCTTCTTCTTCAACGCTCCACAGATACCACCTTTCGCTTCTCCTCCAGCTAGCAGCTCTAGTACCGTGGCTGCTACTGAGCCGATCGTTATACCCAAACCTACAGTGCATTATCCCAGTCAGGATCCGGCCAGGTTAGGTGCTACTCAGTTACATGCGGATCGTCAGGAATAGTAAGACCTGATGAGAAAATAATAGACCTTTGAGCTGTATTTAAACAAAACAAGAATTGGAATAATTTTAAATAAAAGTGAATTTTAAATTTTGGTTTTCTTATGATACCGAGTCATTTTGTTTTCCGCTCATTGCAGAAACCAATTAAAGTAAAGTCTCCATAGATGTGAGTTTCTTTTGACGTCAGAAAACTAAAATTGCCAGTTAACATATGAACTGAATTGAAAACTCAATAAAAATATTTCAATGTGTTGTAGCTTTACCTCTAAAGTGGGCTGTAAAGCTATTATTTAATGTTTTTTTAAGCAGAAAAATGGCACGGGTATAATTTTGTACAACTAAACCCTTTCTAATATCTTCCAGTTAAGTAGAGGGCATGTTGGTAAATTCAGTGGCTTTAAGCGCTAAATTAGTGCCCATCCAACAATTGCAATTTAGTATTTTACGAACTGCAATAACTTCCTATTAACTTAACTGTAGTTTAGTCCAAAAAAACGCCAAAAATCAATACCTAACCTCTAAACTGTTTGTGAGAGTAGTTAACGTCTCCTTTTTGCTGCAAGGCTAATCTGGACGGGACCTACAGTTTAATGTGGGCTCCGAACCACGATCCTCGAGCACGGTTGTACCCCCTAAGACTCTCACCCCAGTTGATCCACTCCGTGCTCTGCCGACTCAGGCTGTGTGTATCCTAGTCCCGCCCTCCTACAGGATATCCGGCCTGGTTACCGGCGTGAATAGGAACAGGATTTTAGATACATTTTACACACTTCCCGCAACAATCACAACATCCATAGATTACGTGGGATTCGAACCCAGGACGACAGTGAACCTCTAAACTGATTTGAATTAGAAAACAATTTGTCACTCATCCATCCGAAACATTGAATTTCAATTTGGATGGAACCAATAACATTTGATGCACTTATATTGAAATTACAAACGCGATAGTTGCATTTGTGTGCTGATCCATCCATAATATATGTATGTTATGAAATTGCACTTTACACACAACCTCAATTACCTAGTGAATTTAGGAACATACCTATACTCATACTGATAACTTTTTAAACACATTTCCATTTAAAACACACGCTTCAATCGATAATTGACATGAGTGTAACAATCAATCTTTAACTTCCCTATAAATAGACAATAAAAACAGTTTGAAGGTAAATATTTTTTATTCACAAATGCTTCCACAGCATTCATTTCTACCAGAACAAATTTATAAATGCAATAAATCGTAATTAACTCTCCTCGAAAAAATAAATAGAGAGTACTTGGAGCATTTTGCCATCCCTCGTTCGTAAATTTATTCCAACTACGTTAAGTTCAATGGTCCCCTGAGGTAACTGAACGTTTTTCTTTCGAGACATGAACTTAAAAAAAAACTTGTCCCGAAACATATAAATCACGTTCAGTGTCATCAGGCGACTTAACCACTTGGTTGCAGTCACAGCTCCTCAATACATCATTTTTTAATAACGCTTTGTCTAGAATGTGCATTCACATCCTGTTAGAATAGGCACGTATTTTCTAACCATATCACAGGAAGTAACGAGTGAGTAAAAATAAATCCAAAACGAAAAATCAGACCCAAAGATGAACTATTTGTATGTAAATTCATATTAATCGAATGTTTACTTTCCTAAAGATAATACAAATTACCAAAACAAAAGGGAATTCTTTCACATGTTGCATTAGAAACTGATTATAATATATATCCTAGAGCGAAATAAAGGTTTTATATACTTGTGTTACTCCTAAAACAACACCATTTGCAATATGTTGATTTAACTGGTTAGAGTGAAATGAAATAAAAGTAAAAGCAGCAATGCATAAATGGTATGAACCCCATACAAAAGCATATCTTCTACAAGCCAAAAAACTTGAGGTTCTACAAAATCAGGAATTTATTCAAAGTTTAACAGTGATGGCAATCAGAAATAGTTCTGAAACATCATTATTTCTTTTCAAAGAACATAGTTGCTTCATCAACACCATCCAGTGAGTTATTGGATTGTTTTGAACTGTACCTGTAACAGTGGGCAGTTATATAAAAAAAATATGATGATATTCACTGGTGATATTTATTTATGTAGTATATTAAGTTGAGTAGCTATTCATTTCTGATCTGATGATTCATCGTAGAAATATTTTACATTTCATTAGAAAAATCTATCACTCAACTTATAAATAAAAGACTACACAATAAAAATTATATAAGAATAATTTCATTAAGCTCGTCTACGAAATGTGTTATAAAAAACCTGAAACGGCACAGTTAGAAATATAAGAGGCACACAGAAAGCTGTGCCCACTCTAACAATTCTCAAAACATCAGTTTAAATAATTTATATTTGCTTTCTTTGTTAAAAACTATGATTAAAAATATAATAAAGTTAAGCAGTTAATTGTTCACACGCTAAGATTTATTCGCGTCATATTCGCGACTGCTTTCTCCTTGTTTCCCCTTTCAACAAACGTATTTGTGCCAACCAATCATACAACTAGAAGTAGTTATAATCGAGTACGATTACATTAGATCGGTAATATCACAGTCGTGTAAAGAATACTCTTAGCGCCCTAAATAGCTGTAACTGCAACGCTATTTGAGCCCTAGACTCCGAGAATCGCGTCGCGTTTCGACTAGACCGGTTTTGTATCTTTCATAGTCTTGCACGAAGTCTCATTTAAAAAATAAATAGTCATTTGGCTCCATGAATACTTAAATGTTGCAGTATCTAAGTTTCTTGTTTTTATTATTTGAAATTTTTGTTAAATTCACTTGCTATCTTGAGTTGGGATAGCAAAACATTTGTTACACATACCCGATTGCACGATTTGTTGTATCACTGTTAATTCAATTGGTTCATTATTGCTGATTACCAAATTGTTTTGCAATCTGGTTAGTAAAAATTATGTTGATAACCATTCGAATAGACAAGAGTAGAAAATATAAAGCATTATAAAAACCATGTAAGAATTGATTTGTTATTTATTAATAGCATTATATCGCCAGGCTGCCACAGGTGAAATAATTTGTTTTTGTCATTTTAACAACAACAAAAAACTAGGCAACAAATAACACTGCCCTTCATACATAAGAACTTTACTGCTATATCAGAAAAAAACTAGGCAACAAATGACATTGTCCTTCATACATAAAACTTTACTGCTATATTGGAAAGCATGTCTCTCGAACTGTATATTTCTATTAATGACGCACCATCGAGCTAGTCTGCCAATTTTTTTCATAAATGATTTTTCGACAGGTTTCTCAATGGACCGTTTACTAAATATCTGTACAAGTAAATTTTCACTAATGATTGGAAGCAATCTGATAATCAGGATCGCTAACTTCAATGAAAGTTACTATGTGACCAGCAGTAATTCAAACAATGGATAACACCAAAATTCTAACCACTATACCATAAATGTACACATAATGCAATGGTTTTGTGAGAACTTAACTAATTATTAGTTACTGTTAAATGATTTACTCAAAACGACATAGAAAAACATATTTGAAGCAGCAATATGAACATTGATAACTTCCCCAGGGAAAAATCAATGATTCAATTTCAGCAGATGAATGGTTCAGAAATTAAAACAAGTTTTTGTGTTATCTATTACTTGAATTCACGCCCATCATAGTAACTGGAAAAAGTTTGTAGTATCATAGAATTCAAAGAGTCTTTAGTTAGCTGAACACTGAAAAGATCCAACACATCGGCAATATTATGATCCATACATTCATTACATAGGAAATACAAGCTAACAATTGGAGACATATTTAGTTTTCCACCTATAAATTACCATTTTTCCTACATTTAATATGTATTAACACATGGGTGAAAATCGTCTATATAAGTAACAATGATTTCAAAGTGCTTATGAAAAAGAAAAAGAAAATCCTAATGCACGCTGCAATAACAGAAGTTTTCTGGAAACATGAACAGTAATAATAATTAATAGAGAATTAAGAGAATTCGGGTCTTTGAAAATAAATAATGCCCTGAAAAGTGTTCTAACTCTTCAACTATGAATATTTTTAAGAGAATAAAAGCTGATTGTTGAGTAGATTTATTTTAATTTTCCCACCACCAGTCGTCACCCCTGTTCGAGCTTTGGTAATTACCACCAAAGTTGCTGCCTCTATCAATGTTGCCATAGTGTCCACCTGCAAACAAGAGTAATTACTGTTTATTAGTTTACTATTAGGTACGGTAGAACAAATATTCACATCAGAGTCAAGAACGAGAAGTCAAAAACCCTTAGTCCTGCCTTGATGACATGGTGAAATACCCCACTTAACGCACTATTTATTGCGCAAAGACAAAAGTGGGTCAATTTGCCCTATAGAACGCCTCGTTGTTCAGAATTGATTGATGTTCTAAAATTTATTACATTGCTGTGGTGCAAACGGGGGCACAAGTCTGGTTTTCATTTCCATATATCCAAAATTGACTCTTGTTAATGTCGAAATGACAGTTTTGATTTTGAACAAGTAACTAATAACACTTCTCATCTGCTTCCTCCTTCTTCCTGTAGATAGATACCATGATATCAAAAATTACCTTGGTCAAGGGTGGTCGTAGATTTTAAAATGATTGTCGCAGCTCCCATCCTAGATTTATGTTCATCATTTTTTGAGTGTCAAAATCTATCAAGGCATTGTGATAGAGTTATTGATGATATCAGTGTAGCTTGACAATGACAGAATTATTTCAAAAGGATGATTTAGGCTAAGACAACCGTTTTACATTCCATGGTAAACCTCGACCAAAATAATTTTTGATATCACGGTACAATCCAAAAAACAGAAACCCAACAGAAACAGAAATCCAAAAGAACAACGTCTAACATGTTAACGTTGACCCAGAGAAAAATTTCATAGACGATGATTAGATGTTTCATTAAAGCCAATCTGATGTAAGACATTAATATTCAGTTCAGCACGGAAATAGATATAAAACTCCCGATTGTTCACCTCCGTTTCCATATCCATTGTTCCCATAGTTGCCTCCACTGCCGCCGCCGCCCCTCTGGCTACGTGTTGGGCCGCCCTGCTGACGATAATCGCGGCTGCCGAAGTTGCCGCCACCACCGCCACCGTAACGACTCTTGCCGCTCCTCCTGCCAGAACTCGGCATCCTGCCGTCCGCAGCGACGCTCTCCATCCAACTAGGGAATTCCTGTTTCGACTCGATCAACAGGTCCAACATTCCAGAAGCAAGGTTGCGGTTTCGGTCGTTGAAAAACGACGTCGCAAGACCCAAGTTACCTGGGAAAGACATTTTTGTGACATTAGTCAGTCAGATTAAGTCGCCGAAAAGGTGTTATGGGCTATCTGCTATAACCAAAATACACTTCACATGAGACTAAAGGTTTTAATTCCACGGTGTCATAGGGAACACACAAAATACAATCTGGAAACATATTATGTTCAATGACAATATGTCAAAAAACATAATTCTTCCATAATAATAGGTCAATATTTTATATATTCGAGGTCGATTTGTTTTTTTTTTTCCAGTTTCAACTCAACCTTTTGTAAAACAATTTGTCATCAGATGGAGATAACTATCGGGTGTTTTTTTAAATTTCACCTCAGAGTAGGCTGTGGATAGTGTTTGTGAATGCGCCTTACTAAAAAATGTCAATATTGACCTAACCTCACTTTTTTGATAAAAATTTAAACTGCTCCAAGCAGTTACTAGTGTCTTAAAAAAGACAGCTTGGCTCTATTAATTAGGCGTAGATGAGTGAGCTGTCTTTTTCAAGACCCTATTAACCGATTGGAGCAGTTTCAATTTTTATTACAAAAGTGAGGTTATGTCAATTTTGACATTTTTTAGTAAGGCGCATTCACAAACATTATCCACAGCCTACTATGAGGTGAAATTTAAAAAAACACCCGATATAATAGGATAGGTTTTCATGCTACTAGGCAACAAGCAACAAACATAAGGCGAATTAAATTGTTAGCATTGCAGAACGTTATCTATTTTTTCTCCAGTCTGAAATAATATCCAAATACACAGAATATTGCATCATTCAAGAGGGAAATGTGTTGTGGATTACCATGTGGGGTCATGTGTAATCTCGGGTAATTGCCCTCTATTAATAACAAGAAATAACTAGTAATAAAATGAATGAAGGTGGACCAAGCTATTACAAAACTCCTAATAAAAAGGTAAAGTGGCATATTTTCACTCTAACTCTCAATAGATAACCCACCAGAAGAACTGTATGCATGTGGGAATTCTTCATATAGTAGCCACGTTTCTATATTCTACCCACTACTTGAATCGGATTCTCCTTTCTCCTTGACACCACAAAGGTCTATAATCTCACACTGGCAGTGTGATGTCGGTCTCAAGAGAAGTGGATTTTTGATACACAAAATCGAATCCTTACCCATTCGTCCGGTACGCCCGATCCTATGAACGTACTCCTCAATATCGGAAGGCAAATCAAAGTTTATAACGTGCTTGACGTGGGGGATGTCCAAGCCACGAGCTGCTACGGCCGTAGCTACTAAGATGGGGGTGTTACCAGATCTGAACTGTCTCAGGGCGTCCTCTCTCTCCCTCTGGGTACGGTCGCCATGAATAGAGGTGACCGGATAACCTTCCTTGCTCAAAAAGTCTTCCAATGAGTCAGCCCCTTTTTTGGTCTCAACAAAAACTAAAGTCAAACTTTCAGCAGACGGTTGTTGGAGATCGGCTATGTTAAGCAGATCGAGTAGAAAGGATCTCTTGTCATGTTCTTCCACCCATACAATCTAGGAAACAAAAAAATAAAACATACATTTTAACCACATTTACAAAGAATTAGTGACTTTAAATTTGACATTTTCTAGATAGATTAGAACTGTTGATTGTATAACATCTTTAACAAATTCAATCATGAACTTTAAGGCAACTTATTTACCGATTCGAATGGTTACATTAAACATTATGCAATCGTTTACTGATTATGATTTTACCAGAAAAATACTGGATGCTTATTACAATTCATGTCCTACATAAATTGAAAATGGTAAATTGGCATATAAAAATCATGTTGCATTAGTCAATGTATTTAAAACCAATTCCACCACCTTAGTGAATATTTAAGAATACCTTTTGAGTAATATTCTCTGAAGTGGATCCGACACGACCGACTGCGAGGAAAATATAGTTATCGAGAAAATCTCTTGCTAGCATTTGAATCGGAGAAGGGAACGTCGCCGAGAACATCAAAGTTTGACGTTCCCCAGTTTTCGGCATTGTCTCCTTCTCGACGATCCTACGAATCTGCACCTCGAAACCCATATCAAGCATTCTGTCCGCTTCATCGAGGACCAAGTAACGGCAATAGTCTAATCCAATTCGACCACGATCTATCATGTCGAGCAAACGGCCCGGCGTCGCTACCAAGAGATGGCAACCACGGTCCAACTCTCTCATTTGATCACCGATATGAGCGCCACCATACCTGAAGGATTTGAAATACACATAAGGATAGATACACCATGAAATAAATTTAATATACCAAAGTGGCAATTACTTATAAAATATTTAGAATAACTATCGTCGCATCATTAGGAGAGATATTATAAATGACCTGACCTACATTGTGCAGTGACTAGTTGATACTTAGGCAATTAAAATAATACATATGCTTACACGACACAGGGACGCACCCTGGACCTGTACGCGAACTTCTTGCTCTCGTCGTAGATCTGCGTGGCCAACTCCCTCGTCGGAGCTAAAACCAAGCCGAGCGGGAACTGCTTACGGCGACTTCTACCGCCATGCTGGATGTTCGGAGGTCCATTCTCGAACATCTGATTGAGGATCGGCACGAGGAACGCTGCAGTCTTACCTGAGCCCGTCTGGGCGCAGGCCATCACGTCTCGCTTTGATATTATTATCGGAATCGCATACTTTTGTACTGGGGTAGGGGAATCATAACGGGCCAACGAAATGTTCGAACGGATCAGTTCAGTCAACTGTACTTCCTCAAACTGGAAAACAAAAAGGGAAATTAACATGGCTCATGCGTAAACTGTCAAATTGACTCGAAAAGTCTGCGAATTTCTGATTACAATGAATCAAATGCAGTGCTAATTTTAGATACAGTAAAACTACAGACAATTAATATAACCAAACAGTGTTCTCATAAGAAAGTATTATTTGTTTATTGTACATGTCAACATAGGTGACTGGCGTGGTGTAAAAGGGGAAGCAAATATTGAAGAACCATGATAGGCAACCAAACAGCTGTCCATGGGCATATCAATAATAAGGGTCAAATGGAAGCCAGTGAAACTAAAAAAATTAGCTTCTATTCATTATGCAACAAATCAATTTTGTTCAAACGCAACCTAACCTATTTTGTTTAATATCCAACTTTTTTGTCATTTCATGGTATAGTTTAATCTTGAATTACTTATATCAGAAGTGAACATACTCATACTTGAGATATTAAACCCCGAAAGTACTCGCAATCACCAACGCCGTTAATATTTTTATAAACAATACTTGTAGTTTTATTAAAAAGTTTTGTCTTCTCATCCATTTTACACCTAATAAAATATGTATATTATATCTGAACTGAAATATTCATGTTATTTTTAATAAAACTGCCATTAACCCATGCCATTATGCCATGAAATAATTATTCATAAGTTTATAAAATCATAAGCTACAAGTAACCTATTGAACTGAATTTTATTAAAATAATCTTTTTATGACCAGTAAATGTATTAAGTGATAACGTTAAAACACTTACAGATGTAATGTGACGCGGGACTTTGTCCCCGGTTGCTTCAACAGGTATATCTTCGTACTTGCTGAAGTTGATCCCTGTGTTACCTGTACCGAACAGTTCGAGCTCGACACGTTCATCCCTCGGCATCGGGAGCGTCCAATCGTTCTCATTATTGCGTCTGTTCTCTCCGCGATCGCTCCAACGCTCCCTCGGTTTCTCTGCCGGCTCCTGCCATCTATCATTACGGGGCAGGTCACGCTCCCTTTCCTGACCCCTGCTACCGCCTCCAGAGCCCCAATCATTCCTATATAGAAATTACAGTATTATGATATTTACTATATGGAGTAAATAGTATTCATGACTAAATTGTTCTTTGTACCAAAGGACGGCTAAGTTAAATGAATTTTGACTAAGGTCGAATCCGATCATAACGATTACACTGGTCCAATAACTGCAGGTAACAGCGCAATACAATGCCGCCACAAATGTTTCACTTTCATGTTTCGCCCGTCAGTTTTTTGGTGTCACATCAAAGAGATGTCATGGCACATTATTGCACATCTCTGGTTTACCTGAGAAACTGAGTGAAATATTATACCATAGTATAAGGGTTGAACAGTAAGGAAGCTCGGATTAAAAATTCTGTAGCACCAGTCTATAGCAAACCCATAAAATGAATGAATCGAAGTGTATATTTTTAAGTATTTTCCCCCTTTTATTCCTTTTTTATTTATTTATTTATTTAACCAAGTACATATAGTATATTAATACATAATATCGAAAAATACATGTGATTAAAATCCATAAAAGTTGAGTATCACCTGTGCATGACTTGGCACAAACAAAAAAAAAAAGAAAAAAGAAATCTTATATGTATCTAAAATCTTATAACTGAATTTATAACTAAATTCTTTCAAATCTAGAATTTCATATCTTTTGTGCTCCTCATTATTTTTAATTATTCTTTGACTTTTATTTTATTATCCTTTTAATTTAGAGTTAATTATTGTTTACTCATTGGATGTTGTATATCCACTTTTTTATTTTCTTTTTATTATTTTTGTACCTAGTCAAATTGTCTCAACTGGAAGAGTATTGAATACATTTATTGCATTATATATAATGTCTCTTTTCTCCAACATTCAATAATACTTTAGGTAAAATTACCAATTTATGCCTAGTGACACTATCAGAATTTAAGTATTTACTTTGAATTTTTTTGTTTATATACCAGAGCATTTAGATTATATATTATAGTTATTATTAGCCTTATAGTTAATAATCCTATTTCTTGAGACATATTCATTTTTCCTTTAAAAATTATTTTTATAATTATTTTTTGTACACTTTCTAATGGAGCGATTGCACTCGCGTATGCCGACCCCCAGACTATAATAGCATAAGAGGCTAAGCTGTAAAAAAGGCCATAGTAAAGTTTGACTAGCGTTTCAATATTCAGTAACTTACTTAGCTTTAAAAAAAAAATAATTAAATATCAACAAATTTTTATATATACAATATGACTAGTCCATTTAAAGTATTTGTCTAAATTATACCCAAGTATTTTATATCATCAACCCTTTTTAAGCTGAAATTGTTGACTTGAATATCAGTATTTATTGGTTGCATATCAAGCCCATTAGCAAATGTAAATATGTATATACCGATTTAGTTTAAAGTCAGTTCATTTGCCTCTAGCCACTCACTTATTTTTTTAAAGAATTCATTCATAATTAAGTTTCTTTCCAAGTAGATTTTGTAGATGTAGAAGCAGATTTTGTTGATGAATTATTAATTAAATAATTCTTATAACCAATAAATGTTACATACAATAACAACAACAACATTCTGGTTATATTGAAAAAAAAATCCTTATTTAAAAATAATTAATAAGGTTCTGACAGCCTCTGCCCCTCCCTTCGTACCGCTTTACTCTGGGGAAAACGGCCCAGGTTAATTACCCTTAGAGTACGGCCGAAGGTTGTCCAGCTCCTCAAAGTTGGCCATGGCAATTTAAACCAAAGGAAAAACACAAAGTCTTAACCAACTGCTTATTTAGAGATGAGCGACCGGTTTCGGCTTCATGGAAGCCATCTTCAGGCTCGCACTACATGAATGAGGAGCATTAGCAATAGATGGTAAGTACCTTACAAAGCAATACTCACAACAAGTTGTTTTTACCCTTAGAGTAACCTTCCACTTTTTAAAACAACCATGTTCGGAGGACGTTGAAAGAGATGACCAAGAGCTTCACTACTGCACAATCCTTATACTGTGATTATACTAAAGTGACGTCATAAAGTGAGTCAAATGGAACAAGTCCGACTTCTTCCATTTTCAAGAACTAACCTATTGTAGGAGTCTCCATTCTGGAAGTCCCTCCTGTTCCTGGAGTTGAAACTGGAGAAGTCCCTACCTCCGTCCCTGCCACCGTCTCTACCTCCTTCTCTACCAGCGTCTCTGCCCCCTTCGCTGCTCTTGAAACGGTTATTACCACGGCCGCCGTTGCCGCTTCCTCCACCTCTGGGTTCCTCTCTCCTGTCACTGTCCCTGTCGTAGTTGCCGCCGCTGCCAGTCTCAGCCTGATCGGACTGAGCTGTCAACTTATTGCGCAAGTGCGGGGGTATGTAGCGGCCGCTCGAACTGCGACTCTGCAAGTCCAGACCAGCAAACTGAAAGCGAAATAATGGTAGAATTAAAATACTGATAATTATTAAAAAGAAAACTATAAAAATGTTTTCAAAATGAATCATCACATGGCGGGATTATCATTACTCAGTAGACAAAACGGAATGAATCATTTCAAGAGTAGATGAAACAAATTACTTTTTTCGTGTACCTAAACCAAAACCGAGAGGAATGTTTTCACGCGAACTGAAAAATTGATCTCACTTAAATATACATTGTATTAGAACTAGATAAAAATAGTAACAATGCTTTAAAAGATCCCCTTAGGTTACTCAGTTTTAAAGAGTGTTCATTCAGCTGGATGCCAATGCTGCGTAGGCGAAATTTCATTTAGTTTATCATACAAACTAAATATAAGCAGTGATTTATTTTTAGACTGGAATATCAGTGCTTCCTGTCATTTAGCCAGTGGTTTTCTGGTGTGCTCTCCTCAACGTGAAATGGTTTAATTATTACGTTCAATTAATAATTATAAAAATAATGTACTGAGGAAAGAATTCCCAGTGTGTACTTAATTTTATTATATGTAGTAATAAAGATATAAGGCAATTTGATAAAAAAATAAGCAAGTGTAATAAGATTTCATATCTCTCTTTTCTAATTTGTAATGTAGTGCCTCATAATTATTGTTATTCATTAAATTAGCATTCAGACAAAAATTTAAATGCTTGTTATGTATTAAAAATAAATAAATGACGTAATTTATATGAATATTACACACTAATTTCAATTTATTACTTTCTAGGTAGGTACAGCTTACATAACTTAAACAAAAAATATACATGTATTTTTTAAGGTATTTCACACCATTGAGAACAAGCAGTTATGAAGTTTTCGGATTACTTTTGTCTCAAAAAACAGACCAACTGACAGTAATTGCATAATTTAAAAAAATTGAAATGGTTATTAAATAAATATAATAAATAATATATAAATAAATTTAATAGGTAATGGAATACACAATATTTAGAATAAAAAAAATTAAACTTAGCATATAGAAACTGATCAATTATGACGATGACTCGTGTAAATCATAGGATATATTATGACAAGAATCCTTAAATGTAAAAAGAGCTGCCCGAATGCATATTGAAACCATATAAGTCCTCACATTTATCGATTACCTGAAAGAAGCAATAAGTCTGGTAAATTTAAATCTGAAATGTTGGGTAATTCCGAGGGAGAAAGTAGAGAAGACAATGCATATGGCAACCTAGATGAAAGTAACTTGGAACACACCTAGATTAAGGTAACTTTGAACATAACTCTGAACAGGAAATGATGTGAATGGCAATACAAGAATAATAGTCGAGAGAATATGCTTTCCATATGTCATAGTAAAATATGGAACTACCATAATGGAGAATATATTGTACAAGAAACTAAAGAGTTCGTGTTAGTGGTGAAAATCCCAGAAATGAAGTGAACCTCCTAGACAACGGTTAAGATATATATCGAGCATACAAACAACAGATATGTTCGAAAGTACTCAAGATTTATTTTTAATTAAGTACTTATGAATTTTGTATTAAAAAAAAGAAATGTACTACTGTCAAAATGGACTACTATAAATATAAAGTCAATCAGAAACAACATTTCCACCGCTAATACCACTCAAGGCATTGAATTATAGAGATTGATTTGCATTTAAGGTTCTCGTCTAAAGGCACAGGCAAATAAAGTATAAATTGAAGACAAAACATATTTATGACTATGACGAGGACATGAACCTGGTTCGCTCAATTTCTAATGTTACTATGTTACTCATAGCTATTTTCTTTCCTATGTTTGTATTACGAAAAAAATTCAATTTTGTCTTTGTTGTAATACTTTTCATATAGCTAGTGTTTTAGTCAAAAATAGTTTTAACAGCACTTCATTTTTCTTAAATGAACTTTTACTTTTCTAACATAAAATTTCAGTTTCAGATACCAACATTGACTAAACATTACACAAACTAATCTGTGGAAGGTGAACTGGAAAGTTTATCATAATTCATATTCATATCATGATAACCCTTGCAAACTCTAAACCTGGATAAAAGTGTGGAGCAAAGATTGTTAATATCATTTATTGTGTCCATGCAAATATTGTTTATGACCACAAATATGTCGACCTCAGTCAAAAGAGATGCATTTACTTCTACGGGTAAAATCAGAAGAGTCTAAGCTGTTCGATTTGGCGACATATAGACTCCCTCAGTTCGGTCCAGAAGAATCAACTCAAACTCTTTCACTTAATCCACCGAATGTACTCCCATATGATGTTTAGAGCATTATTCGTTATGGCCTTTATGCCGATGCATATTCTTTACCCTTTTACTAAGAAACTACAAACCCAAACAAGTCATTAGAATCTTTGAGATCTTTGTTGTGTTTGTAATTCTTGAGAAAAAAATAAATTGCAACTTAAACTAGTCAACATGGTGAACAATTAATAGTGGATAAAAATAGTAGTAGATTTTAAAAACCGGTGAAAACGAGAAGTATAAAAATGTAGGCCAAACAGTCCATAATTATGCAGAATGATTTATATTTATAGGGCTACAATAAGGCGCAACTTGTTAAAAACCTTTTTTATAAAACCTACATCATACATGGCCAAAAACCATGGAATTTTGTCTTTTGTCTCCACACCACTGCATCTTCAATTCGATAGAAATAACTTGGGCTCTTTTAGAAAGAAGAATTAGAACTTCTCTTCTCTTGCTGCCTATCCACTACTATTGGATGTTGGCGATCACATTCCCATAGGCTTCCCGATCTGCTGCCGTGTGAATCAGATCTCCGATTCTTCTCAGGCCTGTCCATTCCCTGATGTTCCTCAGCCAGGACATTTGTTTTCTTCCCACGCCCCATTTGCCCTCTATTCTGCCCTCAATGATTAACTGTAGCAGTTGATATTTGGGGTTTCTTATGACATCCCAAATAAGCAGTTTTCCTCCTCTTTATGGTGAGCAACATTTCTCTGTCTTTGGCCATCCTTCTTAGAATTTCGTCGTTTCTCACTTTCTCAGTCCATGGTACCCTCAGAATTCTGCGGTAGGTCCACATTTCGAATGCTTCCAATTTATTGATGATCCTAGTGTTCAACGTCCATGTTTCCATTCCATAGAGTAAAACCGAGCATATGTAACACTTAGCATAACGCATTCTTGTTTTTAGGCTGATATCTTTACTGGTGAGAATATTTTTGAACTCGAGGAAGTAATTCCGGGCTATCTCTATTCTGGAGCGAATCTCCCTTTCGTTGTCCCATTCATCGTCAAGCCAACTCCCCAAATACTTGTATTGTGTGACACGTTCCAAGTGTGTGCCATCTACTAGCAGTCGAGCGTTTTCATAGGGTAAGAATTAGAACACCAATCAAAAATTATCTAATATGTACTGTAATCAAGGTAATTAGAACAGAGTGAAAGTACCAAAGAGGACTAAGAAAATCCCATTAAACGTGTTTTACATGAAAATGAATATAGGTTACTGTGGCAAGGTCACATTGCAGTATGATTAATTTTAATGAGGAAAATTCTGCTTTTCAGAAGAACGATTCCAATACACCTCGTTCTGATATTTGAAAAACTCGAATTAATTCATGATACTTATTAAATGAACTTCGTATTTTTGTAACGATTTATTAGAAAATGTTATTCACTACAAGGTATCTCTAAAATGGTTAAGTTGTTGTTGTTTCTTAGGGTTTTTAGAAGAACCTAAATATTGTACAATATACAGGATGTTTTATTAAGAAAAGTAATACCTAGGTATTGTTTTTCTGTGACTTCTTAACTGATCCTGAATTTTTTTTATAAATGAGATAGATTGAAAAAAACATAAAACATGCGTTTAAACACTGTTTGCTTGCTTTGTTATTTAAGAAGTTATCGATCGTTTTCCATAGATATCAGTGACCCTATGTTTGTAAATATTGTTGTGTACTAAGCTAGTATGTCATGGCCCGTTTACAGCCATAGATGGGAAGAGACTAGAGAGGGGCTTAAAAGCCATGGACTGTTTTAAAAATTTTGGACAGGTTTTGCCACAAGGGATTGGTGTTTGAATTAGTAGGTATTAGGTTTATAGTTGAAGAAATGTATCGCAAATCCCAAATTTAAAACACTTTAACTCCTATAAACATGAATGTCGAAATATCTGTCGGTTATCTTTAATCTGAATTTCAGAAAGGAAATAGGTATGAATAAGGTGATGTATTGGTAACACATCCGATGAGTAATCGGAATATTCGAATTCTGGTCATACTTAAATGTACCTTTTTCCGGAACAATTTAAAACACCTTCTGGAACAATATGCTGTCCTTGTCATGTAATGTAAAACATGAGGCATCTTTCGAAAGAGATACAGGTTATTTGTTTAAAAACTATGTATCCTTTCTTGTATGTAAGGTAACATGACAAGTTTCAGCTATATGGGAAGAAAGTTCAAATGGAGGTTCCAAAATTTTAATATATTAAACGATTAAAAAAGAAAACGCAAAGCAATCCAATTAATGTTGGATGAAAGCAAGCAGTCCGTCATAAGTAGTAAAAATGTACTTTCTAAAATGACTGATGAATAAATAGGTTCCTTTGTTAAAATTTACGAATTACGCATCACTGCAAATCTGGTTCTTTATTGCATCTAATGGACTAATTAAATAGTATTAGTAGCACAAACACAAATTGATCGTACATGAGTAACATCTTTTCACATACTATAGATAACGGCAGTTGGTTATCAATTGTAGGTCATCATTTTCTCGGAAATTAAAATAACCGTATGAAAGTTCCAATATGAGCGCATTAGCCAACGGAATATGAAAAGCTTTGCAAAACGATAACTGTGTAACTAATAAATATGCTTCATAATGTCGACCGTAGAGGTTTCTCTTTGTTTGGCTTTTCGAAGAAATCCGAAGTACGTAGGGCCAGTAGGAATTATCGAACGTTTCGTCGAGCGAAGGACAAAAATACCTAAAAGTTCGTGCAAAAGTAAAGCACGAGTCGAATAAGCGAGAACGTATCGCGATCGATAATGAAGAACAGACGATCGGCGACGGCGACCTCCATTGTCAGGCCTTCCGGGTCGTAGGGAAACGTGTTCAAAAAGGAAGCGTAAAAATTGTCTAATCCCCACTCACCTGCTGCTCTAGACCTGATCCATTTTGGTTGGGTGCATTACTCATATTACTTCAAATCAGTACGTGTGATGGAAGTTTCTTTAATGGTAGAACTTCAATGGAAAATTTCGGGAAAAACGTCTTTGGAAAAGCACAAGAACAATCCACTCACTAGTCACTGGACACCACTTGCGAATCTCGCGATTACAGCACATGAAACGTCACACCAGGTCGTCTAATGCGCAAGTCCGGGATCCTGAACGATGGTCACGGAGTACCAATTTTTTTTTGTCGGTTTTTTAAACTGGTTTTGAGTTTCTTAATGGGGATGATACGAAAATTTACGGCACGATGGTGAACTGAACAACGTAAAATGATGTCAATCTTAACTTGTGACAAAGCGATTTTTTCGACAAACGTCGGCTCACTTTGCGTTATTTTAAATATGGGGTACACAGAACATCATTATATGGCGTACGTGTTCCACGCGACACATAATTCAGCCACGACACCACGGATCGTCGGCGAAGTAGGTTTATGATTAAACAAAGGAAACACGGAGCGTGTCACGCACGCCACTGACGTCACCGTGTTTGCCAGAATTTTATACACTTACCTAATTCTTTGTTTCCCTTTAATTTCCAGTAATAAAACTCAAATATTAGTAAAGTCGTGATTGTTGCTATTAATAAATATGTCACCTCCTGTTATTGCATGTTTTGATAATGATTGTCATCTGTTCACTAATTCAGCATTCCTAATGAATATAATAAAATCAAAGACAAATACGTATTGTCTTTGATAAAATTTAGAACGAACGAAAAATATCAGCAGCTGGTGCATCCTCTAACGAAAAAAGTTTAAGATTGTATTACTCATAAAACATGTTCAGATTTGTTCAATTATGTACTAAAAATTAATACATAGCCTTTTGTGGTTTCTTTGTGCCCAAGTTGTGCTTTGAGAGCAATGCAACACAAGCGAAACTAAAATTGTACCCAAATGATAGTTTGAATTTTTCAACAATAAACCTTTACCAAACATTCAGTAACTTCCGTTTTGTGACATGAAAGCAAAATTTGGATTATTTAAATACTGTATTAATACCTTCATATTTCTTCATGTGTTATAAAATATAACAATATAACTTCAGGTCAATACAAAACTACCTGAATTCATGCACAATTATGAACATAATTGTTAAACAAGTCCTTAAAGCATTATCATGATACAACCCTATTTATTATGGATTAAATTAATTATCATTAATCAATATTATGAGATGTGAATTCTTCCATTTTTATTTCCAGTAATTATTTTGGATTAAAACAGGAACTTGTTAAAATTTAAACTAGCAACAAGATAGAACTGACAAGTGATTAAGGAAGTTTTGCGAAAATCCCTTCAGTCTCCCTAGTTTATTAAGAGACTTTGCTTATTACCAAATGAAATATGGTTTCCAAAATTTTACTCCTCATATGCAAATAGAAAAACAATTACTCAAGCACAATAGGTTGACTGACAGGGAAAATAACATTTTACCTAATGAAGTCATTAAAAAGTTATTTAAACACTTTGATAAGTTGCTCTGCTTTGGAGCTAGATATCTATTGCCTCGACTGGTTTACATACAATATTGTGTATCTATGGCCCCTTAATTCAGAAATATGAATAAAGCATCTATAGAATTACTATTTTCTTTTCTAGTGAATACTGTAGTTGCAAATTATTTTTCGAATAAAATTTTACAAAATTATTTTAAAAGCAATATCAGCACAATTGTTAGGTGTGTATTACATGTGGATTTAAACATGGTGTTTAAACATTTAAACTATGGTGTTATACCGACACAAGCTTTAGAAGATCTATGGTTTAACCTGGATTGAGAGAAAGATAAACAGATCTGAATGTAAATTACCAATTTGAAAAATCACCAACTTTTGTAATGATAAACTCATGTCACTTGTTTATTATTAGTTTTAATACCCATTTGTTTGGTGTATATTGTGATAGTAAACATTTTACTAAAATGATCAAGGTTTAATGTACTTGTAACAATTTTAAGTCAATAAAATATTGTGGCTTATCAAATTTTCATATTTATTAGAAAATGAACCATTTAAATAAAAACCCTCATTCACTTCTTTGACTTCTTCTTCTCAGCTTCCTCTTCTTTCTCTTTCTCTATCTCTGTGACATATTCTTCGATGGTATCCCCATCTAACATAACTAAAGGTTCCCCATGTCTCATGACGGCGATCTCTAGATTCTTCTGGCCGGACTGGACGACTTCAAGCAAGGCGCGGATAGCCAACTTAACGGTACCCCTCTCCGTGGCGACCTCTTCTGGCGTGTAGAACTTCTCGAGGAATTCCCTGACGGTCTTGGCGGAACGACCCGTCGCGTTCGCCTTCCATTCGTAGTAGATACCGGAGGGTTCGGTCTGGTAGAGGTGCGGCTTGCCGTCATAATCGAAACCGCCAATCAGGCAGGAGATGCCGAACGGTCTTCTGCCGTTGCTCTGGGTGTACTTTTGTTTCAGAGAGGCTATGTAACGTGTTATGTATTCTAACGTGACAGGGTCCTCGACGGTCAGCTTGTGGGATTGGCATTCGATCTGGGCACGGTTGATTAGGATCCGAGCGTCCGCAGTGAGTCCGGCAAATGCCATTACTACATGCTCGTCGAGGAGGCAGATCTTCCTCACGGTACGTTCCTCTTGAAGCTTTGCGACGGATTTCTTCTCCACGCCGAGGACCACAGCATTTACGCCCCTAACTCCAACCTGAAATATATACATATGTAGCTCTGTACGTAGATTTCAATAAACTAGAACCATCCAAACCTTACAGTTTCTATCTGTTTGGTTTGTAAACTTTTTGATAACAATATTTAGATGGTTGTGTATGTTGTAATGCAAATATATGTGAATTGTACAATCTTTAGACGGACTTGAGACAATTTGTAAAAAATTCTCTTTTAAGCCAGTGCCAGATAGTGCATTAAACATTTGTATCACCATACGTAACATCTAATTAATATATAACATTCATAATTCTATAAATTTGTGAATATTGATTACATAGCGTTCCAAGCTATCAGTGTTTCACTCTGATGAGCATTCTGTGTAATAAAGTTTATGCTCAACCTGAACGAATAATTGAATAGATTCATCCAACAACATAAAGGTATTGAATAATCAGAATCGTCAAATTTATTATGATGAATGATATTTTATCATAATCATCTCGGCTGTAGGTGATTTAATAATAGTTCGGTCAATTAAGCAACACCCTAAAACGGTTTTTGTCAAGGTATGAAAGCACTGGACTGTACAGAATGTGCTTAGCATTAACTTTTCCGTTCGTCTTTAACTAATGAGCAACTTCCTTGAACTCAGGGTGTAAAGTTCCTTTGAAAAATTTGTTCAAAAAGTATTGCTATGCTCCGTCTTCAGTCTACATTCACCTATAATATTTCAACAAATCCAGAATAAAACTTAGCCTGTAGTAATAGTCGAACGCTAATAATACAGCAAAATAACCACTATAACAAAATTTTCTCATATGCCTCGTCATTCTAGAAGTAAAAATCTTACCGCTGTGGAGCCTTTCCTGACCGCTTCTTGGGCATATTCCACTTGCAAAAGATGCCCATCCGGTGAGAATACCGTAATAGCTCTATCGTATCTCGCAGACATTTTACTCTTCGATGAAAATTAAAACTTCTGTAAATTCCTCCACTCAACTAAATACAACCTACAAATTCTGCAAAATTAACTATTTTGCTTCGTAATGTTTTTGACACTCGACATCAAGCCGGAAAGCCGGCAATATGAAAGAAGAAAAGAAACTAGAATGTAAAGCAAATCAAATATGATATTCACCAATGAAAAGCTTCATTTCAAATTTTTACTTGTCACGTGACAACATACCTGAAAAATTAGAACATAATAATTTCAATATACTTGTAATAATTGGCGTTCATCATTAACAATTACATGTGTCCACTGCTGAACAAACAATTTCCTATCATTTTGAGAGTGTTTTTGGGATAATTCGAAGAAAACGAATTAAAATTCTGTGTTTGAATTTTTTTTACGTTCCATCGATTGTTTGGTTTTATTTCGTGTTGTGTGTTGTGAACGGTTAACGTTTACCGACTATTATTTTCCTTCTATTAAGTAAAAAATTGCCCACTATCGGAAAATGGCTGATGAAAAGTAAGTACGGACTATTAAACTTGTACAACAATACAGTACGTGTTCGGTTTTAGCCTTATGGAATTTTCAACCGCTGATGCAGAAGACTCGCCTTGTAGAGCAACTAGCAGATCCTCTGTAAGTTAAACTACACATTAATTGGGGTGTGATTGAACTAATGCAAAGTCTGTATGGCGATGTAAGAACCTTGGCGCAATACTGGAACCACTCCTAAGATCAACGATGAACATAGAGAAATTAGGAAGCACAGATTTTTGAACAAGATATAAACAAAAACATATGGATATAACATTTCAAAATAATTTAATATAGTCTTTGTAGAAAGACCTGCTTCAGCGGCAATATGCCTTTCCATTATTCAACCTTTTTACAGATTTTACTAATAAGCCAATCGACCATCGCTTTTATATTTCTCAAAAATTATATAAAACGGTATACAGAAATACATTGGTGTAAAATCAATGTGTTTACCATTGAATAAATCATATGTACCAGAATCGCATTTATGTGGGTGTGATGAGTGTCGAGGATGTAGTCTCCAAAGATGAAATTATTGATTTAACTTCCACAATAAATCGAATGAGGTATTGATTTAGACAGGAAAGAATTGGGATTCTGGTGCATATGATTTATTTGATCATAAACATCTTATTGATTTTATCATTGATTTAGTTGAATCACTATTACCGTTTTTCCTGAGAAATAAAATGAAGTTCTATACTTGAATGATTGAATGAATATTATAAATGATTTATTCCGTTGGACATTAACTCCTCATTGAACTGTACCAATGCACATCTAAGCTTGAAGATGCCATGAATCGCCAACGAGATGTCGGCGTCATTGATCACCTTGCTGTAGTGTTTTGACTCCTGAGAAATTGGAAGGCAATTACAATTTTGTAAAGCACTAAAACTATTTGCGTTTCGAGTTTAAAGTCAAAACGAGCTCATTATTTCAATCACTTGTAGAATTTGTAATGCACCATTAGGTATATAATAATTAAAATTAATCATAAAAGGGAATTCCGAAAGTGCATTTGTTTGAAATTTAAAAATACACTAGATTAGCCTCCTTTTACTATTTTCTATGGCAATCTGTTGGTCCAATATTGCTGATTACAACTTAATAATGAAGGGTATACTGAAACGGCTTCAGAGTCTTTGCTATTGATTGTGTTTAATATTTCAAATCTGGCATAGTCACAATAACGAAAAAAATTTGAAATGTTTCTGTTTAAGAAAGAAATTTTTAAGTAAACTAGAGCGCCATTTACAAACTATATTCTGATTTTTAATTCTGTGGACTTTTACAACCCGTCAAAAAGAGAGAGATGCCGATATTATTACTACCCATTTGTTCAGCTATTGGGTTGTCGGTCAGTACGAGGATCGTACGACCGCCGAAATCTGAGCGATGTGAAATGTACTCACATCAGCGCATCAGCGGTCCGGTAAAGTAAATTTCAAACTATTTATTACTGCCAAATGATTACGTTCAAAAAATTATACTGGCAATGTCGCACTCTGTACGCTAATAGTAATACAGCCCTCGGGTCGCCTAAAAGGCGGAGTTATTTGATGTGCCGATCGTAAACGTCCACAGCATTAAAAATCAGACTTTATATCTCTACTATGAACAGTGAGAGATGTGAATGGTCCCTTATTTTAAAAGTTATCTAATTTTCTGTTCTTGTTAACTTGCTGACACAAAGATTGTGTATTATTAAAAACGATTGCAATTATGGATTATTTCAGTTCAAACTACACTTTCTCATGCTTGCTATACAGTGTTGTTAAAAATACAATTGTAAAAGTATTTAAATACAATTTGTGAAAATGTATTTAATTACAATTACAATTACATTGGCAATGTATTTAAAAGTAATTTAAATACATTCTATATTAAAAATTTAACAATAGGAAAGGACTTACTGGGATTTAGAAAAAGTCTTTACCATTATGCAAGAAAATTTACTTAGATTTCTTTTATTGAGTAGTGTACAGGTAATAGAGAGAATAAATACAATATGAATACAAAATTACTTAATTATCTAATTAATCTAATCTAATGATATTTTAAAAATAACAAATTTTCCAAATGTTCGTCAGACAATTAATTTGAGAGTGATAAACGAACTGAATGTCTTTATTTTCCAGTTGTCAAACAGGTAAACTCGGGATTTCGACCAATACGAAATCAACATCAATGAAATTTTACTTGTATTCTCAATATTTCTCCGAAAATAATGGTTAAAGCAGGGAAAGCCTTGACAAAGCAGATTATCTCCCTAACTTACCTGTTTCGGCGTAGGATAATGACCCATTATCACAAAAATTATTACTTATTGCAGTTATTAGTATTTACTGTGTAGGTATTAATGATGAGTCATGGGTCATGGGACTCATGGGTGTATACCTAACTGTGGATTCCCCATATAGTGGCAATAGTTGAACTTTTAAATACAAGTATTTAAGTTTAATTACAAGTATTTAAAATTTTGAGGACAATTGTAATTAAATTACTTTTGAATTAGAAAAAAGTAAATGCATTTAATTACGTATTTGAATGTAATTGATGTAATTAAAATACATTTTTAAATACTTGTATTTAAATACTTAACATCACTGTTGCTATATGTACATGTATTGTTTTCATTTGTTATTATTTCAGATTTTAAGAGTACCGAAACCTAACCAGGATGCTGCTTCAGTGTTAAAACGCAGAGTCAGTTTCGCTAGTAGCAGTACTGTAAAGTGAGTATAAAAATAAGTTATGTTATTTCAAGTCACTTCTGTTTCTTTATAATGATGAACTTTTTAAATATTGATTTAATCAAGTAAAAAAAATCTCGAAGGTATCCTGTGATATCTCGTGATAACTCGTTGTTGATGGGGTTAAAGGAAGAAATTTAACTCTTGCTAATTCCTTCGAAAAAACATAGTTTATTTTCTTTTCACACGTATTCGTTGACAGTCGAACAATACTCCGTCTTAACTATTCATTAACCCCGAAGAAACTATGACGATCCGAACGTACCACACAATTGCTTATTATGCATTCTATAATATTTTGTTATTAATACTCATCATTACACTTTTACACGAAATGTTGCAACAATTGTTTTAAACCTTAAGTGCTTAAGTTGCAACGTTATAAATCCAAATTGACCTGAACTTTGTACGTCCTATATATCATCACACCTCCCCCGGGAAAATAAAAAAAAATTTTATACATTAAAATAATTTTTTTTCTTATTTTTCATAATATAACTTAACTCTATTTTTGTGAATTTCTACTAAATTATTATTTACCCTTATCACTACATTTGGAGACCTATCTTCTACCACAATGAATGGACCTTGATAAATTGGCTCCATTTTACTCCCAGCATCATTTTTTACTAAAACTTTATCCCCTACTGTTAAATTAACTACATGACATTTTTTATCATATTTTGTTTTTCTTTTTTCTTTTGATACATTTAAATTATTTCTAGCTTCACTACATGCCGTTTGTAACCTATATTTTAACTCTAATGGATAATTGTCAAAATTATACACTGGATCAATTTCTTCGGTTAAGTTCGAGGGTAATCTTGCGATTTTACCAAAGACCAGTTCATAGGGCGTATACTTGGTTTCTGTATGTACAGTATTATTATACGAGAAACACCAATACGGCACCCATGAACTCCATGCTTCTGAATATTTATTAATTTGCATGCGCAAATAGGCTCCGAGGTTTTTATGCGAGTTTTCTAAAGAACCCAAAGTTTCGTGATGGTAAGCTGTTGACTTTAACTGATTGATGTTCAAGAGTTTACAAGTTTCAATAAATACATTTGACATGAATTCGGTTCCTCTATCCGTTACTATTTCTTTAGGTATTCCGTATCGCAAGATAAAATTATTTACAAGACATTTAGCGACTGTATTTGCCTCTTTATTATTAATAGGATAACATTCAACAAACTTACTTAATTCGCACTGAATGGTCAAAATATACTTGTTGTTATAAAAGTCTTCCTCTAACGGTCCTACGAGATCTATATAGATTTTTTGAAAAGCTGATTTAGCAATAGGTGTTATTTTCATCGGTTCAATATGTGGTCTAGAAAATTTATACCGTTGACATTCATCACACTTTTTTACAAATGTTTCGACATCATATCTCAAACCTGGCCAAAAATATGTCTTTTTTATATTGTTAAACATTCTATTTACTCCTGCATGTCCTCCTGTCGGTAATATATGATAATCATTCAATACAATCTGCCTAGTCTCTAATTCTGAAATTAGTAGTTTATCTTTTACAATAGACAACTTTATATTATACTTCTTCAACATGTCGGGAAATGCTATAATTTCATTTATCGGATATAAGTCAATTTCCTTTCTTAATACTGTGAATTCCGGAATATCGAACTTATCCCTAATTATTTTCAGGTCTCTCAACGTAGATCCTAAGTCTAACGATGATCGAGTGTCCTGATTTAAGTAAACAATTCGCGAATTTTGCTTACTAATTACATTCCCTATAACTACACTTTTACCGGTTTTTTGCATTTTTTCAAATTCAGAATTAGATACTGAACGCAATTGAAACGAATTTTTCGCGGGTTTCAACACTTCGACGATTTCTGGGTGATCAGTCCTTTCCTCGTTTTCCGTGTATAAGCCTTTTTTTGAATTGGTAATCTTACTTTGGCCTCTAGTGGTAACATAAACAACCTCGCTACTTGGTTTTACCATATTTTTTAATTCGTCTGCTGTTATCTCAATACGCGACAGTGCGTCTGCAACGACATTACTTTTTCCTTTAATATACCGTACCACAAAATCATATTCTTCCAGTGCTAACCGAAATTTTGTTAACCTACTTGACGGATTTGTCATTCCGAACAAATAAATTAATGGACGATGATCCGTCTGAACGATAAATTTTCTTCCATACAAATAAGGTCTAAAGTGTTTAATTGCCCAACATATACCTAATAATTCTTTTTCAATGGTGGGGTAGTTTTTTTTCACTTTTATTTAGGGCTCTGCTGGCATACGCAATAGGATGATCGTTGTTATTACATAATACTCCTCCGACGCCAAGTCCTGAGGCATCCGTTTTTAAAATAAATGTATTATCAGCTGAAAAATCAGGAAATTGAAGAATAGGCGGGTTTTGAAGAGATTGTTTTAAAGTTTCAAATGAATTTTGACATTCTGGGGTCCACAGAAAATTCACCCCTTTTCTTGTCAAGTTATTTAATGGAGCTGCAATACTTGCAAAGTTTTTTACATATTTCCTATAATAATTTGCAAATGCAACAAATCTTTTTGTTTCATTGGAATCTTTTGGGATCGGATAATTTTTTATTGCTTCTAATTTAGAAGGGTCTGGTAAAACTCCTTGATTTGAAATTTGATGGCCTAAATATAGGATTTCTTTTTTCAAGAATTCGCATTTATTTGGATTTAGTTTTAAATTTACTTCCCTGAGTCTTTGAAATACCCTGGTTAAATTTTTATTATGATTTAATAAATTATTGCCAAAAACTATTAAATCGTCTAAATAAATAAAACATCTTTCATAATTTAAACCTGCCATTGCTATTGTCATAGCCCTTGAGAATGAACTTGGACTAATCTTCAATCCTTGTGGAAGTCTCGTCATCTGATATTGACCTCTATCTGTACTAAATGCTGTACAGGGACGACTAGCTTTATCTATTTCTATCTGATAATACCCTTGAGATAAATCTAAGTGAGAAAAATACATCGCTCCACCTAATGAATCTAAAATTTCTGTAATGCATGGTAATGGAAATTTATCATCCTCGATTTCTTTATTAAGTAAGCGATAATCTTGAACCAAACGAAATCTTTTAATTCCTCTTATTGTGGCTTTAGGAATGAGCAAAATAGGTGATGAAAATTTCGATTTTGTTTCTTCTATTATCCCATCTTTGAGCATTTTATCTATTTGTCTATGAACTTCTTCCTTCTGTGCATGCGGTAATCTATATGGTTTTACATACACTGATTTATCAGGATTCTTCAATGTTATTCGTTCTTTATAAATACTAGTAACAGTTAATGGGTCATTTTCTAGATGAAAAATGTCACTATATTTAACACAAATTTTTTCTATTGAAGTTTTCTCTTCCTTTTGCAAATAATTTAAATTTAATGAATTTAACAACATTTCTGCTCGGCTTACTGATTGATTATTACTACACTTTATTTCACCTATATCATAGTTATCAAGTTTTTCCCATTTTGGTTCAAAGTTTTTTAGTTGTACAGTTTCATCCCTAACATTTAATATTTTAATAGGTACCCTATTTTCACTGTCTGATTTTACTAATGTTCCAGCGACAAAAACGCCTTCACATACTTGTTGAGGTAGAATTACACATTCTTCTTTTACAGATATCTTACAATATTTGATTGTTTCGCATCTGGCGGGTACTGTGATATTAAAACTATGTTCCGATAGAATTGGAACAACAATTTTTGAGTTGTTTAGCCAAAAAGAAACTTCAAATTTTTCGTAATCAATACAAGCAAAATATGTATTAAAGAAATCATAACCAAGTATACCTTGCACCGAAACGTCGAATTTGTCCATAAGCACAAATTTATGAATAACTTTTTGCTCGTTTATGTAAAATTCAATGTCAGCTGTTCCACTTGACCTCGTTGACCCAGTGATTCCGTTTATTTGTATTTTTTCCGTACTATTTACTATTTCATTCGTTAAATACTCTTTAAAAAATATACTTACTGATGACCCCGTATCTAAAAGAAAATTGAAACTATTTCCTTTATACCTAATTCTAACAAAATTTAATCCATTTGCTGAATAAATAAACTTTCTATTGGACTCGAAAAAACGGATCGTTAGTCACTGTCCCAGAATTACTAGAATTAGACTGACTACTTACATTGTTTAATTCACTTGTCTCGTTTCCTATGAAGTGAATTCGTTCATTATGATCTTTAAATCGCTGATTAGTAAACTGATTCTGATTATTAAAATGACCTCTATAATTACCTCTATGATACCGACCTCTATGATTTCCTCTTGTATTGTTATGGTTATTATATGTACTTTGTCTACCTCTATTACCATGTCCAGTACCTCTATGGTGAGTATTGTAGCCATAATTATTATGACCAAATCTAGGATTTAGCGAAGTACCCCTAAATGAATTGCGTCCTCTTATATGAAATGAATGAACTGTTGGTTGCTCTTCATCTTTTGCACCTTGAATCGCATCACTCAATTTTGTATAGTTCCTCGCTTTGACTATGGTTTTTAAATCATTATTCTGTAACCCATTTGCAAATGCATTTATCGCAATTTTTTCATTAACATTTCGCAAAATTTCCATCGAACTGTTATCTCCATTAGCTTGAGTAATCGTTAAATTTACTAACAATTCTTCGATTGATTTACCAAAATTCTCTATAGATTTTCCATTTTGTTTAGCATTAAATAACTGTTTTGACAATGTCGCGGCTGATTTTTTAGTTAGGAAATGTGTTTTTAAATCATCAATTAAATCTTTGTTGGATTCATAGGATCTTTTAAGCCTTATTTTTGCACTTTCCGTTAGTCGAGTTTTCAAAATGAATTTATTTAAAAATGTTTTACCATTATCATCTAACAATGAATCATATAATTCAATTGCATCTATAAGACTTTTCGTTACATTTTCGCTACCATCCATAATAGGTATCAAAGCTGTTGCAGTCTTCAAATTAAATTTTTCTGCCATTTTTAATTCATAAGAATTAACTGAACTTTCTGAATCTGTATCTTCTTCAACTGTTTGTTCTTTGCAATTTTGAATTCTGTTCTCTAAATTTTCTTTAATAGCTACTATATATTTTTGAATTGAATCTGCAATAGTTTGAATCTCTTGTTTTACCTTACTGTCTAAATGCAAAGTATTAACATGTTCTTTCAAATTCTTAAAATTCACTTCTAATTTTTTCAATTTATTTGACTTACGTTGTGTACTATTCAAATTTGTCCTTCTCGGTTCAGGATCTTTCTTCAAGTTCCTATGGAAAACTCTTAACTCTTCTAACAGGTATTTAAATTCGCTGATATCTTGCATAACCGTTTTACGTCCACTTCACTTTAATCACCATTTTTTTTTTCACTTTTACACTCACTTAGGCAATTTCCTGGCTCGCCGCAATTTCTCTGCGTATCTTCTTCTCCAGCCTCTTCTTACATCTAGTGTAACAAAACAGGATGATGACGCCCACTGCTAGCACGATGACGGTAATCTCCAAAGCTTCTTTTGCAGATATCCCAACTGGTTTACTTAGTCCGGCATTGTTGGTTTGACCTCCGCTATTTCCAGCTTCCGCAATAATCACCTCTTCTCTCGATGAAGTCGAACCCATCTTACTCCATGTGATAGCTTTTACTTGGTATCGATAGGCAGGATCGCCATGTGATATCTCGTGATAACTCGTTGTTGATGGGGTTAAAGGAAGAAATTTAACTCTTGCTAATTCCTTCGAAAAAACATAGTTTATTTTCTTTTCACACGTATTCGTTGACAGTCGAACAATACTCCGTCTTAACTATTCATTAACCCCGAAGAAACTATGACGATCCGAACGTACCACACAATTGCTTATTATGCATTCTATAATATTTTGTTATTAATACTCATCATTACACTTTTACACGAAATGTTGCAACAATTGTTTTAAACCTTAAGTGCTTAAGTTGCAACGTTATAAATCCAAATTGACCTGAACTTTGTACGTCCTATATATCATCACAATCCTAATGAATTTCTACCACAATTGTAATAATAACTACTGATTGTAATAATCGTTAATTTGTTTTGAAACCACGTTTTCAGACCTTTCGCTGCAGATCCAGACAAAGTTACTATATGGGACACTACTTATGAGGAAGAAATGAATAATGATTCTTCAAAAATGTCAGAGGATAAGTCTTTAGAGATAGATGCAATGAACACTTCTAGTTTTTTCTATTCTGATAATGATGCAGTTTTTACGCACAGTAAAATGGAAGCTAACACAAAGAAGTTAAAATGGCCTAAAGGCAAGAAGGAATTTCTAATGGATAAAGAAAATTTTTACATCCACAAAAACGATTCGGTACCATACATTTCAAGTAATCAAGTCCAAATATATGAAGATAGTACTTGTAATAGTGACATGAGTATTACAATGGGTAGCATACAAATAGAAAGCAATCAAACCAAATCTGCAATGGAAGAAATGGCATTCTCTCATGGTTTATATGAAAACGTAGGGGGATCAAACAAAATGTGTAATACACAAGGAATTAATCATAGCATGGAGTTGACATCAAACTTACCAAGTGTAAATATACTTTGTAGCAAAATTGGATCAGATAATAAGAAACCTTTATCTGTTTTACCCACGGAAAGCTCCGTGGAACCAGAAAATATGCAACAAATGGACCAAAGTATGCAATTAACAGCTAACTTACCTGTTACCAACTTAATTAGTAGCAATATTAAAATTGCACAAACTGAAAAGGATTTGATAAGCATAGGGTCGGATGATAATAAGTTGCCTCTTGGTTTACCAGTAATTTCTGGAGAACAGGGACAAACGAACATTCAGATAACAGATGAAAGCCTTCAATTAACTGCAAATTTACCTACTGGCAACTTAATTATTACAAATGCCAATATTTTACAAACAGTAACTGATATGACAGAAGTTGGAGTAACTGATACAGATATTTCTGTTAATATATTTGAAAACTATCCGAGATTAGATAAACCAGATATGTCCCAATTGGAGCAAAGCATGCAATTGACAGCGAACTTAAGCAACGTAATAAAAACTAACATTAATGTTACACAAAGAAAAAGTGATGTACTAAGCGTTGAATCCAATGATCAGGAGTTATCAGCTGCTTTACCCAATACCTGTGAAGACTCAAAGCAAGCAATTAATTCACAACAGGTAGCCCAAAACCTTCAGTTAACAGATCTGCATGCAAATGCCAATGTTGTACAAACAGAAACTCATATGACAAGAACTGAAATAACCAATATGGACATTTCAGTTAGTTCACATGGAAAGTCTCAAGGATTAGAAAAACCGGATAAGTTTCAATTAGAGCAAAGCATGCAATTTACAACAAACTTAAGCAATGTAATAATAACCAATATTAATGTTACACAAAGAAAAAGTGATGTACTAAGCGTTGAATCCAATGATCAGGAGTTATCACCTGCTTTACCTAATAACTGTGAAGAGTTAAAACAAGTAATTAATTCACAACAGATAGATAAAAATCTTCAGTTAACAGATCCGCACCTGAATGCCAATGTTGTACAAACAGAAAGTAGTACGACAAGAACTGGAATAACCGATATGGACAGTTCAGTTAGTTCACATGGAAAGTCTCAAGGATTAGAAAAGCCGGATAAGTTTCAATCGGAGCAAAGCATGCAATTAACATCAAACTTAAGCAATGTAATAATGACCAATATTAATGTCATGCAAAGAAAAAGTGATGTACTAAGCGTTGAATCCAATAATCAGGAGTTATCAGCTGCTTTACCTAATAACTGTGAAGAGTTAAAACAAGTAATTAATTCACAACAGATAGATCAAAATCTTCAGTTAACAGATCCGCACCTGAATGCCAATGTTGTACAAACAGAAAGTAATATGACAAGAACTGGAATAACCAATATGGATATTTCAGTTAGTTCATATGGAAAGTCTCAAGGATTAGAAAAGCCGGATAAGTTTCAATCGGAGCAAAGTATGCAATTAACATCAAACTTAAGCAACGTAATAACAACCAATATTAATGTTACACAAAGAAAAAGTGATGTACTAATCGTTGAATCCAATGATCAGGAGTTATCAGCTGCTTTACCTAATAACTGTGAAGAGTTAAAACAAGTAATTAATTCACAACAGATAGATCAAAATCTTCAGTTAACAGATCCGCACCTGAATGCCAATGTTGTACAAACAGAAAGTAATATGACAAGAACTGGAATAACCAATATGGATATTTCAGTTAGTTCATATGGAAAGTCTCAAGGATTAGAAAAGCCGGATAAGTTTCAATCAGAGCAAAGTATGCAATTAACATCAAACTTAAGCAACTTAGTAAGAAGCAATATTAATGTTGCACAAAGAAAAAGTGGTGTATTAAGCATTGGATCTAATGATCAGCAGTCGTCAGTTGCTTCGCCTAATATCTGTGAAAAGTTAAAGCAAGCAAATAATTCACCACGGATAGAACAAAATCATCAATTAACAAACCCATATGCCAACGTTGTACAAACAGAAACCAACATGACAAAAACTGGATTAACTGATATGAATATTTCAGTTAGTTTACCTGAAAAGTCTCAACGTCTAGAAAAGCCAAATAATTCTCAATTGGAACAAAGCATGCAATTAACAACAGACTTACCTGTTGGCAACTCATTAAGAACCACTACTACTATCACAGAAAGAAAGCGTGGTATACTAAGAGTTGGATCCAATAATAAGGACTTATCAACTGCTACACCTGACAACTGTAAAAGATCGAAACAATCAATTAGTCCTCATCAAACGAATGAAAGCATGCAATTAACAGCGAACTTGCCCATTTCCAACTTGTTTAGACCCAATACTAATGTTAAACAAAATGAAAGTGATAAGCTTATAGTTGGGTCAAATGCTTTACCTGACAACTATAACAACTCAGAACAAACAGTTGATACACAACAAATGATCCAAAGCATGCAGTTGACAGCAGACTTGCCTGTCACCAATATATTTAGTACTAAAACTAACTCTGCACATAAGGAAGCCGATGCGACGAAATTGAAATCAGATCTTATGGAGTTTACGTTTGGTTTATCTGAAAAGTTGGATCTATCCAGGGGACCAACTAACACAAATGTATTTATTGAGAATATGGAATTAACATCTGATTTACCAGTTGTACCTATAACAAGGAAATCACTATCAAGCCCTTCGAAATTATTCTGTGAAATTAGCGGCACAGTGGATACAACATCTGATTTACTGAAACCTGTTGACTCGTCAAAGAAAGGGATCACCAACTTGGATGAAGAGGCGGCGATCAGGAGCCTGCAATTAACGTCACTATCTAGGGATACATCGGTCGATGATGTTACGAAGTTGAGGAACAATACTCGTATTTTCCATGGTTTATACGAATGTACGCCCTCATCCACAAATTTTAACCGCAAAAACAGACAGACTTTCAAAAATGTCCAGGTACATCCTACATCATTTGTACAAGCTGTCAAAAATCAAAAATTAGACATTAATGAAAGTAGTTCAAATTTACCGGCAGTTGTTAAGAATGAAGTTTCAAGCACCAAAAATGAAACAGTTGAAGAATTACTAGCTAGCTTACCGCTTCATGAAAACGAAGATATTGAATCAATATTAAATGAAGTTGGGATGGATAATCGAAACGAAAGCTTTCAATTTTCTGAAGCAGGACTACGTGAGACTGATCGCCTACAAACTTATTCAAATAAAGAAGATTTAAGTGAAGTTACTCCCAAGGATGTTAAACAGGTATTAACTGAAAGTGTCATTTCGGATAAACAAGTTACACAACAAAATACAACTTTTCCATTTTCTCAACAAACGTTCGTTAAGATAAACAGTGCAGAAAATCCATCGTCAATCCTTACAAATGAAATACCAAGCACCAATAATGAAACAGTTGAAGGATTACCATCTACCTTACTAGTTAATAAGAATGAACTTCACCCAATATTAAGTGAGGTTTCTATAAACAGACAAATTGAGAGACAAAACTTACAATGTTCTGATGCGAAATTAGGTGAGATTAGTATTCCGCAAATTTTTTCGAATAAAGAAAATTTAAGTGAAATTACTCTCCCACATATTGAACAGGCGTTAACTGAGAGAGTTAATTTGGATAAACTACTTGTACAACATCCCCAGAGTTTCCCATTTTGTCAAAAAGCGAATACCACACAAAGTTTCTCAAACATAGAAATTCCAAGCGAAAGTTTACCAGAACTCGATGAATCTGTTTTGAGTATTCAACAAAATGAAAATGTAGAGTTTGTTAATGTCGAAACTGAACAAACATTCTCAAACAGGGACACATCGAAAGATATTCTAAAGGTTGTTCAAACTCAGTTAAAATACAAGGAGTGTTTGAAACAAGTGGTTTCCTTTAATGAAAATTCTGAAGTTGTACCTCATCTAGATTTAACATTAGAAAATCCACATGATAATCCAACTTTAACGGAATTTTCTATTGAAAATGTGGAAATTGGCCTTGAAGAATCAGGACATACAAGATTTGAAGGTATTTATCATTTGAAGTACTCTTAATGTAATCAACCAATATAAGGTTTGTTCCAACAAGTACTTGAATTAGTTATGACTCAGGCAGAGCATGCGCAGAATTATTTTAATATTCCACAAACCGTTGAACTGATTCCAGAGCTAGTTACTATTATGTTCCAATATCCAATAAACTAGTTTAGAGACAGTGAAATCAGTTCCTGGTTCTGAGCAAGAACGAGAATATGGACTGCTGTGTAACGCGTAACGTTAATGTCTTTTTTTAGGTTATCTTTTTTAATTAAGGTAAAGGCGAAACAAATCATTTTGAAGTCGCCTTTGTCGCACGTTAGTAGGAAACATGCAGAAGATTGAAATTTTGATAGAGGTTATGGGAAGTGCTTAGTTTTGTATATGTTCAAAGATAATATGAGTGGTAGGTATTGCTATTTACCTCTGATTTAAGTGAGGAAAAAGGATTTAAGTATGGCAAGCTCATTATTGTATTCCTCCTATTCCTTCAAATATGTTCCAACAGAACTTCAGAACTGATTCTTGACTAAATACTTTGTTCGTAGATGTCAATTAAAAAAATCATTACTCGATTTGGAACAATCTGTAAAGTGCTTGCTGGAACAAACCTGTTAATTTATGAGCATCATTGTGCTCATAAGTCACATTGATGGAAATTGTATACCTATTGGTATTATTGTGAAATTATAAAAGATAATTTTTTGATAATTTATGGAAAATTTGACAAAAAGAATTTAAAAAAAATGTCAAATTTGGTTCAGTATTAAGTTTTATGGTCACAAACTTAGAAGCCTTATTTGTTTTTATTTCTTTTCTTATTTTACTTTCACAATAGTACATGGCAGAGTGGACACTATTAACCTTAAGAGGGCACTTCTAGAAGTCTCGAAACACGTGAAAGCGGAATTGGAGCAAATGATGACATTAATGGATGCCGAAAGAATGGACATTTTTAAAAAGGAAGTAGAAGCAAATTACGCTATGACGTACTATTGGGACCAAATTGCAATCAAACTAGATGAACGAGAGAAAATGATTAAAAATATATTAGATGAAAAATCATATCTACAAAAAGCAGCTCCAAACAAACGTATTCGAGAGAAATTTGAGATGCTGATGAATACAAACAGCCTAGAGGACAAACATGGTGAACCATGTGGTTCTGCAACTACAAAAACTACAACTACTTTGGAGGAGAAAGTTACCGAGTTATTTGAGAGGTATGATTAAAATAAATTTCACTTCTCAAAACTCAATTATGCAGGATGTAAACAAAAATGTATCTAAGAGTATTGGGTATGTTTAAATTGGTAGATAGGCTGATGTCACGACGAGTAAAGTATTTTGAAAATAGTATTTTTACATTATACTTTACTCGTTATCCTCTATACGAACTGATCACCTTTGTGGATTCAGTGCTAAATATATGAGTCTTCCAATTGGTAGTATTTTTGTTTATTAAGATTTTTAGCTCAAAACTGCACAATGAACCGTGTCCACCAATTTTACACATCCTTTGTAGATTTTACTAAATCTTCATATCATGCCCTGTGATACCGTTTGGATGTTTTTAGCTCAAAGAAATGTTGGCGATTTTGTGGGACATCAAAAAACAAACAGCGATACTATTTTACTGCAATGTATGAGACAATACCTTTTGAAGTTCACATTATTCCAAATACTTCAACTGTATGTGATGTGAAAGGTTATCAAAACATAAAAGGTATAACAATATTATATTAGTGTTAGTTTTATATCACTTATTCGTCTTTAGCAAACGCATCTACATTATGTAAATACAACGCCACGCTTTTGGAATCTCATCTTTCGAAGGAAAATTTGTCAGCAGCATTGGGACCCAATTATGACCTTTTAACACTACTGGATTACGTTTATATGACGATGGAGCAGATATTTTCTTTCCATCAACATATCCTTGATTTGCGGAAAAACCATGGAACTCTAAAACTTCAGATCGATGCAGATTTTAAGTAAGTATTTCGAGTAATGTACTTGATTATTTACAATTATATAGATTTTTGTTATACTGCTACGTTTATTGTTTTTCTTGTAGCGTGTCATTTGAAATCGTGAATGTAAATTCATTAATATGGTGGGTGTTTACCTTGAAACTGTCCAGGACTACTATTGGACATTATGATGGTTTGGAAATGCGCTCTCGGAACTTCACCAAGGAAAATGCAAAGGAGATTGAGGGTATAGCTCAGGGGGTATCAAAAGGACCGGAGTTTTTGAAGGATTTTATTGGTAATGTTATAGATTATGTGAATAATTACACAAAAACTTATATTATTGAATAAATATTACTATTTTTATAAATTAAATAATGTACAATAATAGTATTAACAATACATAAATATTACTATTTTTAGTGAGAAGGTTAATGTACAATAATAATATAATTAATACTTTTAAATAATGATACTGACACTTTATTTACCTTGGTATTGTTCAATTTTTTTTGAATTGAAATGATACCGCATTATATTTAAAATTACTTATATATCCATCAACAGAGGACATTTTTCGGGTAAATAGAAAAAAAAAGGAATTGCATTGTTTTTTGAATAAAACAGGAATAATTCTATGTTTTCACATTCATTTATATTAGCATTATAAAGCTATTATTTTTTTACAATGACGGGACCTAGTAGCACATGTATGTTTGCATTTCAGGGTATAATTAAATTCACTCCTACCACAGGTTTTAATATGAATAATGGTAGCAATAGGTCATTTTCTCTTTTATATCCGTAATCCACTGGTACGTATTGTGGACATAACGAATTTGTCCAAATATAAGTTTGCAAATCGTAAATATGTAAGATGTGGAAATAAAAAGCGTCTGATGTAATATGAGAAGCAATATAATTGGCCAGCATCTCCGTTTGTCCGTTTCACTCCTTGTGTCAATATGAAGAAGATGTCAATTTGTGGCAAGAAAAAACATGGTTTCAATGTAATAATAATATATGCTAAGGAAGAACGCGTGATTAATTATTAATTGGTATTATTTTAGGGACTTTACTATTGTCATTTTTCAGTTTTTGCATGTTCCCCCAAAATCCACTCCAATATTTTTTCCTAAATTTTGAGTATTGTTTTTGAAATTTTTTTCAAAATCTTCTAAAATTTGAACATTTTTTCTACTAACGAATGTGTATCATAAGGTTTAGTAACATTTTTGGCTAAATAGTCTCTGAAGGGCACTTTACTCTTGTCATTTTCCAGTTTGTTTTAAAGTTGAACATCAATTCTGCTATACATGTATAGTAAAGTATAATAACATATTTGGTCTCTGAAGGGCACTTTACTCTTGTTTTTCGGTTTTTCGAAATCCGCCTCCAGAATTGTTTTTGAATTTTGAATATTTTGATTCAATGTGTATTATCAAGTTTAATAACATTTTTGGCTAAATATCCCTAGAACGGCAGTTTCCACTTACTGTTTTTTTTTTGAAATTTTCCCGAAATCCGATCAAAGAATTTTTTAAACATTGAATATGTATTCTACTATCGAATATTTATAATAAAATATGAGTAGTCCGATGGACCCATCCCTATTTTTCAGTTTGCCAAAATGGCAAAGCCATCTGACATTCTGTGATAAATTCTAAGTACCTAGGTACGTCACCTAAAACCGCATCTACTTTGATCAATCTGGAAGAAATTAATTCTCTTAATTTAGTTATAACGCTCCGCCTGCATGTCTGCTGGGTGAATTAAGTAGCTCAGCAGCCATGTTGCCGGTCCCAAGCCCGGATAAAGGAGGAGGGTTCTGAGCTGAGGTTAGCAACCTGCCTCGGGTAAAAAAAAAAACAAAAACGCTCACAGAACAAGGAGAGTAGCCTCGGATAGGACGGATATAACTTATGATGACCCGGCGAGATTAAGGAAAAGACGATTTTGGAAACGCGAACACCTACGAATAGCCACATGGAATGTCACATCACTAATGAATAAAGACCAGGAAAAAATAATAGAGCTTAAGAACCACAATATAGATATATGTGCATTATCAGAGACGAAAAAGATGGGCAAGGGAAATTTACAATTGGCAGAGTATATACTGATCTACAGCGGAAGGTCAAAAGATGACAGAGCAGCTTCAGGAGTGGGTCTGTTAGTGCATGAGAAATACCAGAAAAACATAATAGACATCTGCTATGTTAGTGACAGACTTCTGCTTCTACGTTCGAGCTCACGAAGACAACCAAATCACATATTATAAGTGTATATGCCCCTGATACCACTAAACCCCAAGAAGAGAGGGATTCATTCTATGACGAACTCCAGAACACTCTTGACAGGATACCGAAAGCAGAGGAAGTTATGATTTTGGGGGACCTTAATGCAAGGGTCGGTGACGAAACTATCGAAGGCATCAAAAGCCGATTCAATGAAGATGTCTTAAATAATAGCGGAGAACAACTAATACAATTTTGTGCACACAACGAGCTGAGAATCAATAACACGTTTTATCCACATAAACAACAACACAAATACACTTTTGAAAACACCAGAGGACAAAAATCAACCATAGATTCCATCATCACAAACCGAAATATTCACCCCTCGAAAATATTTGATGTAAGGGTCTTAAGTTCAGCAAATACAGGAACTAACCACAGGCTGGTATTAGCTAAATTAAGGGAATGTGTACAAAGAAAACCGAAAAATAAAACCGAAACAATCGAGAAACTTAATATAGAGGCCATCAGCGACGCTACCACAAGATACCTATACCATGGGCGCCGCTAAGAAATAAGTCAGGGGGGGGCATGATTTTTCTTTTAATAAAAAGTTGCCTTAAATTAAAATGAAGATATTTCTCACCAGTCACCATTACTTACTAATAGGCCAGGCTACAATAAAAAAGTTGATTTAATGTTCTACAGATATGTGAAAGTTTTAAATGGTAGGGGGACCTATAGAAAGATCACTGCATGACCATATACAGCTAGAATGTCCCTGTTTTTTTATAAACAATGGGTTAAGGTGTGAAAATCGAGTTTTTCCTAATACAATTTTCCGGTTGCATTTTAGAGAAAAGTGATCAACAGGAAAGTTGTAGAGAATAAAAAGACGGTTAATTTGGTTTTTTATAAATTAAAATCGATAAATAAACAATTGAGTTATTAGCAAAAAAAAACATCAATTTTTCATTATTTTATAAATGTTAATATAATGTTAAGGCAGATCGGGTTATTACTTTACGAGATATCTTATTTGTTTATCACAGAGACTCAATGTTTAAACAATTGAGCTTGCCCAGACTGCAATCCTACAGGTATTTAATAAGGTGGAATAGTTTCCTTGAATGCCGAACTATAAGTTGAGTTTGAAAACTAGCTCATTTTTAATGAAATTGTTGTTAAAAAAACATTTTAAAAAGGGGCTAATTTTTTTGCTTATAAACAAATTGAATAACTTTTTTATCTACTGTTACACACGTTTTTAATAAATTGCATTGAAAAGGTGGTAAAAAAACCTTTCATTTAAAAAAAGGTTCTACTATCAATAGAAGTCGAGATAGCAACATTAAAAAAATACCATATCTTCATTATTTACTTATAGATATTAAGAGCCAAAATTTTCACCAGTTTTACATAAAGATCTAAATGTTAATATAGGATTTATAGGTTCAATATCTATGCACCTTGAAAAAAGTCTACGATGTCGATGTCGAGCAGATCATTTTGAAACGAAAACTTCAAATTGGACGCGCTAAATTTTTTGTCGATATCTCGGCTTCTAGGCAACGTAGAACCTTAATTTTTTTTTTGGGTAACTCGACGAAATATTAACATCTAACCTATTTTCATCGCCGTGGAAAATTGGAAATTTTGTATAAAATTGGTATACTTTACAATTTCATTGTTATGAATATTACAAATATTTACTTCAGATATTTATAAAATGATGAAAATAGTCTGTTTTAGTAAAATCCTATTTATTATTATAATTATTATTATTGAATTAAGTTTCATTAAAAGTAAAATCAGGAAATGTAAGAATATCATCAATCAAGAACTACACTATTCCTCGATTTTTCCTCTGCCGGCTCTTCTAATTCATCTTCAAGGACCATTTCTTGCAAGATGTCATCTTCAAGTTCTTCACCGTTTGAATCTTCTTCGATAACAATTGTGCCCAGATTAAGACATTGTTTTTCATCATTATTATAATAAGAGTTAATACAAAGAGCTGGGCAATTTAGGACAAAAAAATTGTTAAAAACACATAATTGTCTTTATTTATCATCAGTAAATATTTTAACATGTATAACAATTAACTTGCAAATATATATTAATTGTATAAAAAATATAAACATCAAGGAGTTTGTTTTAAAATAGTAGCTTTTCAATTGTAAGAAAATTCTTATAATTGTACCTATTGAATTTTCTGGGATTTTCCAATTTTCCACGGCGATAAAAATAGGTTAGATGTTAATATTTCGTCGAGTTACCCCAGAATAAAAAGACTAAGGTTCTACGCTGCCTAGAAGCCGAGATATCGAAAAAAAAATTAGCGCGTCCAATTTGAAGTTTTGGTTTCAAAACGATCTGCTATCCCCTCCACTACGACATCGTAGACTTGAGCGAAAAACCTTAATTTTAAAGGGCTATAACTTTTTTCAAGGCGCATATACATTAAACCCATAAATCCTATATTAACATTTAGATCTTTATGTAAAACTGGTGAAAATTTCGGCTCTTAATATTTATAAATAATGAAGATATGATTTTTTTTAAAAATGTTGCTATCTCGGCTTCTATTGACAGTAGAACCTTTTTTTAAATGAAAGGTTTTTTTTACCACCTTTTCAATGCAATTTATTAAAAACGTGTGTAACAATAGACAAAAAAGTTATTCTATTTGTTTATAAGCAAAAAATTAGCCCCTTTTTAAAATGATTTTTTTAACAACAATTTCATTAAAAATGAGATGGTTTTCAAACTTAACTTATAGTTCGGCATTCAAGAAAACTATTCCACCTTATAAAATATCTGTCGAATTGCAGCCTGGGCAAGCTCAATTGTTTAAACATTGAGTCTCTGGGATAAACAATTAAGATATCTCATAAACTAATAACCCGATCTGGCTAAAATTTCGCACACTAATAAAGACCCCTAAAGGCTTCATAATTCGTGTATTACCTTTCACTTATTACTATTATTGCAAAAGTTATTAACATTTATAAAGTAATGAAAAATTGATGGTTTTTTGCTAATAACTCATTTGTTTATTTATCGATTTTAATTTATAAAAACCCAAATTAACCGTCTTTTTATTCTCTACAACTTTTCTGTTGACCACTTTTCTCTAAAATGCAACCAGAAAATTCTGTGAGGAAAAAATCGATTTTCACACCTTAACCCATTGTTTATAAAAAAGCAGGGACATTCTAGCTGTATATGGTCATACAGTGATATTTCTATAGGTCCCCCTTACCATTTAAAACTTTCAGATATCTGTAGAACATTATGCCGTGAAAACTATAATTTTTCAGTATGTAGCCTGGGCTATAGTAGGAGATAATTATTTAGGGGATGAATACTATGAACTCACCTCATTACTTTGGGATAGCATATGACTATTCGTAGAAAAGGTCTTGCCTAAAGAACCTGATTGGTCTGATGGGTAAAGAACGATGGTTGTGCAAGGAATGATCCCTTCTGAGCTTTTAACATCCATTGCTTTTAGTTCCGTAAAACCAAGAAAACGGTAATATCCAGGGGGGGGGCAAGCGCCCCCCCTTGCCCTTATGTAGCGGCGCCCATGACCTATACCAGCAAAGGTTAAAGGAGAAAATTATTGACAACAAAATTCAGAAGGATGATGATGTCGAGACCAACTCGAAGCCGTGGTTGACCGAAGACATAAAAATGCTTGCAGCAGAGAAAAGGAAGGATTATCTACAGCTAAGAAGTCAAACTATCACATATTGTAATCTGTAATGTATGTAATGATATGTATGTAATGTAATGATGTAATCACACATAATTGTGAGAAACAGAGTGAACACAGAAATTCAGGCAATCAAAAGAGGGTTCTGGGAGAAATATTCAATAGACATGGAGCATGATCTATACGGAGGTCAAAGAAAGATATGGAGTATGCTACGAAACCGCAAAAAAAACAATTAATGAATATGTACAAACCAAAGCAATAACAACAGAAACATGGGAGAGACACTTTGAAACTCTATATAGTAACACACACATAGACGAGATAATAGGACCGGAACGTGAAAATGATTGCAGCGAAGACAAAGAGGACCAAAACCACACAATAACAAAACAAAAAATTTAATTAGTCGTGGCTAAGCTGAAAAATCGGAAAGCACCAGGACTGGATAATATTCATAATGAGCTGCTCAAATATGGGGGTAACGCATTAACGGACGAAATGCAAATTTTATTTAATAAAATATACGATAGGACAAACGTGCCAGAACAGTGGAAACAAAGCATCACAATCCCAATTTTCAAAAAAGGTGAAAAAATGGATCCAAAAAATTATAGAGGTATCAGTCTGTTAAGCGCACCTTCAAAGGCATTCACAAAAATCCTAGCAGAAGAAATAATACAGACTGGCATCAGTGAGGAACAACAGGGGTTTCGACAAAACAGATCCACCATAGATGCAATATTCATTTTAAGACAAATAGTGGAAAAAGCCATTGAATATAACAAAATTGCCTTTATGTGCTTTATTGACCTCACGCAAGCCTTTGATAGGGTTAGACTCTGCGATGTCCTGAAGTTATTAAAGGAGAGGAACTTGAATCCCAAAACAATTGATATCATTAAAGAAATGAACATCGGAAATAGCACCTTTATAAGAGCAAATAATAAACTTTCCAATAAGATACCAGTCTCAACAGGAATCAGGCAAGGGGATAGTCTTAGCCCAATACTCTTCAATCTTTTAATGGATAAGATCATCGTGGAAGTAAAATCTGCAGGGAAAGGATATAAACTGGGCAAGGAAGAATTTAAAATAATCTGCTATGCTGACGACGCGGTGATAATATCGGAAGATGAGGACAATCTGCAGAAACTACTTTATAGATTCGAAAGAGTAGCAAAGGAATTAAACATGTTGATCTCTGTCCAGAAAACGAAGGCTCTGACAATATCGAGAGAACCGAGAAGGTTTAATTAGCGATCTACAATAAAAGCGTAGAACAGGTCATATCATTCAAATACCTTGGCGTTAATATCACAAGTAACAGAAACCTTAAAGAAGTCCGAACACAAACGATAGCGGTAGCTAGGGTATCAGGATACCTACGGGACGTAATATGGAGAAACAAACACATGGGTATTGAAGGCAAAACGCGAATTTAAAAGACGTGCGTAAGACCTATTATGACCTACGCCACAGAAACACGAGCAGAAACAGCCGCTATTAAACAACTGCTAAGAACAACTGAAATGAAGACGCTATAAGGTCAATCACGGGCAAAACGCTTAGAGACATAGTGAGAAGCAGCGATATAAGAACCCAATGTGACATCCTAGACATTGTAAGATGGTCCAGAATAAGAAGACGAGCATGGAGAGACCACTTCGACAGAATGGCTGATAATCGGCTACCCAAAATCGCAAAAGAGGAGAAACCAACCAACCGTAGACCTCCAGGAAGACCCCCCGAACGATGGTACGAAAGCTGGTCATCGGAGTCACAACTTAGGCTACAGCTTTGAAAAAACAAGACTTTGTCTTAAAATAATAATAATAATAAGAAGAAGAAGAATTTAGTTATAACGTAGATAACTTTTGCAATTAAAGCAATGTAAAAACAGCCCTATTTCAAAATAAATAAGATCTGTAGTCTTTTTAATTGTGAGTAACACACCTAAACGTTTTTAGGGTTATTTTGAGTAAAGGAACATAACTAGCAGAATAAGTTTTATGTTGCAAGTGTGAGTTTGTTACCTTAATTTGAGACTTATTTAAAATGGCATCTCCAATATTTAAATTACCGGTAATGTTATGTAATTGTTGTAAATGACAGCATCCCGCAGGATTTCTTTTTTGCATTTATTTCGTAATATCCAGACACTTTCCATGGATATTATGTTTTAAATTCCATGCGGATTCTACTTTTTGTATAAAGATTTATGGTAAACGATATACGCAGATGTTCGTGAATCTCTGAATCGGATGAGTAAAGAGGAAAAATGTTCAAAACCTGCTTTAATCTATTTTCAACAAGAAAATGTAGGAATCGTGTGTATTAAATAGTTACTTTTCTTTTACATTCCGTTTGTGAAAATGTTCCGAATTGCAAAATAAATAAATCGCGTTTCCGTTGTTTGATATTGCTTTTATCTAAATTTCAAAGGCCAGTTGTGCAGTAGTGTAATTTTGTGTGACAGTATTTAACGATACATATGAGGTCATCATTACGTTTATACGTATATTAGGTAAGTGCAAGGATCGAGAACTAGAGAGGAATAAATTATTTCAAATTAATATATTATGAAAATAATAAAAGGGTAGGTATTTAATTTTTTTTGTAAAACTCATTTTAAAATTACGATACGTTAATACGATTTTTTTATATTATCTGCTCCAAGTGGATTTATTTGATTGTAATTAAATTAATATTTTTCAGATCCATAACGAAAATAGGCTGTTTCATTCTGGGATGTAAAATTCGCATTACGAATATTTTAAAAACTCGCAGATAATTTACGATTTTGTCGGGGTTTCCGTAAACTTCTCTGCCAACTTCAGAGGGACTGTAGATTAATTAGGACTTTTTTCATTGGTTTTCTAAATAGCCGTCAGCTCTTCGCTCGAGTATCTTTTATACAGACGAGGTGAATATTTTGCATCTAATTTCTTCGTTTGAGAAGTGCTCACTCGACTTTAATAAGTTTTCTTTTTCGTCGAAAGTTATAAGGCGAGAGTTGTTAAAATTGAATTAATATTAACGGTGACGTGAAATTGTGAAAAATTTAGTTGGAAATGGCGACTGGTTCTAATTATAAAATTGTACCGTGCGTTTACACTCTTATTAAATTTTGTTGTACACCCGGCAAATTGAAGCATTAATATTAATAATTACTTTTGCACCTAGGAATTACCACTAATTGAATTTTAATTCAAGAATAGCCCTGGATGTCTCTCTCGCCTTTTACTGAAGCAATTAGTGAAGCAAATGGGTATGTAAAGTTTAATCGCTCTCTGTCGCTTTCTCTAAGAAAATAAACACCGAAATAGAATACAAGTGCCTACACCAACAAAATTGTCACGGTCCTAAGATCCAGAGGGGTGCTCTGGTTGGGGGTGGCAGCTCAGAAAAAAGGGAAAAGCATAAGCAAACTTAACAACATTTATTGGCAACTAGTGGTTTAGTACATTGAGAGACAGCCCATGATATGGGACGGCAAAGACGAATTGAAAATGAACAAATGGTTAAAACAACAATAATGAATGGCGAACAAGTGTATGCTTACAGAAGTCCCCGGTGAGCCTGGAGGGGTAGCTGGTGCAGGAATCGCAGCATCACAGAGGACATCACTTCTCATCAAGCACAACAGCTGACGGGTACGTAGTTTAACTGGGATACTTGACTGATACTTAACTGGCTAATCGATTCAGATCGCCCGTATTTATTCAATTGATGATGTTTGTGCGCTGCTTGATTTGATTAAACATGCGTGCCTCCCCAGGAGATTCTTTTATGTGGTCATGTATTAATCCGCGTTTTGCTGAGGATGCTTCGATGCTTGTCCTCGTGCTGCATTCCTACGAGGTTGATCACGACAGTATACCTAGTATACATGACGAAATTTTGTTTGGTTAATTAATGCATCATAAAATATCTAAAGTTTAGTTGGATTTTATACACTGCCACTGCCCAATGACTTTCATCTTCCGGGCAATCTCAAAATACAATTTCACAGCTTCCCAAGAGCAATATAAAGAGTATTTTTAAATTCCCCTGGGATGGAATATATTGCGCGAGTAAAAAATACAAAAAAAAGCGTAACCTGAAAGTATTGGCAACAGCCCGCTTTCCCACATTATCAAATGTTACGCTTTCAAGAATCGCGAGTATCATTTTTGCATTTGAATAAATTTACATTCCAGAAGGAGTCCCCCGCTCAAATTATTTCTAATATAAACAAAACAATAGCTTCATCAAATTTAACAAGCTCTGACATGATTACACAGTGTGAAAGGGAAATCATTTACATTTATTTAGTACCTTTAGAAGGGGAATACATCGTGCAGGGTTTTTTCGCGTTGCTTTGAAAAAAAACACCAATCACTAGAGAGGCAGTAAAAAACGCTGATCGAAGATTTTTTTATTATATTTTCTGCAAACAATGAAAAGCTAAACAACTGACTATATCCTCAAAAATATTACTTAGTTTATGGGCGGAAATTAACCCAGGGAAGTAATAACATGTAAAACATAATAAAGAATTTCTCGCGTAAATTCAGAATTTTATAGTTTCACCAATAAACGAATACACCCAACTCAGTTTATTTTACCGCGGTTCTTAGTCCGAATCCTTTCATTGCGACTATTCGAACTGTTCCCGCTGCCCCTATTAAGATTTTTATTCCTGAGCCGGCTCGGCCATATTTCCCCCGGGAAGAATTTTAATATGAAATCTGTTTTAATTTAACTTTCGCTTTCGTGTATATCGAATTTATATCTTCGGATAACGGGGGCGCGATCGCGACGATTGAACTTGTGATTAAAATTTTTACGGTTATATACAAAATCATAAAGAAGCGCCAATCGCTAATATTCACATTACTCACAATATACATAGTAGTGATATGTATATGTTATGGACCAAGTGATTAATGAGGGCATTATTTATAATGCCCGGGCATTATGAATAATGACAAGTCAGATCGGGCCAAGTGATTAGGTATTACCTAAACTTCATTATTTATCATAGTGTCTGGTCATTATGAATATTGCTAAACAATCGTCGGGCTATTTGCTTATTTGGGTAGATTGGGGGGCGTTGATAAAAAATTGTGCAAGGTAAACCGAGACACTCTCAAAGCCAGGGGTCAGTAGAAAGAGCAAACCAAGATATCGAGAACATCCTACGTACATGGCTGGAGGATAACAACACAAAAAAATGGTCAGGAGGATTACGTTTTGTGTAATTAATGAAAAATAGAGCTCATCACACAGGCATAAACTGTATTCCATATGAAGCCATGTTCGGAACGAAGTTGAAAGTAGGACTAAAAAGTTCTTCTATACCATATGAAGCTCTGCTAGATGTAAATTCAGAAGAAGACTTAGAAAAACTATTATCCACCGAAGGCACTATCTCTGAAAAGAACCAAGTCCACCGAAACTGATCAAGTAGAGTCCATCGAAATAGACCAAGTGGAGTGTGCCTAAATAAACCAACTAGAATCCAGGGAAAATAATGATATAAATTTATATTCAGCCGGCCCAAGCAAAGTTTCTCCATCCATTCCCTTAGATGTGCATTGTGGAGAAACTTCGGATTTAAATCCAATACCCACAAACGAAATGACTTCATCAGAATAAAATGTGAAGAGCAAGAAAGAAAATGTTATGTTTGTAAGGAAATTAGCTTTAAATAATTTGCAGAAACAGGCTAATAAAATGTTGGATGCATCTAACGCTAAATATCCCGTAGCTGAAATAGGTGGCACCGTAATGGTCCGCGTTCCAGATGTTGATCGAGCTCGTTGCTACAGTGACTGAAATAACAGCCTCAAACCTTTACAAATCAGGAACAATGCATGATATTCTCAATATCCTTTATTCAAGAATCCAATTTTCAGTGTAAGGAACGATTTGCTTCGCTTGAAGATATTCCGGAGACAGAGATTTCACTGAGAGAGTGTATTAGGATGTCGTCTAAATGTGGAGGGCGAGGCTACAGTCTATGTTCTACGTGGTTGTAAAGGTGACTGTAAGACTAATACATGCAGTTGTCGCAAAGAAAAGAAACTGTGTAACTCCAGATGCCTTTAAAGCGGCAATTGTTTCAATAAATATGGGACTTACTCCTCCACATATTACTTGTGCTTATTTTGCTTATTAAAGAACAAGAATGGAAATAAACATGTGTTTTTATTATTCTGCCCAACAGGTGATAGACATTATTTATAAAGCCCGGACAATTTAATTATTTTGGTCCATAACATATACAGGGTGGTGAAATTTTCGATGCTCACCATTGTTATCTCGAGAAAGGTAAAAGATACAGGATGGTTTAAATTAGAGAAACGTTGCCTTTTTTCATGCAGATTATAAATCTGAAAAGAAATCTCCGATATGTTGATTGGTTCTTGAATTATACAGGAAAAACTGGAAATTGCTTTTATCGGAAAATATTATTATCTCTTCAACCATTGATACTGTTGCAATGGCACTTGGCAATGTTATGTTTTTGATAACGCCGAGTTAAAAAACGTTAACGGAAATTTTTTAGATCGTCTAGATTTCAAGCTGCGATAGTCAACTTTTTTATTTCTTATCGGCGCCATATAGGATTTTAATTCCATTAGATAGACAAAAAAATTACCTTTTTGGTTCCCTAACTCGTTTACACTAGCCCTAGCCATTGTTTTTTTCTAGTAATAAACCATTAGATATAAAAATTTCTCGAATAATTGAAATTTAAGCTATCGGGTAAACAGCGTAGACCGTGAAAAAACAATCGAATCTAGAATAATGAAACTCACAAATTATTTGAGCATTTATTTAAAAATAAAAAGAAATTGAATACTCAAAAAGGTGTAAATAATTTCAAAACATTTTTTTGTTTTCAAAACGTTTTGAAAATTAATTTAGGCGCAGTTACAGAAGAGCAAATAAGCTTGTCGTGTGACCTTGACTTGCACACGGGAAACAGTAGTGGTCCACTAGTGGTGGAAATAGTTCATTGTATCTCGAAATGCTTGAATGAGTGCACGAGTGTTTTCTAATACCTTCTCTCTCCCAACTCCAAATTTCTGGAAATTCTCGTGAAGATAGTTCAATGGGGTTGCTTCCTCTCTAGATGCAAATTTAAATAAGTTTCAGCTGCCAATACAGAATTCCTGTTGCTGCGAATGTAGTATATGTTGTACATATCTAGCTTCTCGTCATCACTGAACACGTTGGCAATTACGAAACATTGGTCACTGTACATCACTTGCATGCAAACTGTCAGTTTTATTATTATAGATTCATTTGTTTTGTCACGACCTACGCTGTTTAATAACTGAAATTTCAATTATTCGAGAAATTTTTATATCTAATGGTTTATTACTAGGAAAAAACAATGGCTAGTGTAAACGAGTTAGGGATCCAAAAAGGTAATTTTTTTGTCTATCTAATGGAATTAAAATCTGATATGGCGCCGATAAGAAATAAAAAAGTTGACTATCCCAGCTTGAAATCTAGACGATCTAAAAAATTTCCGTTAACGTTTTTTAACTCGGCGTTATCAAAAACATAACATTGCCAAGTGTCATTGCAACAGTGTCAATGGTTGAAGAGATAATAATATTTTCCAATAAAAGCAATTTCCAGTGTTTTCGGTATAATTCAAGAACCAATCAACATATCGGAGATTTCTTTTCAGATTTATAATCTGCATGAAAAAAGGCAACTTTTCTCTAATTTAAACCATCCTGTATCTTTTACCGTTCTCGAGATAAAAATGGTGAGCATCGAAAATTTCACCACCCTGTATAAATGAGCCCTATTTAAGGCCTACAGTTGGGCCATTCAAGCAATTTTGTTGCATTTCGTATTCTTTTTAAGGTTGCGTCAACGATAGATGGCAAATTAACATTTTCCATCGTTCTCCAATTAAATATAGGGTCTCAACGGATGGAAAAGTATTTTAAAACTTAGTACTTGGACGTTTAAAAGAATATATATTTGCATATATGTTTTGTTATAAAATGCAATATTCATATAATAATAAATATAATAAGCAATTTTATAACTAGCTGTAGTGAATTAATACGTCAAATTTATTTTTCATCACATTTTGTTAATTATAGTTTACTAATAACTATGCGGTGTATGCTATATGCATATTCAGCTAGTTAAAAAAAAATAGAATTTGCTAATGTTGGGAAAATTAGACGGTTTTATTGAAGAAACGAATTCCGATTTATAAGCAACCAATTCGTGTATTACTTTTCGTAATTACTCTGTAATTACTGTAATTAATCTGTATTACAGTTCGTAACTATATTTAATGATCTGGTTTTTAAAATGCATTATCCACTTGCATGTGAAGCACACACTCTTCACGGCTTGTTTATACTTTACCAAAAAACGTTCAAAATTTACAAGATTACATTTCTTTTTCAATAAATGACAATATTTTTGACAAATGACGTTTCTCACGCATGCGTTTACACCAGGTTATGATTAAGGCAAGGAGGCTTAATAATTAATTTAAAAAGTATTTTTTCTTATTCTTTGCGATTCCCAAGTGATTTAAGGATACTTTATTCTCAGTTATATGTATTGGGAAGGTTACAATACAATTTGATTAGAATATAATTAATAATTTCCCCGTTACACTTTGAAAAAATTGTAGCTTTTAAACGAAACACAATTTTTCAAAATTTAAAAAAATCTTTTTAGATACTAATTTAATAAAGTACTTTTTTTCAAAATTTTTGGTCTGGGGATAGAAGGGATAGCGAGGGGAAAGTACTCCATGGCGTTTCTATTAAATTTATATAGTATCTAATATTAAAATACCTACCTTCAGTATTGAACAATGAATATTCGCAAGATGTTGTTGACCTGTGATTAATTTGACAAATTTATTTGTTTTGTATACTGCCCTAAATGGTTTTGGTTTTATTTTGAAAATATATTTACTTAAAACTATTTGTATATTAATTGAAATAAATTTTCAGACATGATAATGAAGAAAATAAACAATTACGTATTAGAAAAAGACTATTTATATTTGATATATGGAACATAGAATATTAATTATACATTGAGGCCTAAGGCGATTATTGAAAACCTCTATCAATAATTCACAACTGTAGAAAATTGTACGTAGGTCCGAGATTGATTAATTGTTATCAGAAATATCAGAAAGATAACAACAAAATCAGTACTTGGTCTACAATGGAAGGTCCTTAGATAAACTACTAACAACTTTATAACGATTTGCCATCTGTAAACATCCTTCATTGGTAACTGCTACATTGGAAGATTGGCCCTGAAAGCTATGGGTTATTATATTATTTTATTACATTATTATTATTAAGGGTTATTATATATTATAATAATAATAAAGCCTATTAACACTTCCCGACTGAAGCTAACGAAAAACCTACTATGGAGAGCATCCATCAATATTACAACCCATTCATATTCTTTTAATTTACCTAACAAAAATAAACGATATGATATATCAAAAAAAGGATTATTTAATCAGGAACCCCAATACAAATACCTCCATAATTCTCATTATTTCTCCTTTGTGTTTTCCATGTCCATTACTTAGGTAGGTATTGCCATTTTCTAGTTTCCATCAAATTAATTTTCTCGGAAATAACGGGGAAGCAAATAGACTCATTCTACTATACTTTGTTGACCAAATATAATTGCGTTAATTGATTATACAAACGAAATTCTGTTAACCGATATCATAGTATCAAATGTCTGGAGTTTCCTTTGTATATAAATAAATTTTGCGATGGATGGTCTCGAATTAGGTTAGTTTATGCTTTAATACGTAATAAAAGTTGCAAGGGTCCTAACCGATGCTTAATGCTAGAGGATTATGTTTCAAGTCAAATTACAATGTAACCGGTTTAAAAAAATTAAAGAGTTCTGTACCAATCACAAAAAGTAATAATATCTATAATGAGAGAGTAATTAGATGTAACCGTATTTAGCATCATTCTTATAGTGTAGAAGGTATTTTACTTATAAAAGTCGATGGACATTATAATTTCAGGTTCCAACGTATCAACCCTAATTACATCTTTTTGAACATATAGGGCAGTAATAAGTAATCATTTGTGACATCTAATATGGTTTAATTTAATTAAGAGTACATTTTAGTAATTTGAAAAGTTTAAAAGATAATGTACAAAACAAGCATATATACATATTAATTCAAACAGTTAAATATTACCGAATGAAAATTCATAGTGTAAAAACGAAGGATTCAACGTTTCTTTTTATTACGAAATGAAATACTTTTAATAACAATAATATTCAGTATTTCAGCGTGTTACTACGATTCAAGCATATTTTACTTCCTACTTTTACAAATAATTTGGAGAATTCTCCTGAAGTTTTTGTTCCACCATTGTAGCCAACAGAAAATATTTGATGAACATATATGATGGAAAGTTGTGTGAAAAATAATGTTTTTACAAGAAAATATAAATGTTATTGCAATTTTCCGACATAATGCCTTTTATCGATCTTATTTTATCGACTTAATTAGTTCTGGGAGACATTTTTCTGAGGTTAATTTGTCTTCTTAATGTAACAAACTGCAGCTGACATTTTTCATTAGCGACTGCATATGACGCATATGGTGTTGTTTACGCAAAACTTTTCAGGAAAATAAGATACGATATTCCAGAACTTAAAGAATTTAGTTATATTAAATATCAAAATGAAGGTATAGTAAAATAAATCTTCGCAATTTTAAATATGATACATAATAGGTATATCTAGCGAAGACTTATTTTACACGACCTTCGTCGTGGAAAGTCGCTTCAAGCACATAGAGGACCTACACTAAATTGAAAAAGGTCGATTTCCAAAGTAACTTGTAGAAAAACAAAATCTTTATTTTAGTTTGAAATTATCCTTCCAATCCAAAACTCACTCTTTTTTGAATAAATATTATCTGAAATTTACTTGATGGCCGCAATTTTCTTGTTGTAGCTTTAAATGATGTCGTTTGTTATTTCTTAATGAATTTCAGCGAATTTTAAACTCGTTTAAAACTCGTATACAATTACAGCTGTCAGATACATTTGTTTTAATATCTCTAGCTTTCACACGAGTAATTGCGCGGAAAATTGGTTTCTCTCTCAAACATCCTCGCGTTATACAAAAGTTTAGCTTAATTTTACATCAAACACTTTTCCTTATTTAATTACTGTCTTATTTTCAAGTGAAAGTGAAGTATTTTTTGAACAAGTCTCGTTCGAAGTTTAAATTCGTGGAATTTTTTAAGAGGATATGCGATACGCATCCTAGTTTCCATTTACGAGTAATGAGAAATATAACTTTTTCACTGATTTTGGTCAATCTATTAGTAGTGTGGAATTAAAAAATACTCTCATATTTTAAAGCAGTAAAACTATTATTTCCAACGTTTCTTTGGCTTTGGAAAGTTTCTAAAAGGGGTCAGACCCACTTGATTTTTCTTGAGATTTCTCATCGTGTAGTTTAAATGGCGTCATTTCGCTTTGAGCTAAAAATCCAATTTTTTTGAGATTTCGGTACATGGATTGCGCCGCAAAAATTTTTGATTGTGCCAACATCTGAGGAAACCCTTGGACCAATATCATTACGGCGGCGACAGTAGGTACATGGATCACGGTGACAGTACATGGAACGCGCCGCAAAGGTTTTCGATTGTGCCAACATCTGAGGAAATTGTTTGGACCAATGTTATTATGGCGGCGACCGAAACAATGACATAAAACGCATCATTGTTCGAAAGCAATGAGTACTATGTGAAAGTTTCCTTACACTATAGAGATATAAAAATCACTACAGGGAATGTTTCGTCTAAGATAAGTGACATGTTTAATTTATTGTTGCACCGAGGATGATTTACAAGAGGTCGATGCTGCTGTCACCCTCGAGTACCCACTATTTCTTCGAGATTTATTTCCTATAAAACACAAGTCAAATGAACAATGAACCGTAAGGGTAACAGCGACCCTTCCGGTAAAGTCATCGAGTATTTTTACAGTCTAAGTTTAACCGTATTTGGAAGAAGTAAGGTACTGATTTCTAAAATATGCGTACCATGTGTATAAGGGAGGCTACGATCTTCAGCAATGGTCAGAACGCCTTTTATTCATTACCGGGGTGATTTTCAACCAATAAGCGACGAGTAAAGGGAGCTGAAATCAATCTGACTAATAAGCGGAGATCGCGTTTCCCGTCCCTACCTTTTGAGGAATTTAATTTTAAGAAACACGTCTTCGTCTGCCTGCGAGAGAATCATTATCTATCTTCACCTATTCCGTTGTATTTTAAGTTGTTGCATTTAAATAGTTTAGTAAATCCGAAGTTAACAATTTCGTGTTATGATTTCCCAAATGTTCACGCAAAATTAAGTTGGCGCGTGAAGTGTGCGGTTAGTTATAACGATCTAATGCCCGGTTTCTGGTACATTCCCATCGATTCAATAACTATTAGACCGTGAGATATTCATATGTGGTTCAACCATGATTTTCTTCCTTATGCCTCTTAGAGTACTGAAAGGTATACTGGAGTTGAGTAAAATAATAGAAAATTGTGGGGTTTCCTGGCGCCATCCCCATGATAATTGAATTTATTTTTGTAAAAAAAATTACGTGTTGTGCGACGATTTTCTCTCTTATGCCATGTTTATAAAACGATAGGGAAATATTTATTTTATAAGAAAAAAAATTTAGGCATAAGTGCTCCTAGTGCCCAAAGGGGTTTAATCATTATGCAAATTTGTGAGAAAAAAAAAATTGTCCGTGATTTTCTCCCTTATGCCCATTGGAAGTATGAAAGTTTTCACCATGAAAAGTCAGTAAAAAAATTGGCATAAGCGCCACTAGCGGGGGAAAAAAATTAGGCCGCGGAAAATTTGTGGAAAATTTTTAGCTTCAGTCCACGATTTTCTCCCTTATGCCATTCAAACTATATGATACTTACCATATAATCAATACATTGTCAAGTCGGCATAACGATTGAAGGAGTCGGCCATGAAGGCATAAGTCATGAAGTCGTTGGAAATTTCTAGTAAAATGTTATGATTTTCTCCCTTATGCCATTTTGCATGACGGTAGAAAACTTCATTTTGAGTCATTATAAAAAAAGGCATAAGTGCCACAGGCGACTTTCATGTTGAAAATAATTTTTTAAATTTTATAAGACCTAGCTACCGCCGCAGATGTGGAAACGTACCTATATCTAAATTGTGAACAATTTCTCCCTTCTGCCGTCTCGTACGCGCGAAGAAAACTTAATTTTTAGTCACTACAAAAAAAGGCATGAGTGGAACAGGCGACTTTCATGTTGAAAATAATTTTTTAATTTTTATAAGACCTAGCTACCGCCGCAGATGTGGAAACGTACCTATATCTAAATTGTGAACAATTTCTCCCTTCTGCCGTCTCGTACGCGCGAAGAAAACTTAATTTTTAGTCACTACAAAAAAAGGCATGAGTGGCACAGGCGACTTTCATGTTGAAAATAATTTTTTAATTTTTATAAGACCTAGCTACCGCCGCAGATGTGGAAACGTACCTATATCTAAATTGTGAACAATTTCTCCCTTCTGCCGTCTCGTACGCGCGAAGAAAACTTAATTTTTAGTCACTACAAAAAAAGGCATGAGTGGCACAGGCGACTTTCATGTTGAAAATAATTTTTTAATTTTTATAAGACCTAGCTACCGCCGCAGATGTGGAAACGTACCTATATCTAAATTGTGAACAATTTCTCCCTTCTGCCGTCTCGTACGCGCGAAGAAAACTTAATTTTTAGTCACTACAAAAAAAGGCATGAGTGGCACAGGCGACTTTCATGTTGAAAATAATTTTTTAACTTTTATAAGACCTAGCCACCGCCGCAGATGTGGAAACGTACCTATATCTAAATTGTGAACAATTTCTCCCTTCTGCCGTCTCGTACGCGCGAAGAAAACTTAATTTTTAGTCACTACAAAAAAAGGCATGAGTGGCACAGGCGACTTTCATGTTGAGAATAATTTTTTAACTTTTATAAGACCTAGCTACCGCAGCAGATGTGGAAACGTACCTATATCTAAATTGTGAACTATTTCTCCCTTCTGCCGTCTCGTACGCGCGAAGAAAACTTAATTTTTAGTCACTACAAAAAAAGGCATGAGTGGCACAGGCGACTTTCATGTTGAAAATAATTTTTTAACTTTTATAAGACCTAGCCACCGCCGCAGATGTGGAAACGTACCTATATCTAAATTGTGAACAATTTCTCCCTTCTGCCGTCTCGTACGCGCGAAGAAAACTTAATTTTTAGTCACTACAAAAAAAGGCATGAGTGGCACAGGCGACTTTCATGTTGAGAATAATTTTTTAACTTTTATAAGACCTAGCTACCGCAGCAGATGTGGAAACGTACCTATATCTAAATTGTGAACTATTTCTCCCTTCTGCCGTCTCGTACGTGCGAAGAAAACTTAATTTTTAGTCACTACAAAAAAAAGGCATGAGTGGCACGGGCGACTTTCATGTTGAAAATAATTTTTTAACTTTTATAAGACCTAGCCACCGCCGCAGATGTGGAAACGTACCTATATCTAAATTGTGAACAATTTCTCCCTTCTGCCGTCTCGTACGCGCGAAGAAAACTTAATTTTTAGTCACTACAAAAAAAAGGCATGAGTGGCACGGGCGACTTTCATGTTGAAAATAATTTTTTAACTTTTATAAGACCTAGCTACCGCAGCAGATGTGGAAACGTACCTATATCTAAATTGTGAACTATTTCTCCCTTCTGCCGTCTCGTACGTGCGAAGAAAACTTAATTTTTAGTCACTACAAAAAAAAGGCATGAGTGGCACGGGCGACTTTCATGTTGAAAATAATTTTTTAACTTTTATAAGACCTAGCCACCGCCGCAGATGTGGAAACGTACCTATATCTAAATTGTGAACAATTTCTCCCTTCTGCCGTCTCGTACGCGCGAAGAAAACTTAATTTTTAGTCACTACAAAAAAAGGCATGAGTGGCACAGGCGACTTTCATGTTGAAAATAATTTTTTAATTTTTATAAGACCTAGCTACGGCCGCAGATGTGGAAACGTACCTATATCTAAATTGTGAACAATTTCTCCCTTCTGCCGTCTCGTACGCGCGAAGAAAACTTAATTTTTAGTCACTACAAAAAAAGGCATGAGTGGCACAGGCGACTTTCATGTTGAAAATAATTTTTTAATTTTTATAAGACCTAGCTACCGCCGCAGATGTGGAAACGTACCTATATCTAAATTGTGAACAATTTCTCCCTTCTGCCGTCTCGTACGCGCGAAGAAAACTTAATTTTTAGTCACTACAAAAAAAGGCATGAGTGGCACGGGCGACTTTCATGTTGAAAATAATTTTTTAACTTTTATAAGACCTAGCTACCGCAGCAGATGTGGAAACGTACCTATATCTAAATTGTGAACTATTTCTCCCTTCTGCCGTCTCGTACGTGCGAAGAAAACTTAATTTTTAGTCACTACAAAAAAAGGCATGAGTGGCACAGGCGACTTTCATGTTGAAAATAATTTTTTAACTTTTATAAGACCTAGCTACCGCAGCAGATGTGGAAACGTACCTATATCTAAATTGTGAACTATTTCTCCCTTCTGCCGTCTCGTACGTGCGAAGAAAACTTAATTTTTAGTCACTACAAAAAAAGGCATGAGTGGCACAGGCGACTTTCATGTTGAAAATAATTTTTTAATTTTTATAAGACCTAGCTACGGCCGCAGATGTGGAAACGTACCTATATCTAAATTGTGAACTATTTCTCCCTTCTGCCGTCTCGTACGTGCGAAGAAAACTTAATTTTTAGTCACTACAAAAAAAAGGCATGAGTGGCACGGGCGACTTTCATGTTGAAAATAATTTTTTAACTTTTATAAGACCTAGCTACCGCAGCAGATGTGGAAACGTACCTATATCTAAATTGTGAACTATTTCTCCCTTCTGCCGTCTCGTACGTGCGAAGAAAACTTAATTTTTAGTCACTACAAAAAAAAGGCATGAGTGGCACGGGCGACTTTCATGTTGAAAATAATTTTTTAACTTTTATAAGACCTAGCTACCGCAGCAGATGTGGAAACGTACCTATATCTAAATTGTGAACTATTTCTCCCTTCTGCCGTCTCGTACGTGCGAAGGAAACTTAATTTTTAGTCACTACAAAAAAAGGCATGAGTGGCACAGGCGACTTTCATGTTGAAAATAATTTTTTAATTTTTATAAGACCTAGCTACGGCCGCAGATGTGGAAACGTACCTATATCTAAATTGTGAACAATTTCTCCCTTCTGCCGTCTCGTACGCGCGAAGAAAACTTAATTTTTAGTCACTACAAAAAAAGGCATGAGTGGCACAGGCGACTTTCATGTTGAGAATAATTTTTTAACTTTTATAAGACCTAGCTACCGCAGCAGATGTGGAAACGTACCTATATCTAAATTGTGAACTATTTCTCCCTTCTGCCGTCTCGTACGTGCGAAGAAAACTTAATTTTTAGTCACTACAAAAAAAGGCATGAGTGGCACAGGCGACTTTCATGTTGAAAATAATTTTTTAATTTTTATAAGACCTAGCTACGGCCGCAGATGTGGAAACGTACCTATATCTAAATTGTGAACAATTTCTCCCTTCTGCCGTCTCGTACGTGCGAAGAAAACTTAATTTTTAGTCACTACAAAAAAAGGCATGAGTGGCACAGGCGACTTTCATGTTGAAAATAATTTTTTAACTTTTATAAGACCTAGCTACCGCAGCAGATGTGGAAACGTACCTATATCTAAATTGTGAACAATTTCTCCCTTCTGCCGTCTCGTACGCGCGAAGAAAACTTAATTTTTAGTCACTACAAAAAAAGGCATGAGTGGCACAGGCGACTTTCATGTTGAGAATAATTTTTTAACTTTTATAAGACCTAGCTACCGCAGCAGATGTGGAAACGTACCTATATCTAAATTGTGAACAATTTCTCCCTTCTGCCGTCTCGTACGTGCGAAGAAAACTTAATTTTTAGTCACTACAAAAAAAGGCATGAGTGGCACAGGCGACTTTCATGTTGAAAATAATTTTTTAATTTTTATAAGACCTAGCTACGGCCGCAGATGTGGAAACGTACCTATATCTAAATTGTGAACAATTTCTCCCTTCTGCCGTCTCGTACGCGCGAAGAAAACTTAATTTTTAGTCACTACAAAAAAAGGCATGAGTGGCACAGGCGACTTTCATGTTGAAAATAATTTTTTAATTTTTATAAGACCTAGCTACGGCCGCAGATGTGGAAACGTACCTATATCTAAATTGTGAACTATTTCTCCCTTCTGCCGTCTCGTACGTGCGAAGAAAACTTAATTTTTAGTCACTACAAAAAAAGGCATGAGTGGCACAGGCGACTTTCATGTTGAAAATAATTTTTTAATTTTTATAAGACCTAGCTACGGCCGCAGATGTGGAAACGTACCTATATCTAAATTGTGAACAATTTCTCCCTTCTGCCGTCTCGTACGCGCGAAGAAAACTTAATTTTTAGTCACTACAAAAAAAGGCATGAGTGGCACAGGCGACTTTCATGTTGAAAATAATTTTTTAATTTTTATAAGACCTAGCTACGGCCGCAGATGTGGAAACGTACCTATATCTAAATTGTGAACAATTTCTCCCTTCTGCCGTCTCGTACGCGCGAAGAAAACTTAATTTTTAGTCACTACAAAAAAAAGGCATGAGTGGCACGGGCGACTTTCATGTTGAAAATAATTTTTTAACTTTTATAAGACCTAGCTACCGCAGCAGATGTGGAAACGTACCTATATCTAAATTGTGAACTATTTCTCCCTTCTGCCGTCTCGTACGTGCGAAGAAAACTTAATTTTTAGTCACTACAAAAAAAGGCATGAGTGGCACAGGCGACTTTCATGTTGAAAATAATTTTTTAATTTTTATAAGACCTAGCTACGGCCGCAGATGTGGAAACGTACCTATATCTAAATTGTGAACAATTTCTCCCTTCTGCCGTCTCGTACGCGCGAAGAAAACTTAATTTTTAGTCACTACAAAAAAAAGGCATGAGTGGCACGGGCGACTTTCATGTTGAAAATAATTTTTTAAATTTTATAAGACCTAGCTACCGCAGCAGATGTGGAAACGTACCTATATCTAAATTGTGAACAATTTCTCCCTTCTGCCGTCTCGTACGCGCGAAGAAAACTTAATTTTTAGTCACTACAAAAAAAAGGCATGAGTGGCACGGGCGACTTTCATGTTGAAAATAATTTTTTAAATTTTATAAGACCTAGCTACCGCAGCAGATGTGGAAACGTACCTATATCTAAATTGTGAACTATTTCTCCCTTCTGCCGTCTCGTACGTGCGAAGAAAACTTAATTTTTAGTCACTACAAAAAAAGGCATGAGTGGCACAGGCGACTTTCATGTTGAAAATAATTTTTTAATTTTTATAAGACCTAGCTACGGCCGCAGATGTGGAAACGTACCTATATCTAAATTGTGAACAATTTCTCCCTTCTGCCGTCTCGTACGTGCGAAGAAAACTTAATTTTTAGTCACTACAAAAAAAGGCATGAGTGGCACAGGCGACTTTCATGTTGAAAATAATTTTTTAACTTTTATAAGACCTAGCCACCGCCGCAGATGTGGAAACGTACCTATATCTAAATTGTGAACAATTTCTCCCTTCTGCCGTCTCGTACGCGCGAAGAAAACTTAATTTTTAGTCACTACAAAAAAAGGCATGAGTGGCACAGGCGACTTTCATGTTGAGAATAATTTTTTAACTTTTATAAGACCTAGCTACCGCAGCAGATGTGGAAACGTACCTATATCTAAATTGTGAACAATTTCTCCCTTCTGCCGTCTCGTACGCGCGAAGAAAACTTAATTTTTAGTCACTACAAAAAAAGGCATGAGTGGCACAGGCGACTTTCATGTTGAGAATAATTTTTTAATTTTTATAAGACCTAGCTACGGCCGCAGATGTGGAAACGTACCTATATCTAAATTGTGAACAATTTCTCCCTTCTGCCGTCTCGTACGTGCGAAGAAAACTTAATTTTTAGTCACTACAAAAAAAGGCATGAGTGGCACAGGCGACTTTCATGTTGAAAATAATTTTTTAATTTTTATAAGACCTAGCTACGGCCGCAGATGTGGAAACGTACCTATATCTAAATTGTGAACAATTTCTCCCTTCTGCCGTCTCGTACGCGCGAAGAAAACTTAATTTTTAGTCACTACAAAAAAAGGCATGAGTGGCACAGGCGACTTTCATGTTGAAAATAATTTTTTAATTTTTATAAGACCTAGCTACGGCCGCAGATGTGGAAACGTACCTATATCTAAATTGTGAACAATTTCTCCCTTCTGCCGTCTCGTACGCGCGAAGAAAACTTAATTTTTAGTCACTACAAAAAAAGGCATGAGTGGCACAGGCGACTTTCATGTTGAGAATAATTTTTTAATTTTTATAAGACCTAGCTACGGCCGCAGATGTGGAAACGTACCTATATCTAAATTGTGAACAATTTCTCCCTTCTGCCGTCTCGTACGTGCGAAGAAAACTTAATTTTTAGTCACTACAAAAAAAGGCATGAGTGGCACAGGCGACTTTCATGTTGAAAATAATTTTTTAATTTTTATAAGACCTAGCTACGGCCGCAGATGTGGAAACGTACCTATATCTAAATTGTGAACAATTTCTCCCTTCTGCCGTCTCGTACGCGCGAAGAAAACTTAATTTTTAGTCACTACAAAAAAAGGCATGAGTGGCACAGGCGACTTTCATGTTGAAAATAATTTTTTAATTTTTATAAGACCTAGCTACGGCCGCAGATGTGGAAACGTACCTATATCTAAATTGTGAACTATTTCTCCCTTCTGCCGTCTCGTACGCGCGAAGAAAACTTAATTTTTAGTCACTACAAAAAAAGGCATGAGTGGCACAGGCGACTTTCATGTTGAAAATAATTTTTTAATTTTTATAAGACCTAGCTACGGCCGCAGATGTGGAAACGTACCTATATCTAAATTGTGAACAATTTCTCCCTTCTGCCGTCTCGTACGCGCGAAGAAAACTTAATTTTTAGTCACTACAAAAAAAAGGCATGAGTGGCACGGGCGACTTTCATGTTGAAAATAATTTTTTAACTTTTATAAGACCTAGCTACCGCAGCAGATGTGGAAACGTACCTATATCTAAATTGTGAACTATTTCTCCCTTCTGCCGTCTCGTACGTGCGAAGAAAACTTAATTTTTAGTCACTACAAAAAAAGGCATGAGTGGCACAGGCGACTTTCATGTTGAAAATAATTTTTTAACTTTTATAAGACCTAGCTACGGCCGCAGATGTGGAAACGTACCTATATCTAAATTGTGAACAATTTCTCCCTTCTGCCGTCTCGTACGCGCGAAGAAAACTTAATTTTTAGTCACTACAAAAAAAAGGCATGAGTGGCACGGGCGACTTTCATGTTGAAAATAATTTTTTAACTTTTATAAGACCTAGCTACCGCAGCAGATGTGGAAACGTACCTATATCTAAATTGTGAACAATTTCTCCCTTCTGCCGTCTCGTACGCGCGAAGAAAACTTAATTTTTAGTCACTACAAAAAAAGGCATGAGTGGCACAGGCGACTTTCATGTTGAGAATAATTTTTTAACTTTTATAAGACCTAGCTACGGCCGCAGATGTGGAAACGTACCTATATCTAAATTGTGAACAATTTCTCCCTTCTGCCGTCTCGTACGCGCGAAGAAAACTTAATTTTTAGTCACTACAAAAAAAGGCATGAGTGGCACAGGCGACTTTCATGTTGAGAATAATTTTTTAACTTTTATAAGACCTAGCTACCGCAGCAGATGTGGAAACGTACCTATATCTAAATTGTGAACAATTTCTCCCTTCTGCCGTCTCGTACGCGCGAAGAAAACTTAATTTTTAGTCACTACAAAAAAAGGCATGAGTGGCACAGGCGACTTTCATGTTGAAAATAATTTTTTAACTTTTATAAGACCTAGCTACCGCAGCAGATGTGGAAACGTACCTATATCTAAATTGTGAACTATTTCTCCCTTCTGCCGTCTCGTACGTGCGAAGAAAACTTAATTTTTAGTCACTACAAAAAAAGGCATGAGTGGCACAGGCGACTTTCATGTTGAAAATAATTTTTTAATTTTTATAAGACCTAGCTACGGCCGCAGATGTGGAAACGTACCTATATCTAAATTGTGAACAATTTCTCCCTTCTGCCGTCTCGTACGCGCGAAGAAAACTTAATTTTTAGTCACTACAAAAAAAGGCATGAGTGGCACAGGCGACTTTCATGTTGAAAATAATTTTTTAACTTTTATAAGACCTAGCTACCGCCGCAGATGTGGAAACGTACCTATATCTAAATTGTGAACAATTTCTCCCTTCTGCCGTCTCGTACGCGCGAAGAAAACTTAATTTTTAGTCACTACAAAAAAAGGCATGAGTGGCACAGGCGACTTTCATGTTGAAAATAATTTTTTAATTTTTATAAGACCTAGCTACGGCCGCAGATGTGGAAACGTACCTATATCTAAATTGTGAACAATTTCTCCCTTCTGCCGTCTCGTACGCGCGAAGAAAACTTAATTTTTAGTCACTACAAAAAAAGGCATGAGTGGCACAGGCGACTTTCATGTTGAGAATAATTTTTTAACTTTTATAAGACCTAGCTACGGCCGCAGATGTGGAAACGTACCTATATCTAAATTGTGAACAATTTCTCCCTTCTGCCGTCTCGTACGCGCGAAGAAAACTTAATTTTTAGTCACTACAAAAAAAGGCATGAGTGGCACAGGCGACTTTCATGTTGAAAATAATTTTTTAACTTTTATAAGACCTAGCCACCGCCGCAGATGTGGAAACGTACCTATATCTAAATTGTGAACAATTTCTCCCTTCTGCCGTCTCGTACGCGCGAAGAAAACTTAATTTTTAGTCACTACAAAAAAAGGCATGAGTGGCACAGGCGACTTTCATGTTGAAAATAATTTTTTAACTTTTATAAGACCTAGCCACCGCCGCAGATGTGGAAACGTACCTATATCTAAATTGTGAACAATTTCTCCCTTCTGCCGTCTCGTACGCGCGAAGAAAACTTAATTTTTAGTCACTACAAAAAAAGGCATGAGTGGCACAGGCGACTTTCATGTTGAAAATAATTTTTTAACTTTTATAAGACCTAGCTACCGCAGCAGATGTGGAAACGTACCTATATCTAAATTGTGAACAATTTCTCCCTTCTGCCGTCTCGTACGCGCGAAGAAAACTTAATTTTTAGTCACTACAAAAAAAGGCATGAGTGGCACAGGCGACTTTCATGTTGAAAATAATTTTTTAATTTTTATAAGACCTAGCTACGGCCGCAGATGTGGAAACGTACCTATATCTAAATTGTGAACAATTTCTCCCTTCTGCCGTCTCGTACGCGCGAAGAAAACTTAATTTTTAGTCACTACAAAAAAAGGCATGAGTGGCACAGGCGACTTTCATGTTGAGAATAATTTTTTAACTTTTATAAGACCTAGCTACGGCCGCAGATGTGGAAACGTACCTATATCTAAATTGTGAACAATTTCTCCCTTCTGCCGTCTCGTACGCGCGAAGAAAACTTAATTTTTAGTCACTACAAAAAAAGGCATGAGTGGCACAGGCGACTTTCATGTTGAAAATAATTTTTTAACTTTTATAAGACCTAGCCACCGCCGCAGATGTGGAAACGTACCTATATCTAAATTGTGAACAATTTCTCCCTTCTGCCGTCTCGTACGCGCGAAGAAAACTTAATTTTTAGTCACTACAAAAAAAGGCATGAGTGGCACAGGCGACTTTCATGTTGAAAATAATTTTTTAACTTTTATAAGACCTAGCCACCGCCGCAGATGTGGAAACGTACCTATATCTAAATTGTGAACAATTTCTCCCTTCTGCCGTCTCGTACGCGCGAAGAAAACTTAATTTTTAGTCACTACAAAAAAAGGCATGAGTGGCACAGGCGACTTTCATGTTGAAAATAATTTTTTAACTTTTATAAGACCTAGCTACCGCAGCAGATGTGGAAACGTACCTATATCTAAATTGTGAACAATTTCTCCCTTCTGCCGTCTCGTACGCGCGAAGAAAACTTAATTTTTAGTCACTACAAAAAAAGGCATGAGTGGCACAGGCGACTTTCATGTTGAAAATAATTTTTTAACTTTTATAAGACCTAGCTACCGCAGCAGATGTGGAAACGTACCTATATCTAAATTGTGAACAATTTCTCCCTTCTGCCGTCTCGTACGCGCGAAGAAAACTTAATTTTTAGTCACTACAAAAAAAGGCATGAGTGGCACAGGCGACTTTCATGTTGAAAATAATTTTTTAACTTTTATAAGACCTAGCCACCGCCGCAGATGTGGAAACGTACCTATATCTAAATTGTGAACAATTTCTCCCTTCTGCCGTCTCGTACGCGCGAAGAAAACTTAATTTTTAGTCACTACAAAAAAAAGGCATGAGTGGCACAGGCGACTTTCATGTTGAAAATAATTTTTTAACTTTTATAAGACCTAGCTACCGCCGCAGATGTGGAAACGTACCTATATCTAAATTGTGAACAATTTCTCCCTTCTGCCGTCTCGTACGCGCGAAGAAAACTTAATTTTTAGTCACTACAAAAAAAAGGCATGAGTGGCACAGGCGACTTTCATGTTGAAAATAATTTTTTAACTTTTATAAGACCTAGCTACCGCAGCAGATGTGGAAACGTACCTATATCTAAATTGTGAACTATTTCTCCCTTCTGCCGTCTCGTACGCGCGAAGAAAACTTAATTTTTAGTCACTACAAAAAAAGGCATGAGTGGCACAGGCGACTTTCATGTTGAGAATAATTTTTTAACTTTTATAAGACCTAGCTACGGCCGCAGATGTGGAAACGTACCTATATCTAAATTGTGAACAATTTCTCCCTTCTGCCGTCTCGTACGCGCGAAGAAAACTTAATTTTTAGTCACTACAAAAAAAGGCATGAGTGGCACAGGCGACTTTCATGTTGAAAATAATTTTTTAACTTTTATAAGACCTAGCTACCGCCGCAGATGTGGAAACGTACCTATATCTAAATTGTGAACAATTTCTCCCTTCTGCCGTCTCGTACGCGCGAAGAAAACTTAATTTTTAGTCACTACAAAAAAAGGCATGAGTGGCACAGGCGACTTTCATGTTGAAAATAATTTTTTAACTTTTATAAGACCTAGCTACCGCAGCAGATGTGGAAACGTACCTATATCTAAATTGTGAACTATTTCTCCCTTCTGCCGTCTCGTACGTGCGAAGAAAACTTAATTTTTAGTCACTACAAAAAAAGGCATGAGTGGCACAGGCGACTTTCATGTTGAAAATAATTTTTTAATTTTTATAAGACCTAGCTACGGCCGCAGATGTGGAAACGTACCTATATCTAAATTGTGAACAATTTCTCCCTTCTGCCGTCTCGTACGCGCGAAGAAAACTTAATTTTTAGTCACTACAAAAAAAGGCATGAGTGGCACAGGCGACTTTCATGTTGAAAATAATTTTTTAACTTTTATAAGACCTAGCTACCGCCGCAGATGTGGAAACGTACCTATATCTAAATTGTGAACAATTTCTCCCTTCTGCCGTCTCGTACGCGCGAAGAAAACTTAATTTTTAGTCACTACAAAAAAAAGGCATGAGTGGCACAGGCGACTTTCATGTTGAAAATAATTTTTTAACTTTTATAAGACCTAGCTACCGCAGCAGATGTGGAAACGTACCTATATCTAAATTGTGAACTATTTCTCCCTTCTGCCGTCTCGTACGTGCGAAGAAAACTTAATTTTTAGTCACTACAAAAAAAGGCATGAGTGGCACAGGCGACTTTCATGTTGAAAATAATTTTTTAATTTTTATAAGACCTAGCTACGGCCGCAGATGTGGAAACGTACCTATATCTAAATTGTGAACAATTTCTCCCTTCTGCCGTCTCGTACGCGCGAAGAAAACTTAATTTTTAGTCACTACAAAAAAAGGCATGAGTGGCACAGGCGACTTTCATGTTGAGAATAATTTTTTAACTTTTATAAGACCTAGCTACCGCCGCAGATGTGGAAACGTACCTATATCTAAATTGTGAACAATTTCTCCCTTCTGCCGTCTCGTACGCGCGAAGAAAACTTAATTTTTAGTCACTACAAAAAAAAGGCATGAGTGGCACGGGCGACTTTCATGTTGAAAATAATTTTTTAACTTTTATAAGACCTAGCTACCGCAGCAGATGTGGAAACGTACCTATATCTAAATTGTGAACTATTTCTCCCTTCTGCCGTCTCGTACGTGCGAAGAAAACTTAATTTTTAGTCACTACAAAAAAAGGCATGAGTGGCACAGGCGACTTTCATGTTGAAAATAATTTTTTAATTTTTATAAGACCTAGCTACGGCCGCAGATGTGGAAACGTACCTATATCTAAATTGTGAACAATTTCTCCCTTCTGCCGTCTCGTACGCGCGAAGAAAACTTAATTTTTAGTCACTACAAAAAAAGGCATGAGTGGCACAGGCGACTTTCATGTTGAAAATAATTTTTTAACTTTTATAAGACCTAGCTACCGCCGCAGATGTGGAAACGTACCTATATCTAAATTGTGAACAATTTCTCCCTTCTGCCGTCTCGTACGCGCGAAGAAAACTTAATTTTTAGTCACTACAAAAAAAGGCATGAGTGGCACAGGCGACTTTCATGTTGAAAATAATTTTTTAATTTTTATAAGACCTAGCTACGGCCGCAGATGTGGAAACGTACCTATATCTAAATTGTGAACAATTTCTCCCTTCTGCCGTCTCGTACGCGCGAAGAAAACTTAATTTTTAGTCACTACAAAAAAAGGCATGAGTGGCACGGGCGACTTTTATGTTGAAAATAATTTTTTAACTTTTATAAGACCTAGCTACCGCAGCAGATGTGGAAACGTACCTATATCTAAATTGTGAACAATTTCTCCCTTCTGCCGTCTCGTACGCGCGAAGAAAACTTAATTTTTAGTCACTACAAAAAAAAGGCATGAGTGGCACGGGCGACTTTCATGTTGAAAATAATTTTTTAACTTTTATAAGACCTAGCTACCGCAGCAGATGTGGAAACGTACCTATATCTAAATTGTGAACAATTTCTCCCTTCTGCCGTCTCGTACGCGCGAAGAAAACTTAATTTTTAGTCACTACAAAAAAAAGGCATGAGTGGCACGGGCGACTTTCATGTTGAAAATAATTTTTTAACTTTTATAAGACCTAGCTACCGCAGCAGATGTGGAAACGTACCTATATCTAAATTGTGAACTATTTCTCCCTTCTGCCGTCTCGTACGTGCGAAGAAAACTTAATTTTTAGTCACTACAAAAAAAGGCATGAGTGGCACAGGCGACTTTCATGTTGAAAATAATTTTTTAATTTTTATAAGACCTAGCTACGGCCGCAGATGTGGAAACGTACCTATATCTAAATTGTGAACAATTTCTCCCTTCTGCCGTCTCGTACGCGCGAAGAAAACTTAATTTTTAGTCACTACAAAAAAAGGCATGAGTGGCACAGGCGACTTTCATGTTGAAAATAATTTTTTAATTTTTATAAGACCTAGCTACGGCCGCAGATGTGGAAACGTACCTATATCTAAATTGTGAACAATTTCTCCCTTCTGCCGTCTCGTACGCGCGAAGAAAACTTAATTTTTAGTCACTACAAAAAAAGGCATGAGTGGCACAGGCGACTTTCATGTTGAAAATAATTTTTTAACTTTTATAAGACCTAGCTACCGCAGCAGATGTGGAAACGTACCTATATCTAAATTGTGAACTATTTCTCCCTTCTGCCGTCTCGTACGTGCGAAGAAAACTTAATTTTTAGTCACTACAAAAAAAGGCATGAGTGGCACAGGCGACTTTCATGTTGAAAATAATTTTTTAACTTTTATAAGACCTAGCTACCGCCGCAGATGTGGAAACGTACCTATATCTAAATTGTGAACAATTTCTCCCTTCTGCCGTCTCGTACGCGCGAAGAAAACTTAATTTTTAGTCACTACAAAAAAAAGGCATGAGTGGCACAGGCGACTTTCATGTTGAAAATATTTTTTAACTTTTATAAGACCTAGCTACCGCAGCAGATGTGGAAACGTACCTATATCTAAATTGTGAACAATTTCTCCCTTCTGCCGTCTCGTACGTGCGAAGAAAACTTAATTTTTAGTCACTACAAAAAAAGGCATGAGTGGCACAGGCGACTTTCATGTTGAAAATAATTTTTTAATTTTTATAAGACCTAGCTACGGCCGCAGATGTGGAAACGTACCTATATCTAAATTGTGAACTATTTCTCCCTTCTGCCGTCTCGTACGCGCGAAGAAAACTTAATTTTTAGTCACTACAAAAAAAGGCATGAGTGGCACAGGCGACTTTCATGTTGAAAATAATTTTTTAACTTTTATAAGACCTAGCTACCGCCGCAGATGTGGAAACGTACCTATATCTAAATTGTGAACAATTTCTCCCTTCTGCCGTCTCGTACGCGCGAAGAAAACTTAATTTTTAGTCACTACAAAAAAAGGCATGAGTGGCACAGGCGACTTTCATGTTGAAAATAATTTTTTAACTTTTATAAGACCTAGCTACCGCCGCAGATGTGGAAACGTACCTATATCTAAATTGTGAACAATTTCTCCCTTCTGCCGTCTCGTACGCGCGAAGAAAACTTAATTTTTAGTCACTACAAAAAAAGGCATGAGTGGCACAGGCGACTTTCATGTTGAAAATAATTTTTTAATTTTTATAAGACCTAGCTACGGCCGCAGATGTGGAAACGTACCTATATCTAAATTGTGAACAATTTCTCCCTTCTGCCGTCTCGTACGCGCGAAGAAAACTTAATTTTTAGTCACTACAAAAAAAGGCATGAGTGGCACAGGCGACTTTCATGTTGAAAATAATTTTTTAACTTTTATAAGACCTAGCTACCGCAGCAGATGTGGAAACGTACCTATATCTAAATTGTGAACTATTTCTCCCTTCTGCCGTCTCGTACGTGCGAAGAAAACTTAATTTTTAGTCACTACAAAAAAAGGCATGAGTGGCACAGGCGACTTTCATGTTGAAAATAATTTTTTAACTTTTATAAGACCTAGCTACCGCCGCAGATGTGGAAACGTACCTATATCTAAATTGTGAACAATTTCTCCCTTCTGCCGTCTCGTACGCGCGAAGAAAACTTAATTTTTAGTCACTACAAAAAAAAGGCATGAGTGGCACAGGCGACTTTCATGTTGAAAATAATTTTTTAACTTTTATAAGACCTAGCTACCGCAGCAGATGTGGAAACGTACCTATATCTAAATTGTGAACAATTTCTCCCTTCTGCCGTCTCGTACGTGCGAAGAAAACTTAATTTTTAGTCACTACAAAAAAAGGCATGAGTGGCACAGGCGACTTTCATGTTGAAAATAATTTTTTAATTTTTATAAGACCTAGCTACGGCCGCAGATGTGGAAACGTACCTATATCTAAATTGTGAACAATTTCTCCCTTCTGCCGTCTCGTACGCGCGAAGAAAACTTAATTTTTAGTCACTACAAAAAAAGGCATGAGTGGCACAGGCGACTTTCATGTTGAAAATAATTTTTTAACTTTTATAAGACCTAGCTACCGCCGCAGATGTGGAAACGTACCTATATCTAAATTGTGAACAATTTCTCCCTTCTGCCGTCTCGTACGCGCGAAGAAAACTTAATTTTTAGTCACTACAAAAAAAGGCATGAGTGGCACAGGCGACTTTCATGTTGAAAATAATTTTTTAACTTTTATAAGACCTAGCTACCGCCGCAGATGTGGAAACGTACCTATATCTAAATTGTGAACAATTTCTCCCTTCTGCCGTCTCGTACGCGCGAAGAAAACTTAATTTTTAGTCACTACAAAAAAAAGGCATGAGTGGCACAGGCGACTTTCATGTTGAAAATAATTTTTTAACTTTTATAAGACCTAGCTACCGCCGCAGATGTGGAAACGTACCTATATCTAAATTGTGAACTATTTCTCCCTTCTGCCGTCTCGTACGTGCGAAGAAAACTTAATTTTTAGTCACTACAAAAAAAAGGCATGAGTGGCACAGGCGACTTTCATGTTGAAAATAATTTTTTAATTTTTATAAGACCTAGCTACGGCCGCAGATGTGGAAACGTACCTATATCTAAATTGTGAACAATTTCTCCCTTCTGCCGTCTCGTACGCGCGAAGAAAACTTAATTTTTAGTCACTACAAAAAAAGGCATGAGTGGCACAGGCGACTTTCATGTTGAAAATAATTTTTTAACTTTTATAAGACCTAGCTACCGCAGCAGATGTGGAAACGTACCTATATCTAAATTGTGAACTATTTCTCCCTTCTGCCGTCTCGTACGTGCGAAGAAAACTTAATTTTTAGTCACTACAAAAAAAGGCATGAGTGGCACAGGCGACTTTCATGTTGAAAATAATTTTTTAACTTTTATAAGACCTAGCTACCGCCGCAGATGTGGAAACGTACCTATATCTAAATTGTGAACAATTTCTCCCTTCTGCCGTCTCGTACGCGCGAAGAAAACTTAATTTTTAGTCACTACAAAAAAAGGCATGAGTGGCACAGGCGACTTTCATGTTGAAAATAATTTTTTAACTTTTATAAGACCTAGCTACCGCCGCAGATGTGGAAACGTACCTATATCTAAATTGTGAACAATTTCTCCCTTCTGCCGTCTCGTACGCGCGAAGAAAACTTAATTTTTAGTCACTACAAAAAAAGGCATGAGTGGCACAGGCGACTTTCATGTTGAAAATAATTTTTTAATTTTTATAAGACCTAGCTACGGCCGCAGATGTGGAAACGTACCTATATCTAAATTGTGAACAATTTCTCCCTTCTGCCGTCTCGTACGCGCGAAGAAAACTTAATTTTTAGTCACTACAAAAAAAGGCATGAGTGGCACGGGCGACTTTTATGTTGAAAATAATTTTTTAACTTTTATAAGACCTAGCTACCGCAGCAGATGTGGAAACGTACCTATATCTAAATTGTGAACAATTTCTCCCTTCTGCCGTCTCGTACGCGCGAAGAAAACTTAATTTTTAGTCACTACAAAAAAAAGGCATGAGTGGCACGGGCGACTTTCATGTTGAAAATAATTTTTTAACTTTTATAAGACCTAGCTACCGCAGCAGATGTGGAAACGTACCTATATCTAAATTGTGAACAATTTCTCCCTTCTGCCGTCTCGTACGCGCGAAGAAAACTTAATTTTTAGTCACTACAAAAAAAAGGCATGAGTGGCACGGGCGACTTTCATGTTGAAAATAATTTTTTAACTTTTATAAGACCTAGCTACCGCAGCAGATGTGGAAACGTACCTATATCTAAATTGTGAACTATTTCTCCCTTCTGCCGTCTCGTACGTGCGAAGAAAACTTAATTTTTAGTCACTACAAAAAAAGGCATGAGTGGCACAGGCGACTTTCATGTTGAAAATAATTTTTTAATTTTTATAAGACCTAGCTACGGCCGCAGATGTGGAAACGTACCTATATCTAAATTGTGAACAATTTCTCCCTTCTGCCGTCTCGTACGCGCGAAGAAAACTTAATTTTTAGTCACTACAAAAAAAGGCATGAGTGGCACAGGCGACTTTCATGTTGAAAATAATTTTTTAATTTTTATAAGACCTAGCTACGGCCGCAGATGTGGAAACGTACCTATATCTAAATTGTGAACAATTTCTCCCTTCTGCCGTCTCGTACGCGCGAAGAAAACTTAATTTTTAGTCACTACAAAAAAAGGCATGAGTGGCACAGGCGACTTTCATGTTGAAAATAATTTTTTAACTTTTATAAGACCTAGCTACCGCAGCAGATGTGGAAACGTACCTATATCTAAATTGTGAACTATTTCTCCCTTCTGCCGTCTCGTACGTGCGAAGAAAACTTAATTTTTAGTCACTACAAAAAAAGGCATGAGTGGCACAGGCGACTTTCATGTTGAAAATAATTTTTTAACTTTTATAAGACCTAGCTACCGCCGCAGATGTGGAAACGTACCTATATCTAAATTGTGAACAATTTCTCCCTTCTGCCGTCTCGTACGCGCGAAGAAAACTTAATTTTTAGTCACTACAAAAAAAAGGCATGAGTGGCACAGGCGACTTTCATGTTGAAAATATTTTTTTAACTTTTATAAGACCTAGCTACCGCAGCAGATGTGGAAACGTACCTATATCTAAATTGTGAACAATTTCTCCCTTCTGCCGTCTCGTACGTGCGAAGAAAACTTAATTTTTAGTCACTACAAAAAAAGGCATGAGTGGCACAGGCGACTTTCATGTTGAAAATAATTTTTTAATTTTTATAAGACCTAGCTACGGCCGCAGATGTGGAAACGTACCTATATCTAAATTGTGAACTATTTCTCCCTTCTGCCGTCTCGTACGCGCGAAGAAAACTTAATTTTTAGTCACTACAAAAAAAGGCATGAGTGGCACAGGCGACTTTCATGTTGAAAATAATTTTTTAACTTTTATAAGACCTAGCTACCGCCGCAGATGTGGAAACGTACCTATATCTAAATTGTGAACAATTTCTCCCTTCTGCCGTCTCGTACGCGCGAAGAAAACTTAATTTTTAGTCACTACAAAAAAAGGCATGAGTGGCACAGGCGACTTTCATGTTGAAAATAATTTTTTAACTTTTATAAGACCTAGCTACCGCCGCAGATGTGGAAACGTACCTATATCTAAATTGTGAACAATTTCTCCCTTCTGCCGTCTCGTACGCGCGAAGAAAACTTAATTTTTAGTCACTACAAAAAAAGGCATGAGTGGCACAGGCGACTTTCATGTTGAAAATAATTTTTTAATTTTTATAAGACCTAGCTACGGCCGCAGATGTGGAAACGTACCTATATCTAAATTGTGAACAATTTCTCCCTTCTGCCGTCTCGTACGCGCGAAGAAAACTTAATTTTTAGTCACTACAAAAAAAGGCATGAGTGGCACAGGCGACTTTCATGTTGAAAATAATTTTTTAACTTTTATAAGACCTAGCTACCGCCGCAGATGTGGAAACGTACCTATATCTAAATTGTGAACAATTTCTCCCTTCTGCCGTCTCGTACGCGCGAAGAAAACTTAATTTTTAGTCACTACAAAAAAAGGCATGAGTGGCACAGGCGACTTTCATGTTGAAAATAATTTTTTAACTTTTATAAGACCTAGCTACCGCAGCAGATGTGGAAACGTACCTATATCTAAATTGTGAACTATTTCTCCCTTCTGCCGTCTCGTACGTGCGAAGAAAACTTAATTTTTAGTCACTACAAAAAAAGGCATGAGTGGCACAGGCGACTTTCATGTTGAAAATAATTTTTTAACTTTTATAAGACCTAGCTACCGCCGCAGATGTGGAAACGTACCTATATCTAAATTGTGAACAATTTCTCCCTTCTGCCGTCTCGTACGCGCGAAGAAAACTTAATTTTTAGTCACTACAAAAAAAAGGCATGAGTGGCACAGGCGACTTTCATGTTGAAAATAATTTTTTAACTTTTATAAGACCTAGCTACCGCCGCAGATGTGGAAACGTACCTATATCTAAATTGTGAACAATTTCTCCCTTCTGCCGTCTCGTACGCGCGAAGAAAACTTAATTTTTAGTCACTACAAAAAAAGGCATGAGTGGCACAGGCGACTTTCATGTTGAAAATAATTTTTTAATTTTTATAAGACCTAGCTACGGCCGCAGATGTGGAAACGTACCTATATCTAAATTGTGAACAATTTCTCCCTTCTGCCGTCTCGTACGCGCGAAGAAAACTTAATTTTTAGTCACTACAAAAAAAGGCATGAGTGGCACAGGCGACTTTCATGTTGAAAATAATTTTTTAACTTTTATAAGACCTAGCTACCGCCGCAGATGTGGAAACGTACCTATATCTAAATTGTGAACAATTTCTCCCTTCTGCCGTCTCGTACGCGCGAAGAAAACTTAATTTTTAGTCACTACAAAAAAAGGCATGAGTGGCACAGGCGACTTTCATGTTGAAAATAATTTTTTAACTTTTATAAGACCTAGCTACCGCCGCAGATGTGGAAACGTACCTATATCTAAATTGTGAACAATTTCTCCCTTCTGCCGTCTCGTACGCGCGAAGAAAACTTAATTTTTAGTCACTACAAAAAAAGGCATGAGTGGCACAGGCGACTTTCATGTTGAAAATAATTTTTTAATTTTTATAAGACCTAGCTACGGCCGCAGATGTGGAAACGTACCTATATCTAAATTGTGAACAATTTCTCCCTTCTGCCGTCTCGTACGCGCGAAGAAAACTTAATTTTTAGTCACTACAAAAAAAGGCATGAGTGGCACAGGCGACTTTCATGTTGAAAATAATTTTTTAACTTTTATAAGACCTAGCTACCGCAGCAGATGTGGAAACGTACCTATATCTAAATTGTGAACTATTTCTCCCTTCTGCCGTCTCGTACGTGCGAAGAAAACTTAATTTTTAGTCACTACAAAAAAAGGCATGAGTGGCACAGGCGACTTTCATGTTGAAAATAATTTTTTAACTTTTATAAGACCTAGCTACCGCCGCAGATGTGGAAACGTACCTATATCTAAATTGTGAACAATTTCTCCCTTCTGCCGTCTCGTACGCGCGAAGAAAACTTAATTTTTAGTCACTACAAAAAAAAGGCATGAGTGGCACAGGCGACTTTCATGTTGAAAATAATTTTTTAACTTTTATAAGACCTAGCTACCGCAGCAGATGTGGAAACGTACCTATATCTAAATTGTGAACAATTTCTCCCTTCTGCCGTCTCGTACGTGCGAAGAAAACTTAATTTTTAGTCACTACAAAAAAAGGCATGAGTGGCACAGGCGACTTTCATGTTGAAAATAATTTTTTAATTTTTATAAGACCTAGCTACGGCCGCAGATGTGGAAACGTACCTATATCTAAATTGTGAACAATTTCTCCCTTCTGCCGTCTCGTACGCGCGAAGAAAACTTAATTTTTAGTCACTACAAAAAAAGGCATGAGTGGCACAGGCGACTTTCATGTTGAAAATAATTTTTTAACTTTTATAAGACCTAGCTACCGCCGCAGATGTGGAAACGTACCTATATCTAAATTGTGAACAATTTCTCCCTTCTGCCGTCTCGTACGCGCGAAGAAAACTTAATTTTTAGTCACTACAAAAAAAGGCATGAGTGGCACAGGCGACTTTCATGTTGAAAATAATTTTTTAACTTTTATAAGACCTAGCTACCGCCGCAGATGTGGAAACGTACCTATATCTAAATTGTGAACAATTTCTCCCTTCTGCCGTCTCGTACGCGCGAAGAAAACTTAATTTTTAGTCACTACAAAAAAAAGGCATGAGTGGCACAGGCGACTTTCATGTTGAAAATAATTTTTTAACTTTTATAAGACCTAGCTACCGCCGCAGATGTGGAAACGTACCTATATCTAAATTGTGAACTATTTCTCCCTTCTGCCGTCTCGTACGTGCGAAGAAAACTTAATTTTTAGTCACTACAAAAAAAGGCATGAGTGGCACAGGCGACTTTCATGTTGAAAATAATTTTTTAATTTTTATAAGACCTAGCTACGGCCGCAGATGTGGAAACGTACCTATATCTAAATTGTGAACAATTTCTCCCTTCTGCCGTCTCGTACGCGCGAAGAAAACTTAATTTTTAGTCACTACAAAAAAAAGGCATGAGTGGCACAGGCGACTTTCATGTTGAAAATAATTTTTTAACTTTTATAAGACCTAGCTACCGCCGCAGATGTGGAAACGTACCTATATCTAAATTGTGAACTATTTCTCCCTTCTGCCGTCTCGTACGTGCAAAGAAAACTTAATTTTTAGTCACTACAAAAAAAGGCATGAGTGGCACAGGCGACTTTCATGTTGAAAATAATTTTTTAACTTTTATAAGACCTAGCTACCGCCGCAGATGTGGAAACGTACCTATATCTAAATTGTGAACTATTTCTCCATTCTACCGTCTCGTATGTGCGAAGAAAACTTAATTTTTTAGGACATTCCCTATCTATCGAATGTCACAGATTATGGATGGTAGTTGCTGAATAATTGCTACACCTTCAAATGGTTTGAAGGTGATGAAATACCAGAGTGCGTTGGGGACGTTCTCCTGGAGACCCCAGTGAATGAAGTCACTCAAGGTACAATATATCTTTTAATACTATTTTATATGCACACAGGATTCGTTAAGAAGAAAAACAGATCTTTATTGCCACTTTCAAAAAAAAACACACTGAAATGGATTTAATATCGTATGATTTGATTACAATTCTTGAAAAAACTTCATGACGTTATATGACATCATTGTGTACAATATTACGTTATTGTGATTATTTCTGCAGATGGAGACGACGGTGACAGCGAAATGTCTGATGAGGATTATAGCAGTGATGACGATGATGAATGCAACACAAGTGATATTGATGCAGATATTGATGTGATATTGAATGCAGATAAGAATATCGATGATTACGATGATGATGATGAAGGTCATGAAAATGAAGGGAACACTTGAAGTGAAGGCAGTACAAACTGATGTTATATTTTTTTTCTGATTAAAATGTATTTTTTTCTTGGTGTAATTCGAAACTGTTATTAAAGTTTTAAAATTGTTTTATTAATCATGTTCTAGTACCTTAGACACTTGTGTTCTTTGTCATAATGCTTTAAAAAATATTTTGTTCAAGAATAGTAAAATGGCATGAACGAGCCAATGATGGCAATTTTTGAAGACTTGTCCGATGAAATTTTTTACGAAAATCGTAACGTCTTCAACCAGGGGTCGAACCCGGACCACTCAGTTTGATTTGTCATCAACTTTACCTTAATGGTGAGAATAAGTCAACTCGTGTAATTCAATGCCTTGAGCGGTATCAGGCATAGGGGTAGTTGTTTCGGATTGACATATAATTTATAAAACTTATACGAAAACTTTAATGTGAAGATAACTTGTGAGTCTTATAAAAATTAAAAAAATTATTTTCAACATGAAAGTCGCTAGTGCCACTCATGCCTTTTTTTGTAGTGACTAAAAATTAAGTTTTCTTCGCGCGTACGAGACGGCAAAAGGGAGAAATTGTTCACAATTTAGATATAGGTACGTTTCCACATCTGCGGCGGTAGCTAGGTCTTATAAAATTTATAATAAATTATTTTTAACATGAAAGTCGCCTGTGCTACTTATGCCTTTTTTGGTAGAGACTAAAAATTAAGTTTTCTTCGCACATACGAGACGGCAGAATGGAGAAATAGTTCACAATTTAGATATAGGTACGTTTCCACATCTGTGGCGGTAGCTAGGTCTTATAAATAAAAAAAATATTTTTAACATGAAAGTCGCCTGGTTCCACTCATGCCTTTTTTTGAAGTGACTAAAAATTAAGTTTTCTTCGCGCGTACGAGACGGCAGAAGGGAGAAATTGTTCACAATTTAGATATAGGTACGTTTCCACATCTGCGGGGGTAGGTCTCATAAAAATTAAAAAAATATTTTTAACATGAAAGTCGCCTGTGCCACTCATGCCTTTTTTTATAGTGACTAAAAATTAAGTTTTCTTCGCACGTACGAGACGGCAGAAGGGAGAAATAGTTCACAATTTAGATATAGGTACGTTTCCACATCTGTGGCGGTAGCTAGGTCTTATAAATAAAAAAAATATTTTTAACATGAAAGTCGCCTGGTTCCACTCATGCCTTTTTTTGAAGTGATTTAAAATTAAGTTTTCTTCGCGCATACGAGACGGCAAAAGGGAGAAATTGTTCACAATTTAGATATAGGTACGTTTCCACATCTGCGGCGGTAGCTAGGTCTTATAAAATTTATAATAAATTATTTGCAACATGAAAGTCGCCTGTGCTACTTATGCCTTTTTTGGTAGTCACTAAAAATTAAGTTTTCTTCACACATACGAGACGGCATAAGGGAGAAAGTCATCTAAATTAACTCGAATTTTCCAACACAATTTCCAATCATTTTCTCGACGAAAACGGCCACCTACCCTTATGCCATTACAAATAATACCTATTTTCATTGCTATCTTTATGTTGCTCTTGATTGCATAGAAGAGAAAATCGTGGACCGAAGCTAAAAATTGTGCGCAAATTTTCCGCCGCCTAATTATTTCCCCCCGCTAGTGGCGCTTATGCCAATTTTTTTGCTTACTCTTACCGTTAAACCTTTCATACTTCCAATGGGCATAAGGGAGAAAATCACGGACAATTTTTTTTTTCTCACAAATTTGCATAATGATTAAACCCCTTTGGGCACTAGGAGCACTTATGCCTAATTTTTTTTTCTGATAAAATAGATATTTCCCTATTGTTTCATAAGCATGGCATAAGAGAGAAAATCGTCGCACCACACGTCTTTTTATTTTTTAAAGAAAAATCGATAATAAAAAAAAGCAACCTGCTTCAGATTTAAAATTCAACTTTTTTTAATAAGCCCGAGTGTATCTATCAGTACTCTTAGAGGCATAAGGGAGAAAATCGTAGTTGAACTTCAGATTAATATCCCACGGTCTATATAGGTTCCATAAAGTTATTGAACACATAATGTCTAGTGCCGTTTCTGAAAGCATTCGTTCTGTAAGTTATAGATTCAATAAGTATTGGTTCGACAAGCAATTTTTCTATTGTAACACAGATGGCGATAATCTCGGAACGTCATATTTGCGTAGAAATGCGCGTTTTAGAAATTGCATAAGACAATCGAAATCTCTGATACGTACGCGACGTTACAGGGAATATGCCCAGTAGTTGTGCTAATATTTTCCTAAAAACAAAATATCATCAGTATGACTGCCAATCTTTCAAATGTAAACAGTATGCATGGTCGGATTGAAGTATCTGTTTATGACTATGGGTGCAACAATTACAAGAATCTTAAGGTTTTCATTAAACTTGTAGAGTATTGTTTATATCGTATTTATATTTTCAAACTTAAAATCCCTCTGACTACATATCTGGCCATCATCGGTTAGACGATTTTGCAGTGCATTACGTTCAGTACGTCCCTGGTTGGTCCAAAGGTATTACCTCATGTTTTAGGACACGGTTCTCGATGCAAAAGTATCGGGAATGCTCAACCTATCCAATCTATAGGTCCTGAGTTCCTTTCAATCATTTGAGGTTTTATGTAACGTTATTCGATTAGGTTAAAATGGAAAATACGTATAGTCTTTACGAAGCCAGTGTAACAACCAACATATATACAAGCTTATACGGGTATCGATCGATAACAACATATACGGCATGCTTGATACATGATACGTTATTTAGCGAACTCGTCCTGTAGAGTCCTCCCATTCCAGTTCCACGCTGAGCAAGTCACACGCCTAAATATTGTCAATAGTTTACTTTTCTCGCTTGTGCTGTAGTGGATCCATAAACGTTTTGGACGACTGGATCCTTCCTAGAACGTCTCGAACACGTGTCTTCAGTCTTTTACCAGTGTTGGCACGGTTTACATCACCGAGACAGGTTATAGAGGTATTTTATTTGTTTTTAAGTTAATTTATCATAATCATATAATTTGCCGTTCGTTTTTATATTTATAATAATAGTTAATTGTAATCGGAATGGCGTTTTGGAGACCGTGGGCGACAGAAACAGTGCGAGTTGATGTGGAAAACGTGACTACTCAACCATCTTGCTCTTCCTCGTCTCCTTCTTGGAAGTTTACAAATAAGGATCTACATCCTCAATTACAAACAGTAATTTTAAATATGTTTAAGCGCCTACAAAAAAGACACCCTGAACAATCGGTTCGCTGCTTAATTTTAGAAATTTCAGACTTGACATTAATTCCATATTCTTCAATTTATAAAATAATTCAGCGAGGAATTGTAGATCATCATCAAAATAGATTAGGTAAACAAAAGAAGTTCAAAGCATTAGATGACGCTGCTAAAGACGTTATACGCAGAACCGTTTACGATTTTTATGCTAGAAACAAGGTGCCCACTTTACTATAAATTTTTCAAAAATTACAGTCTTTTGAGGAATATAAATATAATCCTTTAGACACTTTAAGGTCAATTCTGTTAAGTTGCGGATTTAAACACAAAAAATTAGATTCTCGAATGGTCATCATGGAGTCACCTCGTATTGTTGCTTTGCGTCAGGATTATTTGAGACAAATTAGGTCATTTCGGGAATCAGGTAGCAACTTTGTATATTTAGACGAAACATGGTTTGACACCCATGAAGTAATTCAACGTGGTTGGGTTGATGACAGCAACAACTGTAAATTAAATACACCCAGTTCTAGGGGAAATCGGGTGGTAATTTTACATGCAGGAAACGAAAACGGTTTTGTGCCTAATGCTTTGCTTCTTTCCGCCAAGAATATCGATAAGAGTTTCGCCGATTATCATCAGGATATGGATGCCGAATTGTTTGAAAGGTGGTTTAAAGATCGACTTCTGTCCAATATTCCTAATAATACAGTTATAGTTCTTGATAACGCTTCATATCATTCTCGTCAAATTAATAAAATTCCTAATAGTTGTTCCAGGAAATCACTTATCATCGAATTTCTTCACAGCAAAAATATTCCTATAGCTTCAAACATCCGTACAAAAAAACAGCTTCTTGAAATTCTTAAATCTTGTACTTTCAAAAAGGAGTATGCTCTTGATGAGCTTGCTGAGGATAAAGGTCATTGTGTTCTTCGACTACCTCCCTACTACAGTATTTTTAATCCCATGAATTAATTTGGGCTAACGTCAAGGATCGCTTGCGGAACACAAACCACAGTCCTACTTTCACTAACATTGTTTTTGAGAACATTGAAACTGTCTTTAGGGATGATTCTTACAAACAAATTTGGCAAAATTGCATTTCGCATGTAATTAAATAAGAGGAAGAATATTACGTTTTACCACCTATTAACCCCATTGTCATTCGTCCCGGCTCCGAATCTTCTTCTGAAGATTACGATTAATTATTTAATGTTTAAACTCAATTATTTTGCAATAATTCATGTAAAATTTTTCTATAAAATTTTACTGACTAAGTGAGTAAAAAATATTCCGCGCGCCTATGGAGGCGGCTCGTTTATGTTCTTCTTTCTCGTCGGCAGCCCGTTGTTACACTGGCCTCGTAAAAACTATACAATATGCTATAATTTAACTCTTGAACGCAGAAACAAAGAAAGCTAAGAAAGCTTGTAATTGAAGTGAACGCAATTTTAGGAAAGACCAAGTTCACAAATTTCTGTTAATATTGTGTATTAATTTATAGCTATTCCTTAAGTTTTCTTAAGTATTGCTAAATTACACATAAAAGGAGGTTAGTTTCGGATCGTATTCGAAGCAACTCCGAGCTTAGTAATTTGAGGTTAATTTAGTTTTATTATGCATAATTTCTAAGATTTCAAGTACATGAAACACAGGTAGGTAATGCTATTTATAATAACGTGTCGTTATACAATGTGTATATGTGGGCAGGTACATTTTTCTTATATCTTTATAATGTATTTATTGTTTTACATAAACATTTACATACATATGTACACGTACATTTATATAAATATAATTAAAAATGTGTACCTAATCTTTGCCATACATGGGTAATTGGTCATGAAATTTAAACTGTAATATTTAAATTGAAATTTTCGGCGACGCGTATCACTAAATAGGTGCAAATAAACTATTGTGGCTTGAAATCCGTATGTTGCGCTTAGCGTATCAACCACCTATTAATATTAGCTTTTATAGTTCTTGAAAAATGGGAGAAATTTAATTTTTTTATTTTTCTACTCTTATTTCCTGAAAATGAAGTTAATTTCAGTAATTCTCTAGATCAGTTCGTTTATATTTAACATGCATTAGCTAATTCTTGCGCTTCAGTTTCTAAAGGTTTCAAAAAGTACTTCAAATGATTTGTTAGAGCAAAGTAAATTCAAGGGACATATGCACGGCACCAATTTTGTGTTAAAATCCTGCAAGTTCTTTGTTGGTATTAATTAACAAATCCCATAATAGTCTCATTTTCTGAGAGAGAGTCAACAAGGTCTCTCGACAGTTCCAACAAGTCTGCTTCCTTTACTTCCAGATTTTACGAGACGTTTCCATCCATTTAACTGGTTGTGTGTTCAACTATGTAAATGATGAGAAGGTCTAGAAAGCTCTTACATGACTGCCGCATGCGATTTGATATCTTTTAACTTTCTGGAGTTATGTAGTGAACTTTGTTTAAAAGTTTTTAAGTTTCTTCGGTGATAATGGTTTTCAGGTATTAGAGCTGGCTTGACACATATAAACCAGAACCTTGTAATGTTCTTCTACCCAACATCCACATTGGTAACGTTACGGATCCACATTAACTCTAATCACGAGTAGTTAACATGTCGCTTTCACTTGAAACTGCAGTGTAAGTACAAAGGAACATCCCACCAAAACACTATCCAATGTTTTAGATAAAAGGAGTCGTCTATCCTTTGTTCAAAAGACTTGCGCGAAAAAGTGGAGTTCTGCAAATCGCCGCCGTGCTTTTCCAACAAATTCGCGCAAGGATTCAGTCGGACGCGCGCCTCTCTGATCTCGAGAACTTTAGGAGGTGTAGCGTTACCGCGGAAACTTCGAACGGGAGAAATTATCGCCCAGATACGCCACGGGGAAGTTACGTAAAGCTTAAGGGACACTTACCGCAGTTGACTTCCGGCGGCCGAAATAAATTTTAACAGAACATATTCGAGTGAGGTGAGTTTGGTGTCGGAAAGGGGGGAAAGAACGGAATATTTTAAATTTGACGGAAGGATGTTTCGTAATGAAAATATCTTCTAATATTATCTGACTTTAATCGTTTCTCAACTTGTACCAAGGCGTCAAATATGTTAAAAAAATTTAAAAAAGGACAAAAAATGTAATGAGAGTTAAAAAAATATGTGACATTAATGATGACATTTACAACGACTTATTATTCACACATCATTTTTCATTTTAATTAGCTAATATCGTGTCGGTTAATTTCTTACACTTACTTGCTTTTGGAACCTTCAAACCTCGAGTACTGAAACCAAAAATATGTAACAAAACCTGTTATCTGTTTTTCAAATAATCCTTTATCCTTCAGAATTTAGTTGCCTTAATTGCCAGTGTGTATTCAATTTTCTATTAGCGACAAATTGCCCATCATAAATCCTTTTGGATTCTGGCGACGCACTCTTCTATCATTTGATACGTGACGGGAGTGTCTGCGTGCTGCCATTAGAAGATAATTAAAAGTAAGTGGGTCCACTCTTCGTTAAAACAATATCACATAATGGATGAATTTATGTTTGTTTTAATTGCAACTTTGATGGCAGTTAAAATTAAAAAACTTGAATTGGAGAGTTTAGATCATAGAGAATTAAGGTTGGAGCAAATGGAAGCAGTTTTCCTATAACAAAGTCTAAGTATATGTATTCTTGAAAGTAAACGATCAATTATTAGTTACCTTACTGGTAATATTTTCATTAACACATATTGTAAGTGAGCTACACACAAGTTAAAAGCTTAATTTTGTAAGCAAATATTACTTAATTGACGTTTTGTTGTTACCTAACTTATTCTAATTCGCAACTAAAAAAATTAATACATGAGAGATTCCATGCCAACTGATCCACAAGTGAATGGGGTGGTTTCCAAATCGCTACCAAAAATATTGCATCTTCTCCGAGATGCCAAAATATCTTAAAACCCAAATTTTCAGCTAGTAATTTTGCGCCAGTCGATTTCTAAGTGGAATTTTGTTTCTTCTTCCATTTTTTCGCGGTCCATGACAAATTTTGGTTTCTGGAATGCCAGAGTGTAATTTTGTTCGAGGAAAACTTCCAGATATGCTACGTCGACGTAAAATTTTCCGAGGAATCCGTTCCCGCTATCAGAATTACGATTAGATGCTTTCCCGAGCGGACATAACTGTCCGGTGTGTATTTGCGTTTATAGTATAAAAATCGGCAAAAAAATTATTTTTTTTGAAAAATCTTTCTCCCCCTTTCAACCTTTTAAAAGGTCATGCAAATGGTCATCTTGACATCTTTTCTCTCCAAACTTCGCACCATTTAGGATAAAGGGGCGTTTCGAGACTATTTCGAAGTATTGGAGCTCTATTTTCTTTATCCGTGAATTTGGGAAGCAAAAAATCAGTCTAAATGAACAATAATCAAATTGTTACAAGAAGAAAATTACCTGCTAGTTCAACTGATACAGCTGGGGCTCTATAAAATATACAAAATATATAAAGCATAGAAAAGAAACAGTCTGATTAATGAGTCGCAAAAAACTAGGAATTTCTCCAGATTAAATGGAATCATTGGATTTACTACGTAGCGGGACGCCAGTCATATTCATGGATTTATAACGGTCAATGCAGTACAAAACAAATGTATTTTCAAGTTAGACTTTATTGATTTATTTAATGGTAAATATATTTTTATAAAGCGTGGGAGTCAACGCTAAATTTGCTGAAATTTGCTTCAATCTTTTGTTTTTGAACTTTACCCAAAGTAAATCTTTTCTGCGAGTTGCGTTTTTCAGTGCGCTTCACCTTACAAATAACATGTGGGAAAGCTATAGTCAACCGTCAACCAGATTGTGAACTCCGGAATAAAGTAGGTACACTTTGGTACTAGGATCCAAGCTAAGTACGAATATTTCTGCCACAAGATCTTCGTTAGCCAAAATTATATTACCCAAATGCCAGTTGTTATTGAATACAAAAGCAACATATAAGTTTGTCTTCCATAGTTTCACCACTTTACCTCTGATATCAATGAGCAATGCCCACTTTTTATCCATACTACTAGTGTGTTTACATTTTATGATTTGCTTATCATGTACACAAAACTGGTGGAAACCTCTCTTGCCGGGAATCGTTTTTGCTTGCCTCTTGAAAATACTCAAAATTTATCATTACTTACAAAATTTGGGAAGCTCATTCACAGTCAAGATTTGGTTAGAATAGAGTTGTTTCAAACTCGAGATAGCAGCTTGCCGCTTGATCATGCCCCAAACAGTAATTAATAAAAACATTTGCTTTTTTACAGAGGACCTGAAGCAAGATGCTTCTGTTGTGAAAGTTTTCATCGAAAAAGTATTTAAATATGTTAGAAAACAATTTCCAGATGTCAGATATTTTGAGTTCTTCAGCGATGGATGCGGGGGTCAATATAAAAACGCGGAAATTTTTGCTTCTTACACGAATTTCAAGAGAATTTTTAATTATTATGAAGTGGAATTACTTTGCCACATCACATGGAAAATCGGCTTGTGATGGAATTAGGGGCATGATCAAGTGGCAAGCTGCTATCGCGAGTTTGAAACGACCCTATTCAAACCAAATCTTGACTGAATAAGCTTCTCAAATTTTGTGAAAAAAACATCATGCCTGTCTTGTGTCAATATTTCGCTTCAGATGAAATAGAATCAGTTAGGAGTAATTTCAAGAGGCAAGCAAAAACGATTCCCGGCAAGAGAGGTTTCCACCAGTTTTGTGTACATGATAAGCAAATCATCAAATGTGAACACACTAGTAGTATGGATAAAAAGTGGGCATTGCTCATTGATATGAGAGTTAAAGTGGTGAAACTATGGAAGACAAATTTACATGTTGCTTTTGTATTCAATAACGACTGGCATTTGGGTTATATAATTGTGGCTAACGAAGATCTTGTGGCAGAAATATGCGTACTTAGCTTGGATCCTAGTACCAAAATGTACCTACTTTATTCCGGAGTTCACCATCTGGTTGACTATAGCTTTCCCACATGTTATTTGTAAGGTGAAGCGCACTGAAAAACGCAACTCGCAGAAAAGATTTACTTTGGGTAAAGCTCAAATACAAAAGATTGAAGCAAATTTCAGCAAATTTAGCGTTGACTCCCCCGCTCTATAAAAATATATTTACCATTAAATAAATCAATAAAGTATAACTTGAAAATACATTTGTTTTGTACTGCATTGACCGTTATAAATCCATGAATATGATTGGCGTCCCGCTACGTAGTAAATCCAATGATTCCATTTAATCTGGAGAAATTCCTACGTTTTTGCGACTCATTAATCAGACTGTTTCTTTTCTATGCTTTATATATTTTGTATATTTTATAGAGCCCCAGCTGTATCAGTTGAACTAGCAGGTAATTTTCCTCTGGTAACAATTTGATTATTGTTCATTTAGACTGATTTTTTGCTTCCCAAATTCACGGAGAAAGAAAATAGAGCTCCAATACTTCGAAATAGTCTCGAAACGCCCCTTTATCTTAAATGGAGCGAAGTTTGGAGAGAAAAGATGTCAAGATGGCCATTTGCATGACCTTTTAAAAAGTTGAAAGGGGGAAAAAATTTTTTGAAAAAAAATTTTTTTGCCGATTTTTGTACTACGCAAATACACACCGGAAATTTATGTTTCTCTTAAAGTACTTGAAAAAAGGAATATTTTGACTTATCGCAGAAAATTTATAAAAAATAAACTTTTTAGTTACGGCCATCTGAGGAAAAATCAGTTTTTCTCGATTTTCCGCTCGGGAAAGCATCTAATTGTAATTCTGATGGCGGGAATGTATTCCTCGGAAAATTTTACGTCGACGTAGCATATCTGGAAATTTTCCTGGAACAAAATTACACTCTGGCATTCCAGAAACCAAAATTTGTCATGGACCGCAAAAAAATGGAAGAAGAAACAAAATTCCACATAGAAATCGACTGGGGCAAAATTACTAGCTGAAAATTTGGGTTTCAAGATATTTTGGCATCCCGAAGAAGATGCAATATTTTTGGTAGCGATTTGGAAACCACCCCATTCACTTGTGGATAAGTTGGCATGGAATCTCTCATATATTTTTCATCCATCATTCATCTTTAACATGTCACCGTTTTTCTTAAAGCACAAAGAATGAGCAATAATTTATACAATTATGATATTTAGAACTATTAGAACAAATGCTTCATATACATATGTGTATTTATGTTAATACGTTACCATTTCAAACTGTAATTGTTGAAATACCTACATTTGTCACCTCTCTCCCTTATTCCTAATCTATTTATTTGGATTATTATTATTTAAACTATCCAAGTTCTGTGCGTAGAATAATATCAAATATACAGTTTTGCTCGGTCTGGAAACACATTATGTAAAGTAAATATACTAATTTCTATTTATCTTGTACGCTCTCTATGAGTAAATTAAGCCCGGAGTTACACTTCCCAATGTTCAATATTAATACTGAAAACAAACTTTGAAAGGAAACGTCTGGATCGTCATGCGAAAACGTTTCAATATTCATTTGAGCTTTCTTTTGTAAATGTCGGTTCTGTCGGTCAACTTTAATTAAGCTGCTTAAAATTGTATACAGGGTGTCCGCAGAAAGGGGTCGATCCGTTAATCGTAAATTCTTTGGGCAAAAATAATAATACTTTATTATGTCATTTTTCATTTTGGGTCTCCATATTCATAGGAGTCATGGGTCTCCATATATAGGGCGCCAAATATTTATTGGGATATAATATAATGATATACCTAATATAACAATAGCAATTTTTAATTTGATACCGTCTAAAAAATCATCTTTTTGGGAAAAACAAACCAAACATCAGCAATTTTCAAATAATTACAATATAGGGGTGTAGTATTTACTAACCCCTTGTACTGCGCTTCCAAGCTATTTTTTAAAATCTATCATTTTGGAATATTTTTGATTCCTGTACAATTTCGAGAAAATGACTCGTTTGTGAAAGAATGTCAAATTTATAACAGTGAACTAATAATAATACATGTTTCGCTTACATTTCTTCCGTAAGAGCAGACAGAAAGCAATAGTTTTCAATTATCTCAAAAACCACAAATTTTGTCCACATTTTAGGAGTCTAAAAGTATTTCCATATAAACGATTAAACACGATAACATGGAAGTTTTATTATTTGTTCATTTTTACCACAAAAAGCAACTTTTTATGCTAAAGTAATGCTTACTGCACTTTAGAAATTAGCATTGTAGTGAATACTCGAATGGATCAATGGGGATAGATGGGAGGTTTCATTTTGGGTAACCACTGCGATTTGGAGATCATCATTCATATGCGATAAGGCCGATAAGGAATCAGAGATAGAATTAACTTCGTTTCTTCTTCTGAGATGTCTTTTATCTCCTCTGGTGACCATAAAAATTTCCCCTCTTTAGAAGACTACTAGAGATATAAGACAGTTGTCAAATTTAAATTTCAACGCCCTATATATCGAACACGGAAAGGCTAAAAGGAAAAATGGCATTATAAAGTCATGCTTTTGTTTAAAGGATATTATATGGTTAACTAACTGGCCTCGTCTTAGCGGGGCCAGTTTAGCACTGTACACATGAATTTTATCGCACTTTAGACATGAATTTATTAACCTATTTAATTTTTTTTTCATTTTGCGGCTCAGTTGCCTCAGATTATATTGGCTATTGCCAATAGATTAACGTTATTCATCTGTAATCTCCATTTATTAATTTGTGATCGTTAAGACGGGTCGTTTACAATTCACATATTTTTGATCGAGATAATCTTTGTTCTCTTGCTTCTCATGTTATGTAATCTTGCTATTTTAAGTTAACATTTTACCTAAACTACATACACATCTAAAAACAATTCATACCTATTTGATCACCTAACTTCCCTCTCCTGCACATAACTCAATATTTAGTGTATTCAAATGATAATACATATAAGTAGTTAATAATGAATAATGACACGTCCTAAAATGTGACCGATTTCCATAAAAATATGTTCGTTAAAATCATCATACACATCAACATACCCGGCTTCGTTCGGACCAAATCTTACCCCTATTTTCCACCCTATTAGAACGTAATTATTGATCTTACCCCAATTTTCCGTCCCTTAGAAAGTAAGTTTAGGATTATCGGACCTATCTCGGTCATCTGGGAGCCCAATCTACTGTGCGATCGAATAAAAAAATAGTCAAAGCAGGCCATGAGCTAAAATACGCATGTCTTTTCCTAAAATTCTTCTTCTTCAGGTTAATAATTACAAATGTCAAGTTGACGTACATTGACACGAGACGATGTTGTGGAAGCAAATCAAAAGGTTCTTTTAGAATTCTATTTTAGAAATGGAGTGAAGCTGGAAAACGGCTAATGGCAATATTCGTATGTTGCCTTTTACGAAGAATTCCAGAAACATTTTCCCGCCGAAGATGCCAATCACTCATATGACGCTGTCAAAATTTAACTTTAAGTTTGACTTTGTCAGTGTCAATCAGTATTTTCCGTTGTCTGTATTTTTAAATTTACGAACTAAGTAAAGACATGCGGCTTTTCTTTCATGGCCTGATTTGACTATTTTTTTATTCGATCGCGCTGTATAACCGTACCACCGGTCTAATAACTACTACATAAATTTCTCATTTTTCGCCACTTTGGTAAGTGAAATATGGGGTTTATATGGGCTTATATGTTTATATATGGGTTTAACTTTTTTTGAGCGACTCGGTGGCCTAAGCTACAACAGTGCAGAGTATAAAGTTTCTGGCTACTAAAGAAGTACGTCAGGACAAAAATAAATTTTCTCCCTATTTTCTACGCGTCGGTAAGGAATATTTGGAGTGTTTATAAATTATTAGGTCACTAGGTCGCCTAAATTTTAACGACTTTAAACCTCGTAACTGTTCGGTAAGTACACGGACTTAAAACCGCACAAATAAATTTCACCCTTATTTTTCACCCCCTCCTCTGGTAGAAACCTTAAAATTTTTAAACACTTTTCTAATTGCTACTTAGTGAAAGTAGATAAATAGCTGGTAACCAAATTCCAGCTATATAATAGTTAAAATGTGTACCCGTCTAATGGGGGTAAGGGTTCTTTATATTTATATTACATCAAATATGGACAAAATGTACCTGATTAGAAAATTTATTATATGTAGGTGAAATAAATTCATAAAATTAGTGAAGACCACCAGGTGCATAGGAACCAATAATATTTTGCAAATTCATTGTTCCACAAATGGTATAAAAGTTCTATATTTTTACGAAAGTTAAATACTTAAATTTCTTTTAAATATAATGAAAATTTCCAAATTTACGGAACCGAACATACATACCCCTATAAATTACCCAAAATGTATAAAATCTATGTATAAGAAAAATCCAAATTTTTAGTGAATGTTCAACAAAAAAAGAGTTTCATGTTAGTATATTTTAGCTAATATAATTAGCTAATCATTAGTCTATCTCTATGATCATTAGAATTGGTTAAATTTTATCAAATTAATGACTTAAATGTCTACCAGGGACCAGGGTAGGAAAGGGAATTTCTGGATGTTCGAATTTTTCTGGACCTATTCTGGATCGAAGCTATACGCATATAAGTTTTCAGGTATCTATGAGATTTATGGTACAAATGGTATAATAGTTCTATATTTTTACGAAACTTAAATACTTAAATTTCTTTTACATATGTATAATGAAAATTGTCTAATTTACGAAACCTAACATATTCACCCCTAAAAATTACCCAAAATTATAGATTTTGTGTATAAGAAAAATTCAAATTTTTAGTGAATGTTCAATGAAACAAGCGTTTTCTTTTAGTATATTTTAGCTAATATACAGTAAAACCTCTAATAACGGACACCTCCCAATAGCGGACTCCTCTACATAACGGACAGTTTTATATTTCCCGAATTTCTTAATAGGGATTTATACATATTAGCACCTCTCAATAGCGGACCCTCCAAATAACGGACACGGACAGTTAAAAACTACCATTTGCTATATAATTGTTAATAAAATTACCTCTTAACAACGGACAAGAAATTTTGGAAATCAGATGTGTAAGAAATATACCTCTTAAATAGGAATTCAAATTTTGATCATCTGCTGGAATCCATTTTACTATCAGTTTAAATAACGGACACCTTCCATCTGATTTATATATTACATGTTAATATAATACATTCGAAATAGGGAGAGAGTAATAAATAACTCAAAATCGGAGGTTAGGGTTGTAACAAAGGGCGTACCATCCTTATTTCCCTGATTTTTAAATATAAATTAAATTCACCCATCGAACTGTTTCCATTTTAAAATTTCTTGAAGTTGTATCGTACATATTATAGTGATTAAGGATTGAACCTAAAAGGAATGAATTCATATAATTACCAATTTAATCGGTGCCGTTAACGAAATATATCAATGAATGATATTACTTGTAAATATTGAATACTTTTAGACAATTCGTCAACTCGGAGACCATTTTGGAAAGGGTCTTTTTTAATGTGGACACTTAATAATTTGTTCAGGCACCTTTACTCTTCCACTAAACTACTTAGTTAACTGTTACCAGAGATTTACCTGTAGGATTAAGAATTACCTGGAAATGGGGTCGAAAGTTCTCCCTCCGTTGAAGGAGGTATAAAAGGGAAATACCTGAATTTCGGTTATTCTTATTCTAATAGTCTTACTATCAAGAATTAAATATGTCAAGTCTTATGAACTTTACCCCGTGTAAGTTACCGAATAAGCAGGCGTTATCGTGTCGTGAAAAAGTGGTTGTTTTAAATGTATTTAACGGATTGAAACATCTACATCCTAAATCCAGCGTAGATGACCTAGTTGAAATGTGTCACAAAATGACGGGATATGGAAAATCAACGATATATCGCGTCAAAAGGGAAGAGAGGAGTGGAGAGGTGAAGGCTCCAAAATCTGCACCAGGAAGACCTCAAATGCTTGTTGATGAGGATAGCAAGAGACTCATTCGTCGAACGCTTCATTCCTTTTTTTTCAAACGTGAAATCCCAACATTGGATAAAATGTTACATGAACTGCCAGAAGACTGTATGACATTGAAAAGGACCAAATTGTGGACGATTCTGAAGGAACTAGGTATTTGTTGGGATAAGCGAATTAAAACTTCTCCTCTTCGGGAATCCGATGAAATTATTTGCTGGCGAAGAAGCTACCTCAGAGATATTAAAAAATTTCGACAAGAAGGAAGGGCTATTTTTTATCTGGATGAAACCTGGGTAAACCAAGGATATACCGTGGGAAAAGTGTGGCAGGACAAAAGTGTGGTGAATCCGCGACAAGCCTGTTTAGAAGGTTTATCAACAGGACTAAAAGCACCGGCTGGAAAAGGTAAACGACTTATTGTTACCCACATCGGCAGTACTAGTGGCTTTGTGGATGGCGGCTTACTTCTTTTTGAATCTAAGATTATCATCGGGATTATATCGGGAGATTATCATGAAGACATGAACGCGGACGTTTTCGAGGAGTACTTCGTTCAAATGCTCGATCTCATCCCACCTGGTTCCGTAATTGTCATGGATAATGCGAGCTATCATTCCAGACAGGTCGATAAATCCCCGGTAATTTCTTGGCGGAAGGCTGAAATTTTAAATTGGCTGATAAGAAAAAATATTCCGTATAAGGAGGACATGGTCAAATCGGAATTGATATCAATTGTAAAGACCTGCAACTTTCGTAAAAGGTATGCAGTTGATGAAATGGCACAAAATCGCCAAATAACTGTGCTTCGTCTTCCGCCCTATCACTGCGAACTCAATCCCATAGAATTAATATGGGCTCAGGTAAAAGGCTATGTTGCTCGGGAAAATAAAACATTTAAATTAAAAGATGTTAAAATTCTTCTGGAAGAATCCATTCGCAGAACCACCTCTGAAAATTGGCAAAAAGTCATAAATCATGTTATAAAAGAAGAAGAAAAATTTTGGGAGTTAGATTTTATGATTGATAACGCCGTGGAACCCTTAATCATTACTGCACAGGATATCAATGAAGAGAGTTCTTCAGATGATTCTGAATATTAATTAATTTCAACTTGAAAACATTCCTGAATATTGCATCTTTCCAAAACCTCACGATTACTCCTTTTTCTTTTGAACGTGTACCTTTTGTATACCTGAACGGATTCTTGTACGAGAAAATGAGATTTCTGAAAATCGATTTAGGTATACTTATAGTTACCTATATTATTATTAACTTAAGATTTAAACCGATTTGAACTGTTTAAACAAGATTTGTTATTCTTGTAAAAAAACGTTTATTTCCAATAAATATATTATTATTTTAAGCCATTTAGTTACTTCTTTTGTATAATTTGTGAAATTGTGCCACGTTCCTCGTTTTAAAATTTTTTTGTTTCTTATAAGCTTGGACAAAAGTGATGTTATGTATACTTTGTGCTTTTGATATATTAATTTAGTAAGTAATTAATTTGGATTGATGTATATTTCTATCCCTTATGGCATATGCCAGTGTTAGGTATAATATTAGGAAAAGTTCAGTTCTTTGAGTAAAAGTGAATTAATTATAGTTTCATTTCGACCTCACGGTATAAATTTATTATTTATATATAGGTTCCATAAATTCTAAATAAACAAATATTGCTTATGATTACTTTTTTTCTTTAAATAAAAAACCCCATGGCGTGACTCTGATGTGACGATTTCAAGTAAACGAAAACAGTGCGAAATAACCGAATTGGAGTAATAGAGAAAGAGCATTCAATTCTTCATAAGAAAGATAAAGACGGATTATATCCCTTGACCCGAACGCAGGTAGAAATTTGATCCGGGTGCTTTTCAATGTAATAGTTCCTAGGAACAGTACAGAGACGTATAACTAAATGCAATGTTTATACATATCTCGCCAGTACTACAGTTTTTGAGGATTTGCATTTATAATGACATTTTATTACTCTCTCGATTTTCCGAATGGAATATAATACTCATTCATGAAATTCATTCGGAATGTTCGACGTTCTATGAGATCTCATGATTAGATAGCAGCACGAGTAAAAGTAATTGAATTTTTTCCGTCTTTTTTCACGAATATTTATGGCGGCTACGTCCCATTGAATTCTCCGTCGGCTCGGCTCTAAGATGAGATTCTCGATTTACTTTGCTTAAACCTCCTCCAGCGATTTTAAAGAGAGACTTGTCATTTCAATCCGCTTAGTAGTAATAAAAGTAGATGTTTTTGTTGGATCGGGAGATAAGATTAACTAAAGGGCAAATAAAGAAAATATCAAAAAGGGTCGTAAAATTCACTGTCGCTATGAAGAGGAGCTGCAAGACGTATTGCGTAAAGTAGGTTGCTCAAACGTAAAATACACAAATTCTGATAATCCAATAATGTTACAGCCCAGTAACTGAAAAAATTTTATACGCACTTTAAACCCACAATAAATTACATCGTCGAATAACTCATGTATAAAAATATCCAGCGGGTTTTACTAGAATAATTTATGAAATTGTGTAGAGTTATTAATTCGGTAATAACTGATGCTAAACTTTAAAGAAACTTTATAACTGGTACAATGGGAAAACCACCGTAACAAAGTTTCTGGTAACGCGTCAAATCCTTATTTCGACGTTTTGGTTTCGCCGTCTTTAACTTAAGGATGGTTGGTATTTTGAATGTACTCACATATTGTGCCAATATCGTGATGAGCTAATTTATGAGATATGTTATTGTTACAAGTTGCTAAGTGGATGTCTGTGAAGCGTGTAATTAGTTTAGCAAATATTTCCAAGGAAGTGTAAGTGAGACTTACTTGATTGCCATAACGAGTTTCGTTAATTCTTTTGCTTTCTTCATCGGTTCCTCGAAATCTGAACAAACTTTCTCCGCCGTGTAATTGGCATTATGTAGTCAATGGCAGTCATGTGTTAATTTTTTGAACTATTCGCGTTTTTATTAAATTTTGTAGGCAATAAATACCGAAGTAATTTATTGGGTACTCGAAAAAGGTCAATACGTATGCTTTCGCCTCCCCCAGAATTTATTGGCTGAACACTCCAATTTCGAATGTATATTGAATTATTGCGTTAACTACACACTCTGTGGTGGAAAAGTCACCGTATTTTCTAAAAATTGGCAATCGAGCATCATCTCGAGTAGCTCTGAAGTTCATAGATTGGAAGAAGTTACTCTTAAGGCATCGAAAATGGAATAAGGGAACCGAACTCAATAGATTCTTTATGGAAGTTAATATCCGATAAGTACTGACCGAAGCGAAAAGGAAACTTGATCTCTTTCCGGACAATTTGGAAGTAAAGATTAAGTTTTTAAATTAAGGGGGAAAGGGAGCATATCGAGAGTAAATGTTGATGCACGCCTTTGGCACTGGATAACAATTATTTAATAGGCACTTAATTGAATACCTAATAGCTTATGGAGTTTTCGATGTTTTCTCACACATTTTCGTTTTCGACGATATATTTAGTATTATCCGTCATATGACACGGGCCCCTTCTAATTATGAAGTAAATTGTGTTACATGCATTCATTTATTTTCTTTAAGTTATATCGTTGGAATTGTGTACAGAAACTACTGACTTGAATTTTAACACGATTTTACTTGATTGCGCCAGCATGTAACGTTTTAAATCCTCACACAAATAATTACTTCCAAACAAACATCCCGGCCTACCAGTTTACCATTAGTTTTCCCACTACTTTTTTCTCGTTTTGGGGCCGTTACATGTTACATGGGATATTAAATCCGTTAAGCCCCTCTGTATTTTATCTTCATATTGCGGGAAAGTGAAGCATCGTGTGTAATCCTAGGATTCATGAAACGGTGTGGAAGTTAATGGCTTTTAGTCGAAAGGAAGTCCGTTGATATAAATGAGCGAAACCCATTCCCGAAAAAAGAGGGCCTAAAACGCGAGAACTTCAAAACTTTCAATGCGGATGCAGAAATCGTCTCGCGTTGCCGCGTCGTGAGAGTGCTTAACCTGATACTCGAGCTGAAACGTTTACTTCTAGAATGACATGCAGGAAAAGTGGGTATTTTTGTTTGGCTTGCAAATTGGATGTGTTGCAAAAGGGAATGAAAGAAAATGCAGAAAACTTTACTGGGGGAGTAATTGAAACTCCATTCAATTAAAACAAACGTCTGGCAAGTCCCCAGCGCCTACCCATCAATTCCTACCGAGATAAGCAGAAAAATAATATTTAACATAGTGTAACTAACGCATTTTTACATTGTTCAGTGTCCTTTGATCTTGCATCAACTTACATGATTTTCCATCAGTGTTGCCCACGAGACGAGACGAGACTTTAAAAAATCTCGTCTTGTCTCGCAAAAAAAAGTGGAAAGTCTCGTCTCGCATTAAAAGTCTCGTCTCGTCTCATGTCTCGCGTGAGAGACTCGCAAAAGTCTCGCGATTTCGTGAATATCTTGCATTTTGCCGTTTTATTACGTCCGGTTCCTCCATGCTTCTCAATTATATCGAAATGCTTATCAAATTTGCTTTTTCGACAAGAACTGAAATAAACCAATTAGTATAGGTCGATTATAAAGCTTACCAAAAATGTCCTGTCAACGGGGATAAAAAAAAACTTTTTTTTCGTTACACAAAAAAACTATTTTATCTAACATTAAAATGTTGTGAATATTTGTATTCCTTAGGTAAGTCTTCAACTCTAGTATAATAGTCGTACACGTGGCAATATCTCGGAAAGCTCAAAAAGGTACACATTGCGTAACAGTTATTGTAAACACAGGCTGCTCGCTATTATGCGGCTTTAAAAATAGTATATTAAATTATGAGTGGATATTGAGCTCTTTCAAACACGCGCGAGTTTTCGAGCACGACGGCGTAGCCGGAGTGCTCGAAATAGAGCAAGTGCTTGAAAGAGCAGTTATCCACGAATACTTTACGCGATTTTTTTTATTGGTACCATTTTTTATACCAAAACCAAATGCATAACCAATATGATTAATTTGAATGACACTCGGGACGCTTCGTGACGGCCCGTCGCACGTCGTGCGACCAATCGGCTTGCCCGGCTACGGCCAAAAACGCTCTGTTATTGGTTGATATGGCCGTTGTTGATACGTTTCCATGGCGACTTTAAAACACGCGCGTGCGAAAAAGCCCGATTTACGCACGCCAAAGAATGTTTTAAATAGGCAAAATAGCGTACCAATAAAAAAAATATGTTTTAATAACATTCGCGATAATTATAATAATTCATTAACATTTGCCATTTTTATTTGCGATACTTCCAGACTTTTGCGAGATTTGAGACGAGACTTTTTGATAATCTCGTCTTGTCTCGCAAGGAAAATTTAAAGTATCGTCTCGAGTCTCGTTTAAATGAGACGAGATGAGACGAGACTCTCGCAAACCAGAATATCGTGGGCATCACTGTTTTCCATTTTTTTTTTTTGACAGGGACTGATGGGTACTAGTTACCCAAAACATGTTTCAATAAATCGATCGACCTCTCAGGCAATTGAATAGGTATCGACTTAGAGGAACTCTCCTTGTAATCCATCACCCTCCATTTTTAAGCCATAGACTGTTTGTGGAAAACAGAAAACTTTATTGCGCGAGAAACGGTCTTCTCTAAAATCGCCTCGTACTGCTTTCATTGCCAGTTATTGGCAACCTAAGTAACCTCTCAAAACACACATAAAACACTTTTAGTTTTGATCTAACAGCACGTCACTAATACCTACTCCAAAATGCCTAAAAATCGGGTCTTATGAGAGAGGATGTTATATGTTCCTCATAACCATAAATAAACGTTTGAGCGATAATTCCGTTCCAAATTTACGACATGTGTTGAAAACATCTTTTACAACGTTTTCGGATCGGACCGAACGTGAAATCGCATTTTCCGGGAGATTAATTTTCGCAACTTGATATAAAGGAGCCGAAGCGGTTTCCATTGATATGTTAAATTGAAAATAATTTTTTTGGGCCTGAGGAAAATCGTGGAAACCCGGAAAACTTGCAAGTTTTTGAACAAATATGAAATGTGGAAGTCTCAATAGTCGTTTAATTGTCTCATTAAATTAAAGGGTAAACGCAATATCGAGATAAAACATGGATTAATGATGTTCATCAAATATGATCCACAGATTTTTATCCCAAAATGTTGTGAAACCTAACCTTAAAAAATTGGAACGTAAAAATTGTTTTTCAACTGCAGTACTCGCTGCAGACATTTCTTTTTTCAATTAAATGAATGATTTATTGGCGCTCTATTGCCTAATCTCAATAAAGATAATTTTAGGGCGAACTTTAAAATCACAAAAATAGCGATTGGGCCGTCACTATGACTTTGTAAATTTTTTGGTGAGTTTCAATAATGTTAAATACTCAAAAAACAGATTTTCCAATTTCATTTCATTTAAGGACTTTTGTATATTACTTTTCAAGTTTTCCAAGTATTTTGTAAGTATTCTATTTAGCTATGAGAAGTCACGGGCTCTCATTTTTATGGTTTTTGAAATTGAGGAATTAATAATAAATACATAAACACATAAATCGCATTATTTACGTAATACAAATTAAGTGTTTGGATCAGATCCTCTATAAATAATGTCTAAATATATACAAGAAAAATAAATTAAGTATCTATATATGCATGTGACCAGGTAACGTCGTATACATATACCAACTGTAGTGAGTGGTATCTAGCTGTATAATTATTACAAAAAGATTAAAATTGGCGCACTTTATTTTGTTGGCAAAATTGAGCGTGGTTGTCTTCCAGTCCTCGAATCGGTCACATTCATCGATCAGTTAACCTGATTTACCTGCCAATTCGTCGATTTTTACTTCATAATTTTGGTTAAATACAATAGGGGAAGCTGTTGAGTTAAGCAACTTTTCTTTGAAGAACATATTTGTGAATGGCCTGTGGATTGATTACGGAATACGTGTGAAAAGTAAGGTTAGGTTTCCTTATATGCGATTTCATTTCTATTTGAAAACTTTGTCAATCTGTGTGTCTTCCTCTTTATAGATGATGTATATAAAGTTGGCGGACCGGCAAAACAAAATAGTGGAGTTTTTGTGTCTTTTTTGTAGCGAGAAAACGAATTTTGTAGCTTTTGAATAGCCGGAGCTACAAAAGGTGGGCTAACTTAATATTAAGTTAGCGGCCACCGCTATAACTTATACACGGAATGTAATAGGATGCTCTTGTTTGCGCAGGAATTTGTGTCTTTAGACGTACTTGAAAGTCAGTGGGCCAAAAAAGTTTTTGGCCACATTTGGCCAATTTTGGCAAAAAATGACAAGATGTTCCATCATCACTCGCAGAAATGGCCAAAAATTCTAAAATTACTTATTTCAGCCAAAACATGGGAAATCCTGTATATACGTCGACAGGTCGAACATGTGGTACACAGAGAGCTCAGAAAAGCTAGCAGGGGGTCAATAAAAAATACCCAGAAATGGCCAAAAATTCTAAAATGACTTATTTTGGCCAAAACGTGCTAATTCCTGTATATACTTGAATTGTTCGAAAATGCGGTCCATGGGAATTACAGCAACAATGTGGAGGATTTAGGAGACTCTGTTAGACACTAAGAGTCACTTTGCACAGCGGGCCTGTGGAGCTACAAATTCTAAAAGTAACTATTTCGGATAAAACGTGCCAAATGCTGTATATACTTCAACAGTTTGAAAATGTGGGTCTCGGAATTTTCAGACAAACTATCGAAGGATCCAATGGATCCTTCTAGCCACTGTAATTCCCCCCAGACTGCGAACCTGTGGAGCTACAATTTCTAAAATTACTAATTTCGGCCAAAACGTGATAAATCCTGTATATACTTCGACAGTTCAAAAACGTAGGCCCCGGAATTTTCAGACACACTGTCTAAGGATCCAATGGATCCTTCTAGCCACTGGAATTCAACTGAAACTGCGGGCCTGTGGAGCTACAAATTCTAAAAGGACTTATTTCGGCCAAAACGTGATAACTCCTGTATATACTTCGACAGTATAAAATGTGGGCCCGGAGTTTTCAGACACACTCCTCTAAGGATCCAATGGATCCTTCTAGCAACTGGAATTCACCTGAAACTGCGGGCCTGTGGAGCTACAAATTCTAAAATTACTAATTTCGGCCAAAACGTGATAAATCCTGTATATCCACAGGCCCGCAGTTTCAGGTGAATTCGAGTTGCTAGAAGGATCCTTTGGATCCTTAGACAGTGTGTCTGAAAATTCCGGGGCCCACATTTTCGAACTGTCGAAGTATATACAGGAGTTATCACGTTTTGGCCGAAATAAGTCCTTTTAGAATTTGTAGCTCCACAGGCCCGCAGTTTCGGGGGAATTCCAGTTGCTAGAAGGATCCATTGGATCCTTAGACAGTATGTCTGAAAATTCTGGGGCCCACGTTTTCGAACTGTCGAAGTATATACAGGATTTATCACGTTTTGGCCGAAATCAGTAATTTTAGAATTTGTAGCTCCACAGGCCCGCAGTCTGGGGGGAATTACAGTGGCTAGAAGGATCCATTGGATCCTTCGAGAGTGTGTCTGGAAATTACGGGACCCACATTTTCGAACTGTTGAAGTATATACAGCATTTAGCACGTTTTATCCGAAATAAGTCCTTGTAGAAAGTCCTGTAGCTCCACAGGCCCGCTGTGCAAAGTGACTTTTAGTGTCTAACAGAGTCTCCTAAATCCTCCACATTGTTGCTGGAATTCCCATAGCCCGCATTTTCTAACAATTCAGGTATATACAGGATTTGGCACGTTTTGGCCGAAATAAGTCATTTTAGAATTTTTGGCCATTTCTGGGTATTTGTTATTGACTCCCTCCTAGCTTTTCTGAGCTCTCTGTGTACCACATGTTCGACCTGTCGACGTATATACAGGATTTCCCATGTTTTGGCTGAAATAAGTAATTTTCGAATTTTTTGCCATTTCTGGCAATTTTTGCCCGCTTTTTCGGCCAATTAACAAGGTTTTCAATGCCAAATGATTTTTAAGATCGCTACTATATCATGAAATTTAACCGCGAGTGATGATTGAACATCTTGTCATTTTTGGCCAACATTGGCCAAATGTGGCCAAAAACTTTTTTGGCCCAGTGACTTTCAAGTACTTACTTCTAAACACACAAATTCCTGCGCAAACCAGAGCATCCTATTACATTCCGTATATGAGTTAGCGGTGGCCGCTAACTTAATATTAAGTTAGCCCACCTTTTGTAGCTCCGGCTATTCAAAAGCTACAAAATTCGTTTTCTCGCTACAAAAAAGACACAAAATCTCCACTATTTTGTTTTGCCGGCCTGAGAGGGTGGTCCGCCAACTTTATATACATTTATAGATGACGTGTATTGAAACTTGACTTGCTTAACTTTTGTTAATATTCTCAATAAATGCAGGTTCATTTAATAAAGCTGTTTAACATTTGTATTAAACAAAGTAATATTATAGGAAGACTTACCATAGGTAGCATAGAACCATAACATGCTAATTACTTAATGATATTAAGATCATGAAGGGTATCACGGAAGATACGAATGGAAAACATTTTTAGGTTTTCATGCTGTCATTGAAAGATAATAAATAAATAATGGCATTTATGCACATTTCGCATGTTTTATAAACCTTTCATCACTTGCATACCTTCTCTAAAAACTATATAATGCATCAAATACAGAAAAATTATAAATTTATTAATGTCGATAATTAATATAAATTTATTATGGATACCCATTTTATAAAACCATGGGTTAAACTGCTTGGAAAACAGTAATTTCTTTGATATTAATTCAACAGATGACAGGTGACAGGTCCCATTTTATCTCTTTTACAAGCTAAACAAATACTAGAAAAGTAATTGTATTAATTGCAGTGTTCTTTTATTAAGTGCAACTGTAGTGTTGTTCATATTTCACTCAGAAGATCTAACGTGTCATTTTAAAAAAGAATAAAAAAATAAAAAAAAAATTTAAAAAAAAAAATAAGAGAACGTGTAACTGCTTTTTGTTCGTAGTGTTGATTAAAAATAGGGCAGGGAAGTTTAACAAACTTAACAAGGCAGTTGAAAAAGAAAATACTTGAGATATCCTTTAGTATCTTAGAAAGGACGTTTAAAATGTTTTTGAAAGACATAGCGGATATTTTTGTCTAAAGTGAATGATATTTTCAGGGAATTTTATAGATTCCAATGACATGTCCTGCTATTCTAACCAGTTTACAAAATGCCCCTTCTGTTGAAGTGAAAATGAGGTTTTCCATTTCGAGTAGCTAAAATTGAGAGAAATATTTATTTTTCATGATAAGGTTTCATAAAAATAGTTATAATAATTTCTTCAGTTATCTCAAGAAGCTGGTATTTGGTAGCATTTCTGTTGGCTCTAGGGTTTGAAATGCAGATACTCGTACATCTAATTACATAGAGAATCGTAGCAAATGTAGATGTTCGATTATCTGAATAATCGAAATACTGAAAGTGTTCGAATTTGGTCAAAGTCAATACCGACCTGATAAGAAACTGCATTGATAATCAGCTTATCGGATTATGATAATGTGGAGGTGATCCACTTCCTAGACGACATCGACAGACAACAAAGAAATCCTGCGAAGGAAATTTTAGTATTAAAACCTCAAATCATTGTAATAATAAGTAGTAACAATCTGCCGATTTAATTGAAAAGATTTTAACAAGATTCAGCAAAATCGACTTGTGGGCCCTGTAAAACTCATACAGGCAAGAATTTTATGTTGAATGAATAAAATCTAATGTAAGTTTTACACCTCATCTAATCTTTCTGCCATAATAAAATGAAATAAAATGTGCGATACCCAAATATAACTTTTCTAAGTTCGTGTTGTATTTTATATGAACGCACTTTTTGCGTATGTTGAAATCTTGACTTCGTTCAAAAGACTTTCACGTCCAATAACGTTACAACATTACAGGGCAATTATCGATCAAAACCCGGCCAAATTGTTTAGTCAGCCTTTTAATATGTTTAAGTGATAGAAAAGGGAGCACTCCCTTATCGGATAAATTACAAAAACGAGATATGTTTAAGGTAGAAACACAAAGTCATATATCATTACGTCATTTGTTTTGCAAAAGATACATTTCAATCAATGTTAATAGGAAATGGAGTGTTTATTTGGGGAAATCAAGAACGTTAAGAAGTTAATAGGAAATGTTTTCAAAAAAGCAACTTATAGTATATGTGTGATCCCCATTATAGTCCAGGTTATATGAACAAGGAAGTTAATGGGCAGTGTCCAAATCTCGAGTATCTACGACAAATCTATGAATTTGTACTAACAATAATTTCTGCTCCACAAACACGTGTCTAAAACAACAATTTTAGAAAGCCTTGAATATTCCAAATGCGTACACTGAAAACAATTCCAACAAGCTATAATTTTAAAAGTTATTTGCGTGGTAACTAACCTCGCTTTGATGTTAAATGAGTTTGTCTTTCTGATTAAACTTGCGTTTGTATATCGACAGTTCGAATGTACCTAATACATTTATTACCGCAAGATATTAGCTAAAACCCCAAGAGACGCCATTTATATGCATACCACTATGTTGAGCTAAAATTAAATCCATTGGGGCCACTATGAATTTTGATGCGTTAAATAGAACCAACCCTCATATTATTCAAATTAGTTAAAACAGTATGGAAAGTCAACAAGTCCATTCATATGTATTCGAAACACATTTCCCACACTTAAACTATATATTTGTTACGACGACGTTTAGGATTTTCGTCACAAAACGTAAGTATTTGCCTCACTAACTTCGAACGGGACAAGGAGCTTGTTGAGTATATATGTATCTCTAACGCCAAAATTTTAATAATTCATTACGCCATTGTAACTGAAAGATATTCATATCTTTTCCTCGCGGAAAGTATGTGTATTCACACAAAAAAAATTCAAAGCAAAAAATGTTTAAGTCTGTATAATAAATTGTTAAAACATGTCACTTTGTCACGGTCTTTAAGATATACTGCCTTGCTTCCGCGGGAGTTACTCAGGGTAGAAATGTGCTGCTACAAATACGAAAAAAAAAGTTTTATGGGTAACATTTTTTAAACACCTGTACCCTGCAGGGAACTCCAGATTTAAGCAGACGAAAGTTCGTATTACTGCATAAATAACGTTTTCAACAATTTTACGATATCATTTTGTTTAAATTTCACATTCTTTAGTGATATATCATCCAATCAATCAATCAAAGAAAATTATTTTATTTCAGAAAACTTCAGTCGTCCACATCGAAACATTATTCTCTTTTCATTTTATAAATATTTCTTTAAACACAATCGAATCGACTATTTATTTTCGTTTCGGTGCCCACTTCTAACCGAGATATTATTTCACAATTTATAAAATACATTCAAAATGCCACCCTATTATTTACTGTGAATGATATATCCAAATTTATCGGGAATAAAGGCAGTGACGATGTAAACCGTACAGTTTTATTCAATCGTACGCACTGATGTGAATTGGATAAGAGGCCTATCAAAGAAATCGAAAATAAACTGAATCAGATGATAAAATGATACGAATGTGATTGGAAGCGAACGGAATTGATATTGTAATGAACTCAAATGGGATATACCACACACTGTTAACTCTAACAAAATATGTTACTTCAAATGCTTTTATGTTACTACAAATAGAGTTGGGGAATAGTTAAAATTCTTTAATTAAGTAATGCTAAGTATATCGTATGTCTAAATTTAGGATTCTTGCTTGAAATTATGACTTTATTTAGTAATTAAGTTAAATTGCTTTGATTTTTATACTTATATTGATCTAGAAGAGAATAATTAGTAGTAATTAATTTTGGTTATTTATTAATTGTAGGAAGCAGCAATAGCTTCTTAACTCTAACAAATTTTTGTACCATAAGTTGGGGTTAATGTAAAATTGAGCTTACTCTTTAAATACTTAGAAAATCTAATTTTCCTTAGTATCCACAATACCATGCTCTTCTATAAGCTATTTAAGTATAAAATTATAATTATATACACAATTCACATAATTATTAATAAAAAATAAATTTTTAAATTAGATTAGATTATTATAAACTTGATATACAATGGAATTTTTATTATTTTATTTGTATAAATATGGTTTCTTTTGTAAAAATTCATTTATATATTTTAGATCTGTGGTTACCCAAAACTCATGTAGAAGCTCCTCAAAGCGACGGGCGAATGTACATATTCTGGAGCTTAATTCAGTATATTCTCCCTCGGGATTATGCCTGGGTAGTTTACGAACTCAGGAGATTACCAGGGTCGTCCGTAGAAATGAAACACACATTCAAAACAGAAAATCCCTAAATTATATTATTTCTAAATGAAAGTGACAACACTGTATGACCAAACACCTGCTGGCGTTTCGGAGAGAAAATACAATTAGGAAAGTACGAAAAATAAAAATTACTTTACGTAAAGAAAATAGGAAAGATCGAAAATTGTTCGGCGAAGCGAAAGATGCGGAAACGAAAAATTACTATACTTTTGCAAACAATTAAGATCTGAAATACGGAATAAAAACTCTTAATACTGAAAATGGAAAACGGAAAATTATCCTAACAATTTCACAATGAACGAGAAATAGCTAGATAGGGAGACGATAGGAAAACGTGCAGTGTCTAGTATTCGGTAATACGGCTTTTACATTACGAGACAGCGAGAGCGGGAGAGAGAGCAAGCGGAGGACAGCGGAAAATTAATTTTTTCCTACTACCGCTAATTCGTAGCTGTTCTGAGAGACTGGTGTTAACGGTTCGACGTACGAGCTAACATATACGGACGGAATAACAAAACATTTACTATTAGCGGGCGGTAATGGACACTTACATAACAGATAACAAATAGTTCGGTCGGTCTAAAATATAACGGCGGTGACGCTCACAACATATAAGATAATGTGCGGACGGTCTACAAATTTAACAGTCGGGGACGTTTTCACAATAGACGAATGACTACGAATAGTTCGGTCGGCTTAAGACTATCGGTCGGGGACAATGCACAATTTACGTACACTCCCAAATAACAAATAATTCGGCGGCTTATATCTAACGGCGGTGACGTTTACAATAGACATATCGGTCGGTAGAACGGAAAACGGATAACAGACGCAACGGACAAATACGGATAACGTACGGCTTGTCACAGACAAAAGTATTGGTTCTGACCTTGGATTAACCCAGGTACAGGACAGTTCTGGAGGGGTCGGTTGGCTTATCTAAATTTAGTCTGGATGTTTAAGTGATGGTAGATTGACCAGTGCCTTATCGGCCGCCATATATCCGAGATTGGTTTGATTTCGCGATTAACTGTATGGTGGGTGGTCTACCCTCAACTCTCGAAAATCGGCTTTATACTTTGTCCAGTCAGAGTTGGAACGGCAAAAAAAACGCTTAATGGCTTTTTAAGTGGTGAAAAGTCATGCCGCCCGGTGGTCCATCGGCGTATCATTGCGGATAATAACTCTAACAATGAATTCACTTCCAAATCGCAGAAACAAATGGCACACACATTCACACACCACTGCTTTCTCGAGTATACGTGCCGAAGAAGACATCACAAGGAAAGCACACGTGGCCGCTGTGTTATGGTCCAGTGGACCATCCAGTATCCGTAAAGTCTCGCGTACTTCCTCGTACACGATTTCACTGATGGATTGTACACCTGCACACTTTAGAAGAAGAAGAAAATACAAACGAAGTGCCGCTGTCGTAAAAAAAATTTTGCGGTCCAATAGACCCTCTAGTTCTTTATCTGTACATATCCATACATTCACATATATGATTTCACTTGGGCAACTGAACACCTGCATTTTAAAAATACCAGGGCGTTTCTGAATAAACAAAAAGATAAGTCCCATGGTTTTGTATAGAAACAACGGGCTCTTTTCGAATGTCCTCGGTAAATTCAGATTTTATTGAGTGTTCCAATAAAATTGCTACTGGTTAGAGTATACAGTGATATAGCCTGAAAGTACCAGCTCTAGGAGAATCTAGGGAGTGGGTTATCCACATTCCACACCACGGCAAATTCTGTTCTTGGGAACCTAAAAAGTTAGTAAATTACATATATTTATCCTGTTTATTATTAATTTTCATCAATAAACATGTACAGCATTAATGATATCTTTACTGGTCTGGAATGGTCCACTAAAAGACATTTAGACAGCGATCGAGAAAAACGGAAAACTACTCCATTATCATTTTCTAGTATACTTATTATGGCTTTGACTATTATTGAAGAAAAGCAAGTTAGTGATCATAGACCACATAGGGCCTCTCTGGTCGTCAGTATGCGAAACCTTTGTGAAATAAAAATACAAAAAGACACGATGTTAAAACTCGAAACGAGAATAAAGATATGTACTTGGAATGTAAGAGGCATGAATCAGCCACTCCAGAACATAATGCAGGGAAAAATAACCGGAAAACGTTCTATAAGAAGAAGATATCCATCGCTGAGAAATCTACGTGATTGGTACAACTGTATTAATAATAGTCTATTCAGAGCAGCAGCTTCGAATATCAAAATAGCCCTAATGATTGCCAACCTTCGTAACGAAGACGGCACTTGAAGAAGAAGAAGTCTATCTGTCCTTGACTGTGACTCTAGTGATCCTCACTCTGAGCTTCTTTAAAAACGTACATTAAATTTCTAGTTTTTCCTTTCAATCGTACGACAAAGAGTTTTCAACGTGTTTGCCAAAGAATGCTTCGCAACGTTTTTATATTGCGCCTCAAGGGATGACGGTAAGAGAGGTTGAATAATAAATTATTTTCGTGAACATCCTTTGAACTAAATACAAACAATCTTATTATGCTTGATGCCGCAATTAAATAAAAAAAAATGAAGATTTGTGTTTCGATGGTACAGAGACGTAATTACTAAATTAGCAGTGTTTATCCCGAAATGGAAAAGTTATTTTTGTGTTATATAGGTTTTAATTAGTGTTATTGATGTCTCAATTTGCGGTTTAGGAAGTGCTCAACGTAAACTGAGGATAGCTTATAAACAGTAAATTTTTATGACTTTTACCTTGCGGAAGTTTAAAATTAATCCATGAAAACAAATCTGGTAATTTGAAATATCAAGCAAATATACAACTATTTCGAAATTTTCGCGTTTTCGAAGAATGTGTCGATTTAATGACAAGTTTTTCATTAATACATCATTGAAGTCTGGACGTACGTATGTTTACATATCGCAAATTATAAATTGACTTCCAGTTTATTCCGTCTAACAATAAAATGCGTTTCCTTTGAATCGCCCCACAGGAAAATGTTTCCAATCAAACAGCAAGAAATTTCGATTTGATTACATTAGCCGTAAACATTTTAGCAACTGGTTTCGATCAGCTTCGAGAAATAATTTGCCGAAAATTTATTCGACGTAGTTAAAATAAGTCCGGGGCTCATTATCGCCCGGCTTTAATTTTTTCTCGGCCTTCTGTTTTCATAAATTAACCGAGCCAAGTCAGAAACAATTCTCTTTTTCGGAGGCGTTACGAAATTAAAGTTTTTCCCTCTTTGACATTCAATTTATCAGATCGAATCGGTCCCCTTCAACTAAACAAGGGATCGAGTTTAGGGCCAAACAATAAAATTTTAATCAGCTCGTAATAATCGTCTTAGGAAATTATTTATCGATTTACTAAAAAAAATTGAATATTCATAAAGATCCCAGCGTTGTGCTGATCAAGTTTTGGCAGGAGTGTTGGTTGCCCTCGATCAATAAGGCTTAAAATAGATTTGTTTTTTGTTATCTACGGACTTCGGGAAATTGTTGCTAGATTGATTACGACAAGAATTTCCCCTTAATTGGCCCAAATTGGATACAAAAGTAAACATAAAAAAGCAATCTTGAATGGAGGATTTGATAGTTATTGAGCAGGTCTCCGAGGGAAATTACTTTCGCCTTACATCGAGGGCTTAGGAGTCACTAACTATAAAAACAATCTCATAACGCCAGTAAGTCGACTGAAAATAACACGGGTCTATAACTGTATCTCTATCCACGGATTTATTTTACGACCTTGGCTGCCTTACCGTTTCCAAATTCCAAATTTTTCGATTGAAGCACAAGTTTTCGTACAAATCCATCTTTCATCTTCCATGGCATCATCTATCTCGTTCCTACAGCTGCCTATATTTATTGAACACCAAATACAGGGGGGGGGAGAGAGAGAGAGAGAGACCGTGTTAAAGGCCGGCATAACAAAGTAGACATGAATGAAGAGTCAAAACCACAAAAAAGGACAGAAATAACAAAATGGTGAATAAATGTGTACTTACAAAAGTCCCCAAGGGGAGGGTGGTAGCTGATACAGGGCTCGCTTCATAGGGAAAATCTCCCCTCACAAAAGACAGCAGGCGGGCACGAAATCGGACGGACAGCGACACAGGATGCTAGATCACCGATCACTAATTCTGACTCATGCAGGCCTACGTATTTATTCAAATTAATAATATTTACTGTCTGACGTGTGCTGCTTGGTGTAACTAAATGAACGTGCCTCGATGGATGATTGATTTGTGAGGTCAAGCTATGTTGATTTGGGTAACTGCTGAGCATGTTTGGTCTAGTTCCGTTTTGCGAGGTCACCCGTGACAGTACGTCCAAACCGTTTAAGCCGTTTCTGTTGAATTCCTTATATCAGATTTGTGTCTGCCTTCACCATGTCTCTCATTGTTTCGTTTCTTATTTTATGAAATCTAGACTTTCTGCAGCATCGTCTTAGGAAATCCAATTTGGGCTGATCAAAGTTTACTACTTTTACTACTAATGTCCCATAGTTCTGCCCCATATGTTATTATAGGTTTAAATATGGTCTTGTATATTCTTTTCTATGCTTCTATGGTGATGTCTTTGTCCCATAATATTGAGTTGAGGGATCGGGTGACTTGTTTTCCCTTAATTGTTTTCCTTTATTTAATTTCTTCTTGGTTGTGTCCTTGCTTGTTAAATATAACTCCCATTTAACACACATTTTAGTTTATGATTGTTATTATTAAACTTTGTTAGGTTTTTAATTATCCGCCATGCTATTCCGAGCTCTTTGTTGCTTCTAGGTGTTGCTCTATATATTTGCATTTGTTTGTCCAAGTTAAGATTTTCCTATTTGTCACTTCTCGTTTCACTTCTCTAATTTAGTCTTCTATATTGTTCTTGAATTTATACGTTACTTATATCTTGTATTCTTTTCAAATGTAATTCTTCTTTTTTGCGTATTTTGACTTCAATATCTTTCTTTATTTCTTTCAAGTAGAATTTATTGCGTTTTAGAGTAAAATGCAAGTAAGCACATTTTCCACACTTCAATAGCCAGTCAAACATTAAATTCCTCCAACGAGCAGTAAAAGTGGCACCTTCACACCATAAACCCGAAATAGCAAATAGTCGAAACGATTCGGTCTCTATAAAATTGAAACCGAATATTCCCTAATGCAATAAAACTGAGTAAATTGCTACCAATAGAAAGTAATAAATTGAAGTTGGCGATGTAATAAATAAAGCCGTAGTTGTATTTCCATTTTAACAATGTATACATATTTCAAAATTGTTATAAAACTAATGTCATGAAGGAGCAATGCATGCAATAAGTGAAGTGAATATATTTCTTCAGTACTTCACAGTCTATTCCCTTCGCTTTGAGCGAGTACTGCGGAAATTGCATTCTTTGGATAGCTCTTGACGGGAATTTTACAAACGTGAGGAAATACTAGAAGCTGAGAGATCGCTCGAAAGGCGTCACGCGACGCTTCCAGGCCAATAGGAAACTTAATAAAACGATTTAATGAAATCGTGCAATTGCAAAAGTTTGAGGATTGCGATATTGAAACTTCGTAGTTAATAATGATACCGCACGTGTTAAAACACAACAACAAAGAAAAACGATGTACCAGATGAAATTAAGTATTTCTAGTGGTTATTTATTGCCTTAAGTGCTTATATTGTTTATTTAAGAAACTAGCTAATTACCCGGCGTTGCCCAGGTATTGATTTCTATATTGTTTATTATATTAATTATTTTTCTGATTTCTGTCAGAAATATAAAATTTCGAGGTAATCCAGGTCCAGACAATATTTCTTCACAAGCCTTAACAGAATATTATACAAAGTTATTCCTATTGCTTGATCTGTCCAATGAATTGTTCTTAAACAATCCTTCTCAAGAGTTTAAAAAGTCACTAGAGTTCATCTTATATGGAATGGTAAAGATATCGTAGGGCCATTTGTTATCCTATATATGGGCGATATGCTACATTAAGGTCTTTAGGTCAACTATATGAAGAATTATTAAGGAACGTATCGATGAATCTTTGGAACAAACCAAGGAATTGCCAGATTTAAAGTTTGACTTTACAAAAGGGAAATCTACAGTTCCTGCTTTGCGGTTTGTGGTCGACTGTGTGATATTTCTGAATTCAAATGGTGTTCTCTAATAATCTTACACATAAAAAGTGCATTTCATACTGCATGGAAGTTCATTATTTTAGCGATGAAAGAGAGAGGTACTCCTAAATATTCAATAAATACAATACTGTAACGCGCTTTTTGCGGTTACTTGGGAGATTTGGCGCTGGGACGGATTTCGGGAGTTAGGAAAAGGGTATTAAGAGTCGGTTTTACGGTTTTGCTCGGGCGCCAGATTTTTAAGGGTTTTCTCCCTCGAGAATATGCCTGGGTAATTTACGAACTCAGGAGATTACCAGGGTTGTCTGTAGAAATGAAACACACGCTCAAAAATAGAAAATCCAAAATTATTTTATTCCCAAATGGCAGTGAAAAACAATTCGCACGACTAACACCTGCTGGCGCTAGGTCGTCTAACGGAGATCGGCAAAAACTTATTTACAATTATTTATGTATTTCGGAAAGGAAGCACACAAATGCGAAAATATTATTATTATCATCACAGTTGGAGAGAACTAAAATGTATTCTAAATAACAGTGAGAAGAGAAGAAATTATTTTAACAAATCGTAAATGCGAAAACGGAAAGTAGAAATACTCTTACAAATATTTAAAACCTGAGACATGAAAAACCCTCCTAATACTGAAAATGCGAAAACGGAAAATTTTCTTAACAATTTACAGTGAAAGAGAAATAGCTAAATACGGAGACGATAGGAAAACGTGCAGTGTCTAATATTCGGTAATACGGCCTTTTTACATTACGAGAGGGCAAGAGCGAGAGGGCGAGCGGAAGATTGCGCTGAATTAATTTTTCCCTAACACGACGAGGGAAAAATTAACTCATAGCGGTTCAGAGAGACGGACATTTTCACGGTGCTACAGACCACTCACATATATCGGTCGGTAACTTACAATTACATAACATATAACGGCGGAACGATCACAGATACATTTATCGGTCGGTGATACGCTCACAATTACATATAACAAAGAATTCGGCGGTCTTAAAATTAACGGCGGTGACAAGCACAGTTTAGGGACAATTACGTAACAGATAACGGATAGTTCGGTCGGTCTAGATCTACGGTCGGTAACGTTCACAATTACATATATCGGTCGGTAGAACGGAAAACGGATATCAGACGCAACGGAAAAATACGGATAACGTACGGCTTGTCACAGACAAGTATTGGTTCTGACCTTAGATTAACCCAGGTACAGGACAGCTCTGGAGGGGTCGGTTGGATTATCTAAATTTAGTCTGGATGTTTAAGCGATGGTAGATTGAACAATGCCTTATCGGCCGCCATATATCCGAGGTAGGTTTGATTTCGCGATTAACTGTATGGTGGGTGGTCTACCCTCGACTCTCGAAAATGGGCTTCATTACAATACAAAATATCCTATATGATGTTCTTCGTTTAGAAGTAACTAAAAATGTTTAAGTTAGTGGCATTCAAGGATGATTTGGCTACCTTAGTAAAAGAAACTCTTCCCTTCAAATTAAATCCGATAGTAATTATAGTCCAGCGAAGATTTCGTACTGAATGCAAAATCATGATTTAGTATTGATTCCCGAAAAAAACAGAAACGATTATTTTAAAAGGAGGTAGAAAATACCTATTTCTAACGGTTTCCAGAAGGTTTTACAGACATCATACTATTCCAGGATATTCTACAAAATTCTCTTCTCTGTAGAAACTTCCAAAATAGGACTACTCACAAATCGCTTGTCGCTATCATCACAAATTCTTAACCTCTTGTCCTCATTGTGGTACTTTTTAGTCCACCCCTAAAATTATTTGACAACTCCACTAAACCCCCCTTCAAAGATATTAGCATTTTTTAAATAGAACGAATTTGAAAGTTTCAAATTTCGTGGCTTGGGTTTTGTCTACGAGAAAACTAAATTTTCGAATGCGTTAATCTTGGTCCCACCTTATCCTAACAAAATGTGACGATGGTTTGGTTGAAACAATTTGTAATATTCGGAGGAGCCATTTTATGCTTTTCAGTGAATTGTGTAGGTAACCAGCATATTTCAGGAAATAAACGTATGTAGTTACTTACATTAGTTAAAAGCCGCAAAAAAATTTCTAGCAAATTGTATCCATATCAAGAATTCCATTTATTTTATTAAAACAGTTAACAGTTACTGACGACATTCGGTCACATCGGTTATATTGTTTTACGTCCCTAGATTAAATGAATATTTCTATAAAAATACGTTTAAGGTTATGTTTACAACACGACCTAACGAGATCTAATCTGATAATCTGATCAGTGACAGTAAATATTGACCGTCAACTTTACATATAATGAAATGTAAATAAATTAATATTTTTTTTAGATTAATCCTTTTCATAGTTCAATACCCAAATAAAACAAAAAGCCAAAGATAATATTACTAGCGCTTGGAAAAGTAAAAAATAATCCATTTCATAACATACTTAACCGAGATGATTTTAAAACTAAAAAATAAATTTTGTATTACATTTCAGACAAAGAGGTTTATTTGACTTTGTTAAGACAATCATATGATAAATGCACTAATATATCGTTACCAATTAATGAAAAGCATGATTCGCCCTTATAGAGATTTCTTGACTAACTAGATCCTTGAATTGTAAACGCAGAGTAGGTAATACGGATTTCATATTTATTGAAATACTGAACTATAAGCTACTATTATTTTATAATATTATTATAATTAATCAGCGAAGACATCCATTTCAATGGGTACTATATGATACATAGCAATTAAGCTAATATCAATATTTTGCCGGGAATATTACATCCGCTCTGATTTTACATGAATTCGCACATAACTATGTGAATAGCGCGCCACGCTTTCAACTATTTTCAGAAGCATCACTGTATACGTATTTTAACAAACTCAATTAAGTCTCTGTCTGAAGTATTATGGAAATTTTATTTTGTACTTTTCAAAATGTCTCAAAACTATGTGTATATTATACTGTAACGTTTTCGTGGGTCCAAATAATTAGATTCCATTAATTATGAACGTAACTCATGTATTTAATACTAATTACCAAAGGGCGGAAAAAATGCATGCAAGAACATTTAAAAAAAAATCAAAAAATGCATAAAATTTGGTAAAAAATGCAAATCTATATGTATTTCAAAATGTTCAATAAGATTGATTATAAGATAATTTTCAAAATATCTCAAAACTATGTGTATATTATACTGTAACGTTTTCGTGGGTCCAAATAATTAGATTCTAATAATTATGAACGTAACTCATGTATTTAATACTAATTACCAAAGGGCGGAAAAATGCATGCAAGAACATTTAAAAAAAATCAAAAAATGCATAAAATTTGGTAAAAAATGCAAATCTATATGTATTTCAAAATGTTCAATAAGATTGATTATAAGATAATTTTCAAAATGTCTCAAAACTATGTGTATATTATACTGTAACGTTTTCGTGGGTCCAAATAATTAGATTCCATTAATTATGAACGTAACTCATGTATTTAATACTAATTACCAAAGGGCGGAAAAAATGCATGCAAGAACATTTAAAAAAAAATCAAAAAATGCATAAAATTTGGTAAAAAATGCAAATCTATATGTATTTCAAAATGTTCAATAAGATTGATTATAAGATAATTTTCAAAATGTCTCAAAACTATGTGTATATTATACTGTAACGTTTTCGTGGGTCCAAATAATTAGATTCTAATAATTATGAACGTAACTCATGTATTTAATACTAATTACCAAAGGGCGGAAAAATGCATGCAAGAACATTTAAAAAAAATCAAAAAATGCATAAAATTTGGTAAAAAATGCAAATCTATATGTATTTCAAAATGTTCAATAAGATTGATTATAAGATAATTTTCAAAATGTCTCAAAACTATGTGTATATTATACTGTAACGTTTTCGTGGGTCCAAATAATTAGATTCCATTAATTATGAACGTAACTCATGTATTTAATACTAATTACCAAAGGGCGGAAAAATGCATGCAAGAACATTTAAAAAAAATCAAAAAATGCATAAAATTTGGTAAAAAATGCAAATCTATATGTATTTCAAAATGTTCAATAAGATTGATTATAAGATAATTTTCAAAATGTCTCAAAACTATGTGTATATTATACTGTAACGTTTTCGTGGGTCCAAATAATTAGATTCCATTAATTATGAACGTAACTCATGTATTTAATACTAATTACCAAAGGGCGGAAAAAATGCATGCAAGAACATTTAAAAAAAATCAAAAAATGCATAAAATTTGGTAAAAAATGCAAATCTATATGTATTTCAAAATGTTCAATAAGAAAATGTTTTCTTCTACCGTTGAACATATATTTGAAAATAAGTTCATTTTACACCTACTAAAGTAACAGGAGCGTATTTTAATGTATGTAGAATATCTGGTTTTACATCAATTTTGTAATACAAATAAAGTCGCCCATAAACATTATTGCAACAGATTTTAATACAGAAAATCCTTCGTTGGCTTGTACATTACTCGAAAATTTGGAGAAAACTAATTTTTCCTTTTTACATCCGACTTTAAGAACATTTAATAATTGAACTGCATCAACCAGTCTCGTGTTATATTAATGGATACCTAGGTAGATACCCACTACTCAAAGTAATTGCCGTAATTGGAATATTGTTAGCAAATAAATGAATTACTAATTTAATTAAATTAATCTAGGTTGTTATTGCTTTCTATGTACTTACTATTTTCGAACATGCTGTACAAAATAATTTGTCACCATTCCACTTCAGCTTACTATAAGGGTTAATCCACAGTTCAGTTAAATTTGTAATTTTCAGCACAACCGTTGAATTTAACCTCTCTAAAGGTACTGGCAAATTGGACTACATCAACTTGATCCCAAAACAAATACAATGGCAGGAGATGATTATAAAACACACTAATAATACTAACAGCTAATTCTGCCCCGCGGTCAAAATAAGCCTCCTACGAATTTTGAGTATAATGTATATATAAAGTATAAGTAAGAGTATAAAGTAATTTGTGAGTTATGAAGCACATCCTCCTTCTATTAGAATACACATTAAAAACAACCCTTATTAAAATGACCCAGTGCCGGGTAGTAAAGGTACTTGATAACCAGATTTCAGTTCCAGTTATAACTTATATTGTCTATAAGATCTATAAGTTATGATTTATCATTCATCCGTACAATATGTTTTTTTTAATATCTAGCAGATTTTAAAAGAAAATGCAAAATATGCACGATTTAAGAAAAAAATGCAAATTTGAAGAAAAATTACTATTACCTAATACTTACCACTTTATTTACTTTACTGTTTAGTTTTCTTCGCCCTTAGGATTTCAGAGCGGTTTTCGTATTTCGCTATCGTCAGCTCGTTCTTCATCACTAATTGTTTATGCTCGTAAAGGTTTCGGGATATTCCCGAATAATCTCGAGAGTAATAGAAGTCTTTCCTCCGGGAAAAACTTCTCGATTGTTGGAAGTTACGACCTGCGGCCTGTCGACTGGCCGTATTTGTCTTGATGCAAAACATTCCCTTACAATATTATAAAAAGGATCGTTTCTTACTTTTTTGAGTATTAATAGTATTGTAACGTTTATTTCTAATTTATTTACACTGTCCTAATTTTACACTACACACTACTTAATTTATCTTAACTATTTCCTAACTAATTAATTTATATCACTCTTAGTGTTAATTTATTTCACTGGTCCGTTTTTCGCCTTGTTTATTCACTCGCGGCTTAACGTCTAATCTAATCTCTCCGACCGCAAGCCCGCTTATATACATATCTCAATTGTAATCGGGAACCATCTGGTGTATTCTTTTCTAATAATGTTTGTTCTAGAGAGGTCGGGAAAGTTGTAAATCATTCTTCCTTTATGGCCCAATTACGGAGCGCTTTGAAGTGGCCGCCGAGGTCCGATAAGAGTAAACACCTCTCGCGCTGCTGTTTACATTTCGCGTTACAGTATTTTTTATGATTATCTGGGTTGTTTGGTTATTGAATTAAATATAAAATATTACACCTGGTATAAAACCTAAATATAATATTAAAACATTAATTATAAAATCATTAACCAACATTTTGTTATAATTGTATTTTTACTTTTTAGTCCCATAATACAACAATATGTATGTAAATCGGCTGGAGTACGTGTTCGCGAAGACATCTTAAAGTATGAAATTTTTGTAGGAGATTCCTTTGATTAGAAGCTATTTTTTCGAAATCTGGTTCAGTGTATTAACTAGAAGAACGAAGCTAAATTCACTTCTGAAATTCACTGAATAACAATTCCGTGACACAACATGGCATCACAGATTGCAAAGTCGTGTTCCTTTAGGGAATGAAATTCTTTGCAATTTTGCGAGCAATTAGAGATGATATGATACCTTATTAATTGTAAAACCGAATAATTTGTAAGTGTAAATAATGTTGCAAACGTAAAAAGTATCACTAGTAGCTATCAATTTAATCGGCTACCAATAAAAGTATTCGAGTAAAATATTTTTTGCATATTGTAGTAGCATTCTAAATATGACACGGCAAAATTTCAAAACTGTAGCTTATGGCGAAGAGATCAAAAAAGCTATTATAAAGTTGGGAAAATCGAGCGTGACATTGAAGGACTAATAGACAGACAGGGCAAGCAAAAATAGACTTTAAAAAACGTAAGCGTTATGACACCCTTTTCACAGTTTTTTGACGTCTCACAAAAGAACATCAGCTTCATGAACCGAAACATATCCGTTGTAAATACTTCCACCAAAATTTTAATGAAAAATCGTCTACTCATCCAGCCAATGTTTGCGTTGACCCAGAATCCATATTTACCCGCGATTTTATCATATCTAATTGAATTTCATTCGAATGGGTTTTTATTTGATCTGAAAATTGGGGTGGTAAATGCCGAGATAATTAAAAAATGCACTGGAATGCTTCATTCCGGATTATTGCTGAACGACCGAGGGTATTTTTCGTAATATACAACGATTAACGGATGATATCTAAATTCTTTGCAGTGTAAAACGTAAAAGAAAAATTTCAAATTAGACTGGAAAATGCGGGAAGGTGTTTAAAATTGTACGATTGGAATTTTTCATCAAATCAGAGGTAGAAACCGAAAGGCGAATGAGGACGGAGTGTTTCGGAAAATAAAAAGGAAATTTGATTGATAAAAGATTGATATTGATATTAATGAACTTGTATAAGTCACAACACCCAAACACACAGACACATACACACACAGGGTGTTAAATAAATTGTGATTCGATATATTTCAGAAAGTAAATGTCGAATGAAGCTAGAAACATGAGAAATGTTATAAAATCTAATAGAAACAATCCTGTAAACAGCATTTAGCTTTATCTAACCCTCTAATTTTAAATATATTTGTGTGTCATTCACTTCAGACAATGTGTTAGTTTGGATTTCAATAAGACTTTTCTTCTCACGAAGTAATTCAATAAGGCAGATAAGGAAAAGTCAAATCGACTTTAAAGAAGAAGAAAAAAAAATGGAAATACATCGTTTCAGCTCACAAGTGACGGGTAGCGAATACAAAAATTTGCCAGAAATACGCTGAGAAGCGACAACCCAATTTATTATACGAGTACATATTTTCACGAAAAGAAAAGACAACTTGATAACATGATTTATCCCTTCATATCTTTCGTCCTGAAGTTTCTGAATTTTTTTTTGACGAAATTCTGCCTAAAAGGTTACGTAGGGATATATGAATTGGCGTACGAAGAGTTACAAAAATATATACGTATTTGTACATTTACGTGTAGCAATACATACATAGGTAGGCAATATGTATTGGATATGCCTCAGTCGAATATGAGATTGGAAAGGTGTTGGGGCGCAAAAAGCTTTCTCACAACATTCTGTAGAATAGGAAAAGCAATACTTTTTCGTTATTCCTCAATTCGATGATGCAGAATTCTAATTACTCTTGTAAATCTCGTGTATGATGTTGCCTGCCACTATTTTTGAAAAATGATTACTGCAGAAGCTATACCTATCATTAATTATGCGCTCTGCATTTACACCGATATTACTCTTGGAAAACGAGACACGATACTTTCCTACTTTCAGCTTTCTTTGCTGTTCAATTGTGTTGATAAGTTGCTAATTATATTTCCTTATTATATCAATTGCATTACTTGAGATTCCATAAACTAGGAACACGTAAAATTAAATTCGTTATATTTATCGCTTCCGACCAGAAAGTCGTAAATACCTTTAATCACCTCCGAATTAATCACTCAACAAACTACGAGGAGATTACGATTAATTCTGGTCTTTTCCGTAAATTTCACTCTGCATTTAATTCCGGGGTATCTTACGGTCGTCAGGCACTTACCTAGATTAAGCTCCTTCTTAGAATTTATTTTACGTTTTTTTGGATGCAATGTAATAAGGAATCTAATCAGATTTATAAATTGGCGTTGTTAGCGAGTGTAATAATCACTATTTAAATTAGTCAAACTGGCTAAAGAGGAAAATAGTGTTATTTAATGGAAATGGGAAAGAATTTTGGACTGAAACACCTTGCCATCGGTGGTAAGGAAACTGCTATTTCTGGACCAACCAGGAAATTTTGTTTACACTGCTTTAAGTGTTGTTAAAGAGAGAAATAAACAAGCTTACATAGCACCATCATTTCTAGCAACTTGGTTTGACTTGACAGTGATAATACTGTTAAAAGTTGATACTATTGGAGTGATAGCAGTAGCAACACAATGTTCTCTCATCTTTGGGGGAAAAAAGTAAAATATTTTACATTGTGTCGAAGAATGTGGTTGGTTAGAACCATAGAACAAGGAAGGAAATTTCCATACTAAAGTTTATGAATCTGTCAGATTATTTTAGACAATTTTAGAAAGTACCTAATCAAATAGAGTTACATCAAAATCAAGTAATTCTTTATGAATATTGTCCCCCGATTGACATTTAGTTTTAAAAGGTCTCAAAATTTGTTGAACATATTTCCGAAATTTTTCTACGGGAATTATCAGATTCTTAAGACAACTTTAGAAATTAAGTAGGCGTAGTTCGAATAAAATTACTGTCAATGATTTTTTAATGAGATTTTTAGCAGATCGCTGTGTGAAGAAATTTTGACCATTTTTCTGAAATTGCTTTAAGAAAGTCTTAAAAAACTATCAGATAATTAAGACAATTTTAGGAAATAAGCAAACGGCGTTTCAATGCAGTTGAAAGTCAGTAAATTATTTATGAAACTATTAACCGATCGAGTTTTCGCCTGACTCGTCTCAGTCGTATTTCATAACTTTCCTTATAGTCCAATCATCTTGTAACGTTATTTTTTTGAGAGTAAGCCTGAATCGACAACCGTAACCAGATGAATAAAAATTATTCAAGATCCTTTGATATGCAACCAACTTAGCTCTTTACTTAGCAACTCCACTCAACTCTATACTCACACATTTTATGCAATTCACTTCGGGCTTTGTAGTTGTTGGCGCCCTTATTTCATCAAGTATCTGGTCAACTTGTAGTTCACCCACGACCACTCACCGACGAGTTGAGTAAAGTCGGGGGTCAAAGTCACAAAAATCGATTTTTCTAAATTTTTTTGCAAATATCTCGTTTTCTATGAGTTTTACGCTATTTGTATGTATTATCATTATGATACAAATATAAATTCTCTACAACTTTTGTGTTAAACATTTCTTCATACCTCGAACTGTTTTAGAGATAGAGGGCGGAGAGCGCTGGTTAGAGAATCATGTGAGGTCAACTGGTAGTCCCGATTACAAACTCATAATATTAAGGTTATAAATTATGGCTAAATATATAAATATAATTTTTTATAAACTTTTCCATTAAATTCATTTTGTTTGGTTACTAATCTATTTTTAGTTAAGTGTCAATTTATTTAATAACACTTATCTGGCCATGTAAGTATAAAATTGTTGAGGAAAATAATTAAATTACATTTTAATTGTAATCTAATTTATACTAATAACTTTCTAAATAAATAAAGAAGAAAAGAATTAAATTTGTAATTAACGTTTTTAGTAAAAGTGTCATTTGATTAATTTAATATTGTCAAAATTAATATAAAAGCATAAAAATTTCGAGAAGAACATGTTCTAATTTCAATTCTCTTCTTCTTCTTCTTCTTCTGACTGTAAATTTTTTAATTTATGAAAGAATTTAAGAGTTTACGGATTTTAAACAAGATTTACTTAATTATTTTTTACTTAAAATGCTATTAGTGTAAATGAGAATATAATTAAAATGTAATTAAAGTATTTCCCTTAATAATTTTTCAATTACAGAAAGAGATTATAAGTGTTATTGAATTGACAAATTTTAGAACTATTAGAAATAAAGATTGAATTTAAGGTAAAAGTTAATAATAAATGCTAATTAAATGTTTAGCAATATTTATAACCTTAATATACGGGTTTTTGATCGGGACTACCAGTTGACCTCACATGATTCTCTGACCAGCGCACTCCGCCCTCTATCTCGAAAACACTTCGAGGTATGACGAAATGTTAAATACAAAAGTTGTAGAGAATTTGATTCACTACAATATCGGTAATAAATACAAATAGCGTAAAACCCATAGAAAACGAGATATTTGCAAAATATGTAGAAAAAATCGATTTTTGTGCCTTTTGACCCCTGACTTTAAATCTTGCGGCCATCTAATTATATGTGAATTTTGGGGAAACTTTTAGGATGCCAAAGTAGAAGTTTTTAGGTTTTAATACACTGGGTATGTCGATTTTCCTAGGTGAACCCCCTATAATGACTGGACTATTAATATAGTCGTTGAAACAATATCAGAATATTAAGCCAATTTCATCATGTTATTAAAGAGAGTTTCAAAGAAATTATAGTTTCAGTACTTTTTTTACTAAGCTTTCAAAACATACACTTTTAAATAATAATTCCGAAATTACTTCAGGATAACAATTTGAAAGTAGGTCATATTGCTTAGACAACTCTAGAAATTAATCAGTGTGTAATCAAATAAATCAGAAGCAATTAGGGAGAAATCAGAAAATAATCTGTTTTAATATCTTCGGAGTTTCAACCTAATGATAGATATAATTCTGAGTCCTTTCAAAGGTTTTTGGCCGTATTTCCAAGTTTTCTTTACTAAACTTTTTGAAAATGTGTTAGAGTCCAGATTACATTGCGAGGTAATCTGATAAAATTTCAAGAGATTTACTGTATCAGCAATTTTTTATGTAATATTTCACGGACAGACACTTTAAGTGTGACTCGTCATAGGAATCTTTAGCCGCATTTACGAAATTGCTTCACTAAAGTCATTAAAATTTTGTCAGATTATTAGCGTAACTTTAGAAAGTAATCGGACTTAGTTTGAATAAAATTTCGGTTTCTGTAAATTTTTATATTTCCAAAAAGCAATACTTTAGTTTGAATATGTCTCAAGGACTTTTTGACCGTGATTCTGAAATTTGTTTTCTAAAGTCTTTGAAGTTGTTTCGGAAAATTTTATAAAGTAATTAAAGGTAGTTTCAACTAAATTATGGTGTTTTTAAATTATTAATGAAATTTTTAACACCTGGTGTTTTAGTATATACTCGTCTCGTGGATGTTTAGCTGTACTTTTGAAGTTTCTTTATTAAAATCACTAAAAGTATGCCAGATCGTTGAAACAACTCTGGGAAATAAACAGAAGGAGTTTTAATAAAATCGGAATTTCAGGAAATAATATATGAAATTGTTAATCGACCGGTAGGTTGAATTCTTAGTCGTCTCATGTATTTTTGAAGATATTTCCTAAATTTCTTTATTAAACTCTTTGAGAAGGTGTCAGATTGTTAGGCAAACTTCCTTAAGATAGTTTTGGTAAAGTTCCAACACAATTACAGTTTCAGTAATTTTCTCAGAAATTTTTAACCGGCAATCAGTTTTATTTTTCACACTTTTAGGGATTTTTAATCGTATTTCCAAAATTTCTTTACAAAAGTCTTTAAAACTTTATCAGGATATTAAAACGACTTTTGGAAACCGCCACAAGTAATTTGAATAAAATTGGAGTTTGAGGAATGTCTTTATGGAATTTTCGATCGACCGGTGTACGTCTTACTCGTCTCAAAGAATTTTTGGCCGTATTTTCGAAACTTCATTACTGAAGCTCCTCTCTCTTGCAACTACTGTTCTCTATTCTGTGATAGAATGCTCCCTGCTGTTGCCTTCAAGAAACATCAAAGATTGTAATTTACATCATATCATGTAATCATCAAGCAGTATATTCATACCAAATTGTTTGAAGATTGGTTTCAGAATTGTTACAACCCAAATTAAAAACATTATTCAAATTAAAACAAATATGAATTCAAGAATTTTTGATGACATATGGTGTTTAACATCAGGAATCATGCAGTAAAAGCACATTTCAAATGAAAGCATATACAACAACATTTATGAACTCCGGCATAAAAATGTGATTGGCGCCTTGTTATTATATTTTTAATCCTGTAAAGCTTTTATAGTTACAATTAAAGCGTAAAGTTCGCTAAAATTGCACTAACTGATCGATTTAATATATAATATGTTTACTACCATCACAAGAAATTATTGGCAAGATGCCATAAACATGTAAGACAGATTGGATAAGTACAAGACATACCGTAATGTAATAAATCCTCCTTTTATTTTAACTACTTAAATTAACTTCGAGAAGATGAAAGAGCTACGTATTTATGAGTAATAAAGACGAGAATGATGATGATCCAGTTGAATTTTAATATTTTTAAATATATTTATCGCTTAATGAATTCTTTATTTAATAGTTGTATTTTTTGGGATGTGTATCATTATTGGTGGATTATTTTGGGATTATTTTATCACAATATTCCATTTTCATATTAATTATAACATTTCTAATCTGTATTCTATTTTATATTGTGTACTAAAAAATTGTTTTCTAAACCGAAATCATCTCGTTTATTTATCAAAAACTTTTTGAAAAGATTGCAACGCCGTGCAATTTTAACAAAGTGACACATTCTTCCTTTTACGGTTGACACACAAAGCCAGCGCTTGAGCCGGAGATATGCGTTTTAGTTTATATTTTTATGTAGTTAGAATTAATTTAGCAGCTTAACTCGAAGCTAATCCGCTCTACTGACATAATGGGTTGTTATTTCGTAACAGATTTTGCATTTAGTTGCTTCCCTTTACGAAAAAGATTTTTAATGCCTGTTAATGAACATTTTCAAATGAGGCTACAGCGGTAATAAAAGTAATGTCGCTTTCGTGAGGTATCAGGGATCGTACGTAGTTTTAATTAAATGCCCTGTCAACATCATTAACCACTATCACTAAACGGCATTGCGAATTGGCAATTTTCGATAAAATGTCAATGTCGGATTGACAACGATACTCAATAAGTCGTTGATTAATCGTTGGAATATCCTGGGTTGAAACATAAAACATTTCAAAAAAGCATTTTTCATACATCGTGAAAGTAATGAGCCTTTGTAAATGTAATATAATAAATTATGTAAAATTATTGAGCTTAACCTACAATCGCTCTTTTGTGTAGAGTTTCCCGTTCTCTTTTGTGTTACCGAAATATTTTTAATACCGCGTTTCTGTGAGCTTATTTGCCTTTTGTTTTCGAATTGATTATTCAAAAAAATAATAATTAAATAGGCCAGAGGAAACAAATTTACTCTAATCGTAAATTATGGATATAAATTACTATTATATATATGTACTGGTGAAATTGCCTCGCTGGGAACTTCAAAATACTATTTGTGAGTTAGTAGTTTACTTTTCCGATAAATTAATTGAGCTTAGAATTGCCCCATCCTATTAATTTACATATTTTGTGGTTTGCGTTACCGTAGGACTAAGCAATATTAACTGTTTCGAGTATCTAACCCCTTTGCTTCAATACCATTACACCACTCGTTAATATGTAACTACATGACCCGCACTTTGTGTTCTTGTCTCATAATTTTATGAATTGCCTCTGCGTTATGAAGTCGATTAATGTTCGGAACAATTCATGAATTTTCCTTACTCGCTCTTTGTTATTCCCGAAGACGTTAAGTTGGAATTAACTGAAGTACACACCGGAAACATTTGCTGAGTAGAGTTCCATAACGATTATTCGTTTTACAACTTGTGCGAAGATCGTACATGAGATTTACGCGGGAACGCCGCGATATTACTGGAATTTATGAAAACGAAAAGTGGGGCCATAAAGTTGTAAGGGGAGTTATGCGGAGAGTTATGCCAAAATTATGACAATCGTAGTCAGACAGGCTTACTTGAAGTTGATCGAGATTATATTCACTACGGCTAAATGTGTTGTTTTTTACTCTGATTTCTGTTCACTTCTAGTCAAACACCATATTCTTAAGAGCTTGTAAACCAATTGACAATATTAGGAACTCCATCGACAAAATGTAATGAAAGAACCTCTTTATGATCAGACTCGCTTCATTTCCTTTCTTTAAATATTGCTTAAATGCGGGAAAAGCCGTTAATAAACAATTAAACCTTTGATATTTCAAGTACAAACACTTTAGACAAATTACAAATTCTTATTGGAGTGAGTGAACTGGCGAATTTTCAACGTACTAACGCATACTCATAACACAAATTAATTTGAAGCACGTCCCGTCCCGAAATAATTTTCACGACTCTTGTTTTTCATCTTATCGCTTTCCATGTCCTTTAATGAACAAAAGTGGGAGCCAGCAAACTATGAAGACGTGATTGCAAAGGCTTCTTTTACTGTAGTAGTAAAACACGCCCAAGAAGTCCCACGAATTAAATCAAAATAATTAACGTTTATGAAGGTTGATTAGTGCGTATAATTATAGGCCAACGAAACGGCACACAACTCACGCGCTAGGGATGGCCCTTCTATTAGGTTTTATACCACAATAAAAGCAAATAAAAGAAAATGGATAGCGAAACGAAAGGCATGGAGTAATTAACGAAAAAAGCAATTGGTAGAGAACATGTAATAAAGATCGTTGAAGTGTTGATAATCACCTTATTCCACAGGTCTTGTTTAATTGACACTAGACAAAATTGCGCAATGGTTTTTTTTTCCATGTTAAGAAATTGTATTCTGAGGTAAGACAATTATTTGGAGTATCTACATCATATTTTTTTACAATAATAGCTTGCAGGTTATTTTATACAGATGCGTGCAAATTGCCGCAATGTAGGTATAGGAGTTTCAGCACGCTAAGTGTTACTAAAGAAAAGCATTTGTGCAAACTATATAACCTGGATATTTTCCATAAGCATGCATAAATAACAACTAGATATGTATCAAAATAAAGAAAATTTACTTCGATTTATTAGGTGTAGTGCCGGGCTCGAAACGAGACGAGACAAGAAATAACATGGTATCGTCTAGGTCTCGAAAATTCCCTAAAAATTATTTCTCGTCTCCACCTAAATTTGGTCTCGTCTCGATCTCGAAAAATCTCGAAACAAATGAATGTATACTTTCTTGACAATTTTCATTGATTTGTTTAAAGTACCTATTCAGGTGTGGTAAAGTTGAGCGTACATAAATTACGGTTTCATATTTTGATATAGAGTATTTAATTTTTTGAAAATATTATATTAAAGAAACTAGATCAAGTTGGAGAACGGGTACAAAATCGAAAATTAATTTCATTAATAAATATGTTTATTTGGATATCACAAACGAAACATTTCATTATTTTAATTAGAAGAGAAAATAAGAAATTGATGTAGAGTGTACATTTCAGTCAAAAGCGGTATTTTTCAATAAAATTATAGTTTTGGATTCGAAACGAGACGAAACCAGAAATAACACGGTATCGTCTCGGTCTCGAAAATTCCCTAAAAATTATTTCTCGTCTCCACCTAAATTTGGTCTCGTCTCGGTCTCGAAAAATCTCGAAATAAATGAATGTATACTTTCTTGACAATTTTCATTGATTTATTTAAAGTACCTATTCAGGTGTGGTAAAGTTGAGCGTACATAAATTACGGTTTCATATTTTGATATAGAGTATTTAATTTTTTGAAAATATTATATTAAAGAAACTAGATCAAGTTGGAGAACGGGTACAAAATCGAAAATTAATTTCATTAATAAATATGTTTATTTGGATATCACAAACGAAACATTTCATTATTTTAATTAGAAGAGAAAATAAGAAATTGATGTAGAGTGTACATTTCAGCCAAAAGCGGTATTTTTCAAAAAAATTATAGTTTTGCATTCGAAACGAGACGAAACGAGAAATAACATGGTATCGTTTCGGTCTCGAAAATTCCCTAAAAATTATTTCTCGTCTCCACCTAAATTTGGTCTCGTCTCGTTCTCGAAAAATCTCAAAATAAATGAATGTATACTTTCTTGACAATTTTCATTGATTTGTTTAAAGTACCTATTCAGGTGTGGTAAAGTTGAGCGTACATAAATTACGGTTTCATATTTTGATATAGAGTATTTAATTTTTTGAAAATATTATATTAAAGAAATTTTATCAAGTTGGAGAACGGGTACAAAATCGAAAATTAATTTCATTAATAAATATGTTTATTTGGATACCACAAACGAAACATTTAATTATATTAATTATAAGAGAAAATGAGAAATTGATGTTGAGTGTACATTTCAGTCAAAAGCGGTATTTTTCAATAAAATTATGGTTTTGGATTCGAAACGAGACGAAACGAGAAATAACATGGTATCGTCTCGGTCTCGAAAATTCCCTAAGAATTATTTCTCGTCTCCACCTAAATTTGGTCTCGTCTCGATCTCGAAAAATCTCGAAATAAATGAATGTATACTTTCTTGACAATTTTCATTGATTTGTTTAAAGTACCTATTCAGGTGTGGTAAAGTTGAGCGTACATAAATTACGGTTTCATATTTTGATATAGAGTATTTAATTTTTTGAAAATATTATATTAAAGAAATTATATGAACTTGGAGAACGGGTACAAAATCGAAAATTTATTTCATTAATAAATATGTTTATTTGGATACCACAAACGAAACATTTAAATATTTTCATTATAAGAGAAAATAAGAAATTTATGTGGAGTGTACATTTCAGTTAAAAGCGGTATTTTTCAATAAAATAATAGTTTTGGATTCGAAACGAGACGAAACGAGAAATAACATGGTATCGTTTCGGTCTCGAAAATTCCCTAAAAATTATTTCTCGTCTCCACCTAAATTTGGTCTCGTCTCGTTCTCGAAAAATCTCGAAATAAATGAATGTATACTTTCTTGACAATTTTCATTGATTTGTTTAAAGTACCTATTCAGGTGTGGTAAAGTTGAGCGTACATAAATTACGGTTTCATATTTTGATATAGAGTTTTTAATTTTTTGAAAATATTATATTAAAGAAATTATATCAAGTTGGAGATCGGGTACAAAATCGAAAATTAATTTCATTAATAAATATGTTTATTTAGATACCACAAACGAAACATTTCATTATTTTAATTATAACAGCAAATAAGAAATTGATGTAGAGTGTATATTTGATTCGAAAGCGACATTTTTCAATAGAATTATCTTTTTGTTGTTAATTAACCCGAACTTACTTCTTCAAAATAAAATTAGGAGACACTAATTAGTGTCTTAATCGAAATCTCAAAAAACGATTTTTGGAATGATCTCTGTCCGATTAGATAATTCGTCCGTTATATCCGAAGATATCTTTCGAAAATACGTTTGATGTAATTTGTTTGACATTTTACTTGACAAATAAAATTATTACTATTTTTATTATTACTATTATTAATTATGAAATAATCTAATTTGTCAATTTCAGAAAGTAAAAAATACTAAAATAATGTGTAACAACTTGTAGTAAAAAATTTGGTAGGAAATATAAGGAGCTTAATAAGTATTGACGCACTTAAAAAAGAGACTATTTAAAATTTTATCGAATCCAATGACAGATCCTGAAATGTTGACGTGTGTGAAATTACCCTTCTATTGAAGGGAAATGGAAAAACTCCATTTCTACATAAATGCATATAAATTAAAATAAAATAAATTTGAAAATAGATAAACGTGATACTTCCCAATACTAATTAAAAGTTCAGCCACAAATTGCAACGCATTATATTGAAATTAGTTGAAATAAATTCATAGGGGGTTAGCTACTCACCTATATTAAAATGTTTGTTATTTCAATGGAAATAAAGTTGCGTGAATAACTTGAACAAATGAATAATTTTGTTCGAAGTTTACCGCATTGTTCAAATTACTTCCATTTCAAAGGAGATAATTTTCCTCCTTTCTTAACGATCACAGGATAACGAAGTAATTTCCATATTCCTTCAGAAGTATTAATCGAAAATGAAGTGAAATGATATTATATTAGAATACCAATACCAAACGAAAATGGAATGTCCACATTCTATGTAATATTCCTAGTTTTTGTCAAATATTAGGTAAATCCGTTTGAATGTAATGCAATGTTATTCGTGGGTATCCATAAATATTTTCCTTAATTCCGTTATTGCGTTGTCACCCCACACGTACAGAAAAAAAATAATAAAAAGGATGCTGTTATATATAGATTTCCTTTTTTATACGCAATAAAAAACGTGCTTTGCCCATCATTTCCAAAAGCAATATCATTTGTAAATTTAAACTTTTTTTCTTTCTGTAACTTCATAAAATATGCCAACATCAAAGAAGATTCATTTTCAAATAAAACTTATATTTGTCAAAGGTTTGATTTCCCAAGGAATGTTTCCAGGTGTTTTTCCTTGTGTGCTTATAAGTGTACAAAGCATTTATATATGTAACTATAAAGATAATACCAGGAGGATTATTAGCAGGCATACCTACTTGCCGACTATGTTGTATCCCATCTTTAAATTTCGATTACATAAAAAAAAATGTATGGAGGAAACCCGTCAAACTTATTGATTTATCAGGCCGTTTTAACAGATATCTAAACTTTTTCCCGCCTACCAAAATAAATAAATCTTGAGAAAAAACGACGTTCCATAAGGGCAGTGTTAGAATTGCAAATAGGGTCAACTGTTAACGCTGTGTGGTGGAGCTTTTACTAAATTATCTGCTGGATATTCGAAACTGTATTGCAAGTATTTCTTATTTGTAAAAATATGTGTGCAATGTATGTTTTCTATTCTTCACTTGAAATTTTGTTTCATAAAGAATGACAAGTTTTCTGTATTTCTAAGACACATAATATAGATGTTCATCTTTTAGCAAGCGTTTCACTTCGCGATTTCTTGAAACAATCAAAACAACAGCCAGTACACTTCCTCAAGTAATTAATTGTTGATAATTGCTGTTCCCTAAACATGTGTACAAAATTCTTAAACTATACCTTTATTACTAACCTACGAAAATCATAATATTTAGCCTCTGTGGGGAGTATTAATATTATCAGTACATCGCCATCCGATAAGTTCGTAAATATTAGAATAGCATATTGAGATGTTGAGAAGAGCTGCAGTCGTACTATTAAAAAAGTTTTAATGGAAAAGTTTCCGTTACCGAAAGCATACTCTTTCCCAAATATTGGATTAGAATGTAATATTATTTCTAGAAGAAACGAAAAATGAGAGTAAAATATTGCTTTATTGGACTTGAATAAAATGTAGCCTTTTGTAAGCGCTTAGATTGATAAAGTAAATGAAATCATCCTCTTAGTAACGTGGTATTAATATTATTTCATATGAGTTCATTCTAAGTAGTTAATTTACTCTGTATGGTAAAGGACATTTATCTGTTAAATAAAGTGAACCGTAGACATCTAAAACCCATACTTTGTTACAGATTTAATAGATACAGACCCCACAACGTATTATACGAGATGTCCGATAAAATTGTCACACCTTTTGAACGAGGAACAAAAGCGATTGTAAAATAATCATATTTTCATTTATTCCTCTCCTCTCCTTCCTCTCCTATTAATCATATCAATAGGAGGGTTCAGTAAACAATTACCCCTTTTGATTTTAGTAACTGATCCAGTGACTTCCAAGCTATCTTTGTCGAAACAATCATTTATGTTGGAATATTTCTTGTTATTTATAAAATTTCGATAAGATGTTTCGTTTTTAAGATAAAATAAAACTTCCTTTAATTGATGGCTACCCGGCTTTAGTCAAGTTTAAGCTGTTCCAACAAGTAATGTAAATTAAATTATAGCTGTAAAATTGACGATAATATTGTTCAGTGTCAAATTCAGTGTTTTAAGAGAGTTTTTATTTAAAAGAATTAAGTGTGTTATTACTTTAAGGGAAAAAAATACCTCAAACTAGAGTTGTGGTTGAAGACATATAATTGTATTTTTCAAGGCATAAGATTTCCTTTAATAGATAGAACCCGCACGTGTATTCAAAAAGTTTATGTCATATCGAGTAATTTATTTAATGTGGTTATCTTTTAATTGGTTAGCAGGTTAGCAAAAACTGTTTTATCGTATAAAACACCCTGTATATACGTCAATTTTGGAATTGCGAAATATTTCGGTGCCTGTTTTCAATCAAAATAAACGTTTTCTATTAAAGTAAATATGAGTACTTCATTCGAAGAGATTTATGTTTCATTCAAAACGTTAACCTCGTGGGACCAACTTTCATCTTTGGGTTAATAGCTCTTCAGTGTTCATATTTCAGGCGGTGGAGGTTTTCTCTGCTCGTTACAGGATTAGGTGAGAGTGTGCTTACGTTTCTTATTAGCTCTCATGAAACCGTGCTTCTTTTAGAGGCACAAGAGGAAGGCTTTTATTGACTTTTCCTCGGCTAGTTCCCATTAACATAAAGTATGCGTTTTAAAAATGCGACCTTTCCACTTGTCGTTATTCGAGCTGTATCGCCAAATGGACACAATTCACGTAATATGGATGTGTTAAAGTGATAGATTACAGCCGCAGCCATGCAGCGCTGCTGTTTTAAATGCCTCATTTACTAGTTACCGCGAAGTTTGTACATCGGTTCTCTAAACGTGTCTGCCTCGGACGAGTTCGACTGATAATTAATTAATCAGGCTCAATATGTAGCTTCAATAAGGACCGAGATTGGGCAGGTTTAATTTGCTGCGCTTCAAAATGAATAATAGCTTCATTCTGAAGTTAGAATGGCCAGCAGGTTGGATGCGATAGGGATCTACGAATGCATTTACTCTCCGTTTAAAAAGTCATGATATCATTGTCAGATTTATCCGTGTTCAGCTGGCTTCATTTGGGATGATCCGTCAAATACTATTTAATTCTTTGTCCTGCTTTAATAGTTCTTTCGAAACCTTTGTCTAGTGAGGAAAAGATATGGGCTGACCTTTAAGCGAAACTATTTTTTTTTTATTGAATTTAGCAGGTATACAAGTTAAGTATGAATTGGCGCCAAATATACACGTGGAGACATTCCTTGCAAAATCATACGTCGAAATGCGCAATGTAAAAAAAAACGTCAAAGATGCCGAAAGTGCATCTGCATCATTTGCGCTCTTTACTTTTCTGCGACTGTAGTCGCCAGATTCTAATAGTGAACACAGATGTCAGTCTCATTACTTATGCATGAGAAGTCACTGTGGTGACTTATACGAGAGTAAGTCGCACGACGTATGTGCTTTAGTATATGGCAAAAAGTACTTTTTGAATGCGCCCTATAAGTAGGCATTTTCCGTTGTAATCCAAGTGATTTTGTAAAGACAATAACTTAAATTTGTTTCTTTTGGAACAACTCTAGGGAGAAACAGAAGTATAAGGACTAAAGAACACTGTACCAACATAAAATATTAAGAAACTAGAACTAAGAAAAACCCGAAAAAAGTTTTGGGTGACAAACGATCAAGTTTTAAATAATAAAAAGTTGTTTTTGAAAAGTGCGAGATTTTGGAAATGTCTCCATGGTGACAGTAGATCATTTGGAAAAAATGACAATGTTGCCATGCGTAATTTTCCATAGTAGATTACAGAAAAATGGCCAAGAAGATATTAAAAAATTTTTAAGTTAAAAAGGCGACATCTACACATAATGTTTCTAATTTTAGGCTAATTGTGTCTAAAGAAAATATTCTATATATATTTAATATATTAAATATCAATAAATTGTAATTGTTATTTATTGACTAATACATAATTTTATTGTTAGACACCTCGTTATAGCATGGTATGATATTTCTTTTTTCCATTAAGGCATTAAATTTGGCGAGGAATGTCTCTATTTGTATATTTTTCTTCAATTCATATACCCACCACATATGTTCGCTTTGGAATATATTCATTTCGAAATCAAGTCAATATTACCGTATTGTTATAGGGTAGTTTGGAAAGGTGTAAAATTGATTAACTCATGATTTTCTTGATTCAAATTTTTGTCGTTTCGTTTAGAGAGAGCCTTCCTAATTAACTTCATTACGACTAAGCAAAGAATAAATTGGAATGTTTTAGTTAAATAATGACAACTCTATGAAGACGTGCTATTAAGGGAACAAACTCTTTCAAAATTGGAAAAAAACACTTTCTTGGGATTTTTACATTCTCATATTATGGGATACCCATATAATAAGAGAAAGTATTGTAATCGTGATGATGACCGAAAGTTGTCCAGCTTCTCTAAGTTGGCCATGGCAATTTAAACCAAAGCAAAACACCAAGTCTTAACTTGTCTAACAAGTTAACAAGCTGTAACAAGTCTAACCAACTGCTTTATTTAAAGATGAGCGACCGGTTTCGGCTTCATGGAAGCCATCCTCAGGCTCGCAAATAAGTTGTTTTTAGGGCTCCTGTTGCTCGAAATGTGCGGCGTCACACATACAAAACAAATACGTTGACATACACAGTTAAAAATAAATGAAAATTAACACACATCGAACAAGAATGTTAACTACACAAAGTTCTTTCAGGACCTGGATACAGCCCTAAAGGAGTGAGCTTCCTCATTCTAGAGAGGTTGGGAAGTAACTACATCGTGATGATTTTCGATATTGAGATATTGACATTTCTGGACGTTTTGTGGTCCCAGGGCGGATACTTTATGTTAAATGGATATTTTCCGATAAAAATTTTCAGTGTAAAAATTAGTTTAGGTGGTTAAAATATATTATTTTTTATTTTTTTAGAAATATACACCATGTATCAACCCCCAACGACAGCTAGGGTGATAAATCGTATGGGATACATTTGTTTAGTAATAAACAAACTCTTCGAGAACGTTTTTTGGCTATCTTCACACTCATACTATTTCGGGTATTTCGGTAGCAAAAGAAACGTATCGTTTACATTTGAATCATAGCCGCTTATCAGCACAATTACGTTAAGAGATCTATCTCTCGCTCCGAACCCAAATTAACGTCAGTTTATCGTATCGTTCGAACGAGAATGGACGTATCGGTCTCCGCGTTCATGCGAGTGTGTGAGTTTTGAAATTTTGTGAGTTGTGGCGCGAGTTTTGTGAGTTAGCGTAGTGACTTCTCGATCCTGGGCTCCTGAATGCCTTAAAATTATAATTCTGGCGACTGAATTGCGCACGTTTTCTGAATGACATAACGTCTACCCTGAGGAATTCGGGGGCGATGCCGTATCGAGTCGTCTGCGCCGTTCGTCACATTTTTCGGCCTTTTGATTTTACTACGGTAAAGGGTATCGGGAGGTGCCTGTTGGTAGTCTTCTTAATCCAACTTCAACTTAAATTGTCCTCTGTTGGGCTTTTTATTCCGACGTGACATCCACCAAAAGGAGCACCTAAAAGTTCCATATGTTGGACGACTAATAAGAAGTATTTCCCCATGACAGGCAAGGGAGAAAAGGGCGAACTAAGAGGAGTGAACGTCCTGGAAAATCTCGAGTATGTGGCAAGTACTAGAGGATAAACATATTTTCAAATTTTTACACATTTAATGGCAATTGACGTCGAATTTAAATTTTTAATAATTTCTAAACGCCTAATCCCTAAAAATAAATAACCTAAATCTAAACCCTAAAATCCAAAAAATCTAATAAAAAATAATAAGAAAAGCTAATAAAAAGTCATTGCTTCATTTAATAGAAATGGACATAACACACATAGAAACTTTCAATAAGTCTATTTTTAGATGTCAAATTGCATAAGTTTTACAGATTATATTAAATTTTCGTTCTTCACAATTAGAAACTGTCACTGTTGCTTTCAATTTGCTGCAAACAATTTTTTTTTCAGAAATCTTTGTCATCTAAATCTAAACAACCAAAAGAAATATTTACTAATAAGAGAAAATTTTAATATTGTGTCCAGCCATATGAGAAAGTCTTACGATGTTACACATCGCCATTCTTTAAAAAGGTTGTATTTAGTCCGTTTTTTTTAATTTTGCTGTATATTTATTGACGAATACATTTTTTTTAATTATTAGTAATGTCTGGCGGCGGCAGAGGGTGTCTTGAAAAAATGCCTATTTTGGCTGGTATCAATCACTGTGGTCTTCCTGGAAAAAATAAAATCAAAATTCAAAATGAATTCAGTGCATACTTTTTCTAGGACATACAACTATAAAAATGCGTGTATATATACCCCACGCAATTTTTATACACGCACTTTTCCCAAAAAATGGCCGATTTTTTACATTTCAAGAAAACCACTCTTAAACTAATTTAAAAAATTTAAAAAAATGTTTCTTAGGTCTACTTCCTAGAAAAATGTCTAAAGAACAGAATCAGCATTGAATTTTGTACATATTTTTTCCATGAAGACTACAGTGATTGCTACCAGCAAAAAATGCATTTTTACAAGGCCTTCTGCCGCCGTTAAACATTATTAAAAATGTAAAAAAAATGTATTCTTCTTTTATTATTCTGTATAGAGCAATATCAATCAAAAAACTGTTGACAAAATACAATAACCTTTTTAAAAAAATCCCCAAAAAATTTTTTTCCTATTTTGAAAGAAACTGTCCCCTTAACTGTCCTTGAATTAGTTTTCACCATTCTGTATACTCATCATTAATTGATGAATTAATTTTCATCATTAATGAAAAAAGTAAATGCTTCACCCTATTCAATAAATCTCCTCCATATCTTTCATAAAATTTCCAGAACTGTAACTCTGTGACTAAAATATGATGGACTAAGGATATTTGTATTTTAACATTCTCTTTTAGTGATGGATTTCTTTTTCGAAGATTTAATTAACCTAAGAAGAACGACAAGTTTAAGGACCGCTTGTTCGCCTGCGTATCATATTAAATTCTTCAAACGATCCGTCTATATGAGTATCATATTTTCCTTTGTCTCCCGCGGAACATATTATCATACACGAAATCTGAAACGGGTCCCTGCGGAGTTCTAGCCTCAAGTGAAAATTGGGAAAGGGGGAGAAATCGACCAGGACTCTCCTACGGTTTTGCGGGGGTTAATTAAATTCGATAATATTCTTTCATTTTGTAAAATCTACGATCAATTTCAAATATCTGTAGGTCAGCTGGAATATATGAATGGATATTTCCGTAATGTAATCCTAATACGCTAATCGTAGGAGGAAATGGATTTTATTGATCGTCTGGAGCTGGCCGAGAATGATACGGCACAAATTGTATGGAAAAGGAGCAGGGCGAAGTGGACCCCACGTAGGGAAGATATTCGTCTTCGACCGACACTTCCTTTATATAGAAGTTCTCTATGAATTATGGGCCGTATTATGTCATATTTCTTGCCATAGATATCACAATGGTGTGCCCCAGGCATTGCAATTTCTATTCTCAGCAATTAAAGGGCGAATTGAAAATGCATAACATGAATAATTCAGCATTGGTCGCTTTTTCAATCAATTTCATGAAAAGAAATTGAATTCGTTGACAATCAGGTTGCGTTCACAGTCATTTTAACGTAATTAAAAAATAAACAGTATAGTTATGATAGATAGACAATATTAAGTAAAACCTATTATTTATTGCTGAATACTTTAACACCTTAGATTTAATACATGGAACAGATAAGATCTTCTCAGCAACCCGAAATAGTGCACCTTGCATTTCATAACATTTCACATTTAATTACTAATAACCCAAGTACTTATGACAGGTATCTTTATAATAATCCCCCTAATAATGATAATAAAATAACGATGTCATTCAATCTCACATCATTAATACATAGATACATTGTTTTAAACGTCGACTATGATGCCACTAGAGGCATTAATTGATCTATATGATCTGATATGATCTAGTCGTTAGTTAGTTAGTTAATTAGAATTGTTACACCTACGTTCCGTTGAAATATAATGTCCGTGGTCGAGGGTCTCCATTCGGTATACCTGATTTGCAATCAAAATGTGTCAAACAAGATTTATCGTTTACGTCAGAAGATCATTTTTCATTCCGTCGTTCAACAAGTCGAGTGTGTATACCCACAACAAATAATTTTAGTTCATTAAATGTATTAATGTAACCGGAACATATGAAAATATTTGATGGTGCATTAACTGCTGTATTAGTTGGTGTATTTGTAAATTGTTTGTTATGTATCCGTTTTTCCAGGAGGGAAATATTAGCCTTGCTTTATTCACAGCTGAATTGATTATTCACACATCTTTCTATTTATTAGTTAGTTTTGATGTCTGGTTTGATGCACTGGCATTTCTGGATGTTTTAAGGTTCTCTACAAACCTTTTTTGAAAAATGTCTGTATATGTGTCTATTGTAACGTTTATTTTCTAATTTATTTACACTGTCCTAATTACTATACTACACACTACTTAATTTATCTTAACTATTTCCTAACTAATTAATTTATATCGCACTCTTAATTATTAATTTATTTATACGCTCTCGCTTTTCGCCTTATTTATTCACTCGCGGCTTCACGTCTAATCTCCTCTCCGACCGCAAGCCCGCTTATATACATCTCAATTGTGTTCGCGATAGTTCCTGAAATAACGCGAACCTTCTTTTTTATGTAGAAAGGTCCAGAAGGTCATAAATCACTTTTCCTTAATAATATGTTGCCGGGACTCAATTAAGCGTAGCGGCGATTCTTTGAGGTAAGCCGCCGAGGTCCGATAAGAGTAAACTCATTTCGCGCTGCTGTTTACTTTTCGCGTTACACTATGATACTTTCTCTCAGAAATTAAAAATCACAAAAGATTTTGGTTTTTACATTTACATGTTGCACCTTACAAGAACACCCCCCCCCCCTTCTCAGAATAAGCTCTTTATTTAAAACGACAAGTCGCTTCAAGATATTTTTAAATGCCGAATATTTATAATAAAATATGAGAAAGTGTTCTGATGGACACAATGCCAATTAAAAATGATATGACCTTCCTAACTTCAGATACAGTTGAATTTGGTTTTTTGGTGAAATAATGTCTTTTGTAGATATTCTTTAACGCTCTTCATCATTTATTTACATCATTCCATTTTGCATCTTCTTGTCTTAACTAATTTCAGGTAGATACTATAATGTCACAGCATTGTATAGGGCCCGACTTAAAAATATTAAAATAAGAGAAAACTGGCTTCCATCCATTAAATTTTTGTTTTTTGAAAAAACATATTCTTGTAGCGCAGAATGGTAGTGATCATCAGACCCCCAAACGTCGTCTAAACCTTTTATGTTAGTTGGATTACCGAACAGCTAAATTATAAAATGGCGTGCCACCGTCGAATATTCGAAAAGGGCATATATCGCAGTTGATTACCGAAAGGGCTTATTTAACATGGCGGGGATATAATTCACCATCGCGCATCCGGCAAATATTCGGAAAGTTGCCGCGCCTTTTTCTCTGTTATTTATGAGCAGTTTGTAATGAGTTTTGGAACACTCTCAGTCTGTAGACTATTTGTTACAAGAACAATTATGATTTGTAAATATTCCGAATAGTTTTAAAATAATTGGCAAAAATTTGTCAAAATCACTATTCCCAGAAATTGCTTTAAAACGATAATTTTGTTACAGGATTTTTATTATTTTTAACCTATACCTATAGTGTTGTATTAACACGTAACATCAGTAATTAGGCGATCATAAAATTGCACAATATTACTGTGAATTAGTGTAACATAGATAAGTAAGTACTTATGCAGATTAAAATATTACATTTATACATTGATTCAAATCAAATTAATGTTTTTTTTGTTTAAAAGAAATTTATTTGTTTTATTTAAGAGAAGGGGCGAAGGGGGCAATTAGACAAATTTTCGCTAAAAGTTGTTTAATTTTAAATCTGAGTTTTGTTCGATAATTCAGGTAAGATATAGAAAGTCATGTGATAAAGTACAGTTATACACATACAATATCAAAACACACAATAAGCCGATATCCGCCAATAAATAAGGGGCACGTGAAATATCTGACAATTTTGGTAGAGTCAAATTTCATGCCATTTTATTATCGTCTTTGTTGGGTAATCAAGTACTTTTCATTTAATTAATCTTAATTTTAACGACTATTTATTAATAGTATATTGTAAATGCTACAAAATCTTATATTATTTTTTTAATATCGTATCAAAAATACACTTATATTGCAGCAATAGAAAATAGGCATACTTAAAAAAACTATTTTCAAAACTTCCTACAATGCAACTTACCCCCACCCCCTCCGATTCTCGTTTCCAATAACCGTACTTTGTGTCAAACTTTAACGTTTTGATTAAAAGTGTTTTGAGCCTAACCACCGATTTAAATTAAACTTTTACTTACGAATTAAGACTTGAAGCGAGTTTGTTGATTGTACACTCATTTAATCGTGTCGAATTAATTATTTTCCATTGCGTCTCATTTATATCCGAACCACAATGGAACGTAAACGCCTTTATCTTACCAAACGTCAACTAAGAGTTTAAGTAAATCTCGAACAATCAACATGTTTCAAACTCGTTAAGGTTTGAGAATCGGAAAAGGGAAATATTTGGATCGTACCCCAGGGGAGCTTTAGTACATCTGCTATATAATATTAGATGCAAATTTTACGTAAAATATACAGAAGAACTATTAATAAACTGCCTCTGGTCATTATAATATCTAATCTCCTTTGAGGCTTCACTTTTAATTTTTCAAGCAAACTGTACGTCTTGAGCGGTATTAATGGAAAATACCGGAATACCGCCAATAAACGAGAAATGTGCGTAATAATATAACAAGTAGGTATCAGTAAAAGGGGCAGCATTATAAATAATTGGATATCATATTATTTCCAGTAGATCCTCTTCTTTCATAAAAAAAATTGTTTCCCAATTTATGGAATAAGCTTCTTTTTATCTGAAATGTATTTCACAAAAAATCCAGAGGAACGTTAAAAAATATTATATCAGCACACTATTGCTGTTGAATAAATTTTGCGAGGAGAATATGAGTTTTTAACATTGACAATCAATCACCTTGTACTGGTGTACTTTTGTATATATTATTATATTATATGGTATACCTAGTATGTGGATCGTCATAAATGAATGGTATTGACAACATGCTTAACATTGCATTAACAAACAGTACATTAACAAAATTACAAAGAGTAACAATTTTCTTTGCTTGAACATGAACCTTTTTGACATTTTTGATCAACAAATTCCTCAACATCCTCGTGGAGCATTTCCCACAGGAGTAAAGGCAATTAAGTTGCGGTTCACTTCAAAGTGTCCGTGGCTTCGGGAGAGGTCCTCTTTACGTCTCGTCGCAACTCCATCAATTTAACGGATCATATTAGAAAATTGTCTCTCGGTTTCCCGTCACATTTCGTGGCTCTGTTGACCGGACGAAGAAGTGAAGGATATCCTGGGAAAAATTGAATTTAATCGCAGGGGATCTTCTTGTCTACATGCACTTCGGTAAACAAGTCAAGTGAGTTTTATGAAGATCTGAATTTAGATACAAAATTTATGAATTTGTGAAAATAGAAATTGTGGGAAATTGCAACTATACCCAGTTAATTGTGAAATTAATTGTTAATTGAAACTCACGAAACGTGATCTAAACGTGAATTATATAATTGAGATTCTGTAGGAGCTGTATTTAATTTAATCTTGTGTATCTTTCAAAATCCTTCAGCAAGGAAAGATTAGCTCAGAACGTAAGGTCACTAACTTGTTTATATTCACAGACCTAATAAAGAAGTCTATGCATCACGCGGACTACGCCAAAGTTAGTGTACTTGGAAAGGCTGTCCAGTATCCACATTATGTTAACTAGAACATGATAACAAATAAGGCACGTCTGTGTGTTTATATAGAATTGTAGATTCACATCTGGCCTCCTCTCTCTCTCACACACGTTCAACTACCGTTTACATTATACCGCATGTTACACGCAGGTACGTGTAACCATGCGATATGTATTATACTTCAACAAACTTATAACAAACAATTTATTACTGATGTAATAAATGTATAATTCAACAAACAACTATTGACGAATTTTACTAAAATTTGAGTTAGAATATTTTTTTCGAATTTTTTTAAATCCTTGCAAATTGCAACTGATCACCTTAAGTGACCAAGATTAAATATACATCTCCAACATCAAAACGCCATTATAAAGGGAGTTAAATGACTCAGTATGATGTAGCTCCTAGTAACCAGTTGTCACTAGAATATTAAAGTTGTTTAAATATACAGTCGAAGCTCTATATAGCGAATTGGAAAAATGTAAGATAAAATTTTACTATATGAAGGAAAAAAACCCCATGGCATGCCAGGCTGAAAGGTAGATTTATGGTTTGGATATATTATAGTAATATAACACTCGATGTGTCAAAAAAATGCATACGAGGTGTGAAAAAATACAAACGTCAAAATTTTCAAATATTTGCAAATAACTTTTTCTCTGTACATTTCTCAAAGATATGTTTTATACAAAAGTTGTTCGTCTCTATAAGGGCAACAAAAAATCTAAGTAACACTTTTCTCTCAGACGCGAAATAAAAGTTTTCTCTATTTTTTTATTTTTTGACAATAATAACTTTATTTTTGTACGTTTCTCGACAGATTGTTTTATACAAAAGTTGTTCACCTCTATAAGAGCAACAAAACATCTTTGAAACATTTTTCTCTCAGACGCGAAATAAAAGTTTTTTTATTTTTATTTATTTTTGAAAAAAATAACTTTTTTTCTGTACATTTCTCGAAAAAATGTTTTATACAAAAGTCGTTCGCCTCTATAAGAGCAACAAAAAACCCAAGTAACATTTTTCTCTCAGACGCGAAATAAAAGTTTTCTCTATTTTTTTATTTTTTGACAATAATAACTTTATTTTTGTACGTTTCTCGACAGATTGTTTTATACAAAAGTTGTTCACCTCTATAAGAGCAACAAAACATCTTAGTAACATTTTTCTCTCAGACGCGAAATAAAAGTTTTTTTTATTTTTATTTATTTTTGAAAAAAATAACTTTTTTTCTGTACATTTCTCGAAAAAATGTTTTATACAAAAGTCGTTCGCCTCTATAAGAGCAACAAAAAACCCAAGTAACATTTTTCTCTCAGACGCGAAATAAAAGTTTTCTCTATTTTTTTATTTTTTGACAATAATAACTTTATTTTTGTACGTTTCTCGACAGATTGTTTTATACAAAAGTTGTTCACCTCTATAAGAGCAACAAAACATCTTAGTAACATTTTTCTCTCAGACGCGAAATAAAAGTTTTTTTTATTTTTATTTATTTTTGAAAAAAATAACTTTTTTTCTGTACATTTCTCGAAAAAATGTTTTATACAAAAGTCGTTCGCCTCTATAAGAGCAACAAAAAACCCAAGTAACATTTTTCTCTCAGACGCGAAATAAAAGTTTTCTCTATTTTTTTATTTTTTGACAATAATAACTTTATTTTTGTACGTTTCTCGACAGATTGTTTTATACAAAAGTTGTTCGCCTCTATAAGAGCAACAAAACATCTTAGTAACATTTTTCTCTCAGACGCGAAATAAAAGTTTTTTTTATTTTTATTTATTTTTGAAAAAAATAACTTTTTTTCTGTACATTTCTCGAAAAAATGTTTTATACAAAAGTCGTTCGCCTCTATAAGAGCAACAAAAAACCCAAGTAACATTTTTCTCTCAGACGCGAAATAAAAGTTTTCTCTATTTTTTTATTTTTTGACAATAATAACTTTATTTTTGTACGTTTCTCGACAGATTGTTTTATACAAAAGTTGTTCACCTCTATAAGAGCAACAAAACATCTTAGTAACATTTTTCTCTCAGACGCGAAATAAAAGTTTTTTTTATTTTTATTTATTTTTGAAAAAAATAACTTTTTTTCTGTACATTTCTCGAAAAAATGTTTTATACAAAAGTCGTTCGCCTCTATAAGAGCAACAAAAAACCCAAGTAACATTTTTCTCTCAGACGCGAAATAAAAGTTTTCTCTATTTTTTTATTTTTGACAATAATAACTTTATTTTTGTACGTTTCTCGACAGATTGTTTTATACAAAAGTTGTTCGCCTCTATAAGAGCAACAAAACATCTTAGTAACATGTTTCTCTCAGACGCGAAATAAAAGTTTTTTTTATTTTTATTTATTTTTGAAAAAAATAACTTTTTTTCTGTACATTTCTCGAAAAAATGTTTTATACAAAAGTCGTTCGCCTCTATAAGAGCAACAAAAAACCCAAGTAACATTTTTCTCTCAGACGCGAAATAAAAGTTTTCTCTATTTTTTTATTTTTTGACAATAATAACTTTATTTTTGTACGTTTCTCGACAGATTGTTTTATACAAAAGTTGTTTACTTCTATAAGAGCAACAAAACATCTTAGTAACATTTTTCTCTCAGACGTGAAATAAAAGTTTTTTTTATTTTTATTTATTTTTGAAAAAAATAACTTTTTTTCTGTACATTTCTCGAAAAAATGTTTTATACAAAAGTCGTTCGCCTCTATAAGAGCAACAAAAAACCCAAGTAACATTTTTCTCTCAGACGCGAAATAAAAGTTTTTTGATTTTTTTTTGAAAATAACAAGCCGCCATTTTGAAACCGCTAGACCGATTTGGCCCATTAACGAACTCGACCGAGATTTTCGGCCAACTGATTTTTGTACCAAATTTCGTTGCGATTCTTTAAAAAATGCGACCTGTAGCCTGCCGACAAATTTCGTTATATCCGATATATATATATATACATATATATATATATATATATATATATATATATATATATATAAATTTTTGGGAAATGATTCGGTATGATCTCTAGATACCAAAAAACTGAAAACCGCATTTTAATTCCTATTTTTTCGACTTCGTTAACGAATGCAATACTAGATATAAATCTACCAAAATATAGAGATATTTAGTATAGAATATTATTCTAGACAGGTTTTATTAATTTCCACGTTGTACACAAGCATTATATATTTTTTTGATCTTTTTCATTATACTGAATTTCTGAAGAGAAACATTTTGTTGAATAAATTTTTAATTTACAATTTTTGAAAAACCGCAATTTTTTTTTAGTTTCACTACATTTTAATAAACTCTAGTTTCCAAAAAACTGATGTACATTGTTAAAATGTTGTCAGGTACATTATCTTCAAATTGTAATGCATTGTTTAAAATGTTTAAAGAATTTGCTGTTTAACGTTCAGCTTCACTGATTACTTTTCATCTGTTTCTTCAAATTGAGTTGAATTGATTGTCTGCACTTCTTGTGAAATTTCTAGAATTTCTTGATCGGTAGAAATATCTTCATCAATTGTAAGATAACTTACTAGTGACAAGTATAGTGGATATTTTACTGTGTTGAATAACTCTAGCGGCAATGAAACCTTTTACAATTTGTTTCCTATAATTCACTAAAATTCTTCATACCTTGATACAATATTGATGTAACTGGGTTGTAAAAATATGAGTTCAAAATTTGCAAGTTAATTATCGGGTATCACGGCAATCTTTCGCTTCAGTATTTCCATTTAATAATTTTCCATGGTTTAGCTAATTTTGGCTCACTGGCATGGCCACGTTTCATATCATCAATGCGACTTTTCGATACAATATTAATGTCGACTCCCTGCAACACATCTGGTTCTAGTTTTCCTCGTAAAATCCATTATGGACACGAGATGACATGAAAGACATTTCAGAAAAACGAACAAAGTAAGTTTTAACTCTGGGATGGATCGTCTATACCCTGATTTTTAATGTTGTGGACTTTTACAATCGACACATCAAATAACTCCGCCTCGTAGGCGGCCGGTGCGGAGTGCGACATTGCCGGTATAATTTTTTAACGGTAATCATTTGTCAGTTATAAATAGTTTGAAATTTAGGTTCTATTTGTTAAAGTTATTCGTACAACACAATTAATCAATAAACTGTATTCAGAGTGATTCTTCCCTAAATGAATACATAAACCCCCCTCTCTATACCTGAGGCTATTTTTAGCTTTCTATACCGGACAGCTTTTATCCACCGATCCCGTTATGTATTTTATTTAGAGATGTGAGTACATTTGACAATATCGCTCGGTTTACGACGATCATACGATCCTCGTCCTGACCGATAGCCGAAGAAAGGGGTGGTAATAATATCGGCATCTCTCTCTTTTTGGCGGGTCGTAAGAGTCCACAACATTAAAAATCAGGGTATATTGCATCTGATGGTATTCAACGGTTACCTGAACTAAACCCGCCATATACTGGGTGATCAAGAATGACTGTTTGAGTTGGCAATCCTACCTGGAGGATTTTTTTGCCTAAGGGCCCTATCTCACTGGGACGCCAAAGCGGCGTCGCCAGCGGCGCAGCCAGGCAGTTGCTATTGAGTAAATGGGGAGTACCTCACTTGGCCACTATCTGGCGACGCCACTACCTTGGCGGCGTCGCCAGTAGAAACACCCCGCTATGCTCGGACTGGCGTCTCTGGCTTTCTGGCCACGCGTCCAGCAAAACACACACTTTCTAATGCTCCTTCACTCACTCAATCGCCAAACACAAATACACTTGCCTTTTTCAATTTTATTTTTGTGAATTAAACTATTATTTTGATTTTATTAATAGTATTATATTTATTAAAGTGAGTAGTTTTGATACTGAGAGATTTATTTGTGAGGTAGAGGTAGGCGATCTCGATCTCTTCGATCAGCTATGAAAGAGGGCACCAATAATTTTTTCTTTTTCTTTTTTTTATTCATAACTCTTCGTCGGACGTAATAAACCAGTGCCATTTCGTTCACGTCCATTCTTCATGACGACTAATAATTAACAGACATTGTGGTTATTGTGGAGTCTTTGTTGGCTTCCGAGTTGGCTACTCTGTCTGGCGTCCCTGGGAAGCCAGCAAAGTAGCCAGCGGCGTCGCTGGCGACGCCGCTCTGGCATCCCAGTGAGATAGGGCCCTAAGGGTTTGCAACGCTACAACCGGATATGTTTATTTGACAAAAAATTTACATAACAATCAGCGATAAGATTGTAGGTTATGTGAATAAAAATTATCGCTTAAAAACTGAAACTCGAAATACAGAACAATAATTTAATTAAACAGCTAAAGGTAATGCTCAAAATGCCCCCCATTTTGGTCCAGACATAAATTAACTCTCCTTTTTAGGCTCTCGAAGATATTCACCAGCATATTGGGGGTAATGTTTGCCACTTCCTGAACTATTGCCTCTTGCAGCCCTTCTTCAGTACTCAATATGTTCCTAAAGACATTGTCCTTCAAGAGCCCAAATAACGAAAAATGTAATGGAGTGAGATCTGGTGACGTCCTGACTAATTACTCTGTCGCAAAAATTCTCTCTTAAATATTCCATAGTAGCACGAGCCGTATGTGCCCTTGCAGAGTCTTATTGGAAATATCCAATTTGACGCTCTTCGTCTGTTAATTGGTTTATAAAAGGCCTTAAAAGGTGTTGGATATTATATCTCTCCAAATTGACGCTAAAATTAAAAAATAGTGGCCCATACACATGCGTCCTTGAGACTGCCAACCAAACACCAATTTTAACCGGATGCAAATCTCTGATAGCGTAAAGATTTTCACCTGACCAAATTCTGTAATTTTGTTTATTCACATAGCCATTGAGATGAAACCAGGCTTCGTTGGAAAAGAAGGTATTGTCAAGGATATCATTATTATTTAATATGTCATCGAACCAATTGCAAAATAAAACTCTCTGCGGGTGATCAGGAGGGGTTAATGACTGGACGATGGAAATTTTGTAAGGGTGGTACTTGGTACTTTAATATCTTTTTAAGAAGAGTGGAGCAACTTTCATATGATAACCTGTAAAACCGTGTATTAGAACGACATAGAAAAGTGGAGCATGATGGGTAAGAATGAAAATTGGTTGAATAGGAGGCATAAGGGCCAAACCTGTTTGAAGGGAGAGCTTTCTTAAGGATTTGCTAGGACTTATTTGCATTCGAGTTCTGATATCCTCGACAACTTCCTCGTTTAGAGTAGAAGATTTTTGTTTGCTTACGCTCCCTGTGTTTAAATAACGTTCAACTACTCGCATGCAATGTTGCTGAAAGACAGCAAAAGTGACCAAAGTCTCCGGAAACATTTCCTGAAATTGCTGGTATGTCGCTTCGAGAGAGTACTGCCAACCAGTAATTGGGTTATAACTCCATTCTAATGAAAATATCGTGTTGTAACGTGAAAACCATTTTAAATAAATAAATTTGAGCAGAATAACAGAAATTTGAATTTGAAATAGCAAATGGCATCTGTCAATGACGCTGTCAATGTCACCAACCGGATGTTACTCCAGTTGTACCATTTAAAAATGAAATTCAGTATTGCCAACTCAAACAGTCATTCTTGATCACGTTGTATATTAAATGATCAGGGTCGGTTAAACTTCTCATTTGAAGTAGAGTAAAGCATTTCTCATGATATATAAGCGATTTGCTACTTCAACAAAGTTTTCAGTAAATATCATAATAACAGATATAGTAATAACCCTCCAACGCGTTTTGCTGGAAAGTGAAATCGACGTAATTAATCCTCTATTTAAAACAATCCCGGTGTATGCAGCGACATTTGAATTATGTATGACTAAATTCAAAGCGTATGGCGCACAGTGGAAAATATAGCTTTCGGGAAGGGATTATTTTAACTGTAACAGTTTTACTTAATCAGATCTGGCACAGTGCGAAACCGCATTGCTTAAGTATTACGGCCGAAGTTAGAAACTTTAAATTCTCGTATAGTTAAACAACCGTTTTACTAGCGCGTTTAAAATGCTCGACATTACTTATCTTGGCGTTTACGAATGCTGTTCCAGTTTAGCCTTCCAATTTTCTTGCTTACGTTTCTCTTTCAGTACGCAAAAATACGAGTGTTTTCTGGAAAAACACGCTGCAAACTTAAATCGTGGTGCGAATTTCGTTAGGGAAGATCGTAATAAAAAGTTTTGTTTGATGCGTTTTGTAAATTGGGTAAATTTTTTTTTTTCATTAAATTAAACGAAAATACCAAATTTACTTTGTTTCTCAGTGCGTTAATAAAAAATGTGTCTCTACATGAGACTCATAAAATCAATGAAACCGGTGGAATTTTCGCGACTCAACTTTCCGCCACGCAAAAATTCCTGAAATGGCTTTGCTCAAAAACTTTATAGCGTGCCTGGAATTTGTCTCGGCAATTCCACGACGTTCCTCACATTTCATGTAACGAGCCGGCGGTGATGCAGCGCTGCAAATAATTTGCTGTCAATACGTAAGCCCGTGTCGGTTATATCCGCTTTTCAGTTTCACACGCAGATTTATTTACTGATGGAAGTGCCACAAATTGTTTTTCCAAATGCGCGCCACTTTTATTTCATGACTGTCGTATCATGGATACGTCAGCTTTATCTTTGCCCCCATCATTCCAGTAAATGTAAATAGCGCTGTGCCTACCCCTGAAAAATTACCAACCGAGTCCATAAAAAGCTGAAACGCAACGCTAAAAGGTAAAACGCTACGTTTGAGCGGCCATGCACTAAGAGATTTTGTTACCCTTCCGCTAATTACGCGATGTATACGTCAGACTGTAATAAGGTCGCTAAAGTGATTCTAATATTTTTAATTTCACATGATTACCTAAACGGGCCATTAGAAGTGACTCCCAAAGAATTTTCCAAAGTTTGTTGAATAAAAATACCATTAAAAGTTGAAATGTTTACAAGTCATCCCTCTCCAAATAATTACTGATATTTTTTACAACGAAGCATAAATACGTATTCAAACGGTTTATCGGTTCCTTTGTTCCGCCGGAAAATTTTTTTGCGCAGAAATATCTGATCCGTCATTTCCCATTCGTCGTCAACAACTTCCCTTCCCTTCGCTGTATGGAGTGACAGCAAACAGTCCCCCTTCCTGCCTAAGTTGTTTGCAAACAACGTTGCGTGCTTTTCGATTGGAAAACGCACAATCTTGAACATCTTGCGGCTTTTAGATTAGAGGCAGTTCAATTAATGCGGAAAGAGTCTGGTAAGACAATATTAAAGATCTGCAAGATGAACTAAAATTACAAGCCAAGTAGAAATATGTACGCCTATTAATCACCGCTGGGTAAATACCGTTGTGTATCTTAGTGACTCCAGTTGAAGGGCTTTCGCTTGAGACTCGTTAATGACGAGATAGTCATCAAGCAAAAATGTTTTAAAATTAATCACCGAAGTGAGGTCAGACTCGCAACAAGGCGAACTCGATAAATATTCTCCGATAAACGGTGGATTTAAAACCTTCCTGGTTTTTCATATAAATCATTTGCAAATGAAATTTTTATCTGATTACATTTAAATTCCGTTGCGAGGAATCGTTCAAAACACGATTCCAGCGCGCAAAATGTAAAGGAATCCACAAAAATTTTAAACCTCGGGAATTATTCATTGATTGCGGTTGGTTCGTAATTCCGAACAAATTGTAGCCCCATACGAAGCTTTTTTTTTGAATTTCGGGCATTAATGCTATGCGGAAAAACAGAAATATAATTATTTGTTTCTCCAACGTTGCTCCATGTAATAAATAACGGGAGTTTTTAAGTACCTGTAAATAATTCGCTGCGATCCTAGTTTTTTGGTGGCTTGATATTAGTTCAGGTTAGAAAAGTGAAAAATGGCGATATGTCGATACGACTATTTTCTCATATTGATTGTTTTCACAGTTACTTGGTGAAGTTCCATATCTAATTAGACAAAGTAAAACAAATGTTTAATGTAACTCCAATTTATTTAATAAAAGTAAAACAAAAAAGTAAAGTAAAAGTAAAGTAAAAATAAAATTACAACAAATGATTACTGTAAATTTACTTTATTTAATAAAGTGAACAGTAAACATTTGTTTTAGTTCGTCTAATTGACTAGTTTCTCACATCGTGTTATAAGTACTATTCGATAGTAGCAGAAATATCCAATATCTCTATATATATAAAAATGGATTGCTGTTCGTTTGTCTAGCTTGAACTCGAGAACGGCTGGACGGATTTTGCTAATTTTGATCTTGAAATATTTGTGGAAGTTCAGGGAAGGTTTTTCGGTGAGAAACATAAATAATAAGGCAAGGGAAATACTGAAAAAGGTACGTTTTGTAATTTGACATTTATAATCAAACAAATGAAAGTATAGTGTCAGTTGGTTGTCAAATAAATAAATGTCAAGACGATTATTACAATCTATCATCAGTTTGTCAGTGCACGAGAATTTTATTGATTTTAAAATGCCAAGCAGAAGATGGACTTAGGTCGTCGAACTCAATCAAATGTGCAACGAGACGAGCTCTCACGTCCAAATCGCACTGACGACTGACGGCCGGTGAGAGACAGATAACATTCGTATTGGTATGACAGAATTACGTTCCACAGTAAATAATGGAATCGAACGAGTTCGGGCACATTTTACACAACAGCATTTAGATCGACAGGGCACCGAGTCTACAAAGTCTACACGACGCCAACACAAAAGCGGAAAGTCAAGAAACCAAGAAGAGTCCTGAGTAAGTCAAAGCAACTTCACCAGGACACCAAGTCTACAAATTCTACAAATTTGAAACGACGGACATATCCAGTCACTGCAGCCGGAGGAAAAGCCGCCAGTGATTACAACTCCAAAACTTCAAGAACTTCGACGCCAACACAACGGCGGGAAGTCAAGAAGACAAGCAAAGTCCAGTAAGTCACAACCACCTTTTCCAGAGAATTAAGTTAAAAAATTCACAATTTCAACTACGACAAGATATCACATATATAGCAGATGAGTTGATCCAAGAACAAGAAAAAATAGCCCAAGAAATCATATAACTACAAAATAATTGCAAAAAAAACGGAAGTGCAAGAAAAACCAAGGAATACTTACAAAAAAGGATTGATCACCTAGAAGCACTATGGGGGAAAGCCCAAGAGAACAACGAGGCGTTCCATGAACTTGGGTTTGACGATCAGCACAATTATATAAGATCACACTATTTCAAAAGGATCGAGGAAAACTACAAGACAATTCGACTGTACCTGACGTCAAACGAATAAAACACCCAAGAAACAAGTCGATGAGGTACAAATACAAGACCCAAAACCGGAAGTGAAGAAACCCAAACAACAGACCGAACAGAATTACCGACGAATCGAACTAAAGGTAAAAATAACAAACAAACAAAAAACTATTTAGACAAGCTGAAAAAGACATGGCACAATCAACACCAAGATGGTCATGCACGTACTACGAGCAACAAATGCCCAAAACATGGAGCGCACTTCAAGACAATGAAATAGAGCGATTCCGCCGACGCAGTGTTCCTGTAAACTTGGAACGAATAGCATTTCACTACGACCCGGAAATAGATTATTGTGCCAAAGAATCCGTAACGATTGGAGAAATGACAATCGTTTGTCAATATTGTAAAGCGTTAAAATGCAGCGGTGAAGCTATTGGATTATGTTGTGCTGGTGGTAAAGTAAAATTGCCGTAATTGTTCCCACCACCAGATCCATTACCTTCTTTAGTTTCTGGGGTGGGAAATGACTCTAAATATTTCTTGGCCAACATCCAAACATATAATAATTGCTTTTAAATGATGTCGTTTGGTGCAACGCATATTGTACAGGAAAATTTCATATCTAATTTCAGGGTAGTTTTTCATAAATTACTTATTAATAATTTAAAAAGATAATATACAATTGCTAATACAAGGACAGTTTGCGGAATAAACTTGGAGTTTCCCGGTTTCGCGCATGGACAATTGTACGTCGCGTGTTCGCGAGTCGTAAAACCATCATCTTTATAAATTTACGCACCGCAAAAAAAGACGGAAAATATAGTAGATCCGAAATCCTTAAATTGATTATATGTTTAACTGTGTTGCATTTAATTTAATGTAGATAAAAAATTTGTATTGTTTTGACATTATTTTTCAAAAATATATGTAGATGATAGGAATTTCACCGGGTCATCAATAATTTTTATTTATATTTTTTCTTTAAGCTTTACGTGGCATTGCGACGCATGCCGGGTACGGCTTGTTTACAATAAAATCTTGGAAAGGATTTCGAGAAAATGTCAAAAATCGAAAAACCATTAAGAAATAAATCACTTTTATCTACTTTGCATTACTAAAAATCTCATTACTTTTGGTAACTTTTAGTTTTGTTAAATTGGTACATCAGCCTGTCACGTAGACGTACGTAGACGTCAAGGTTAAATTATTAGTATTTCAATAAATATAACTTTTAAAATTTCATGAATCTACATTCTTGTCTTCCATTTCGCTCACGTAAGTAAGTAGTTATTAAAGTTGTCCTAGGGCTACTAGATTTTCAAATTTAAATACGAAACGTTAATGTCAGTGACGTCAGTGTAACCAACCCCCTCAAAATTCCCTAGGGTAATACGAAAACTTGAACAGCCAAAATTTAATGAATTAATAAAGCAAAGTAGATAAAATAGTATATTACACTCGTTTAATAAGACGTATTGTCACACTCGTTCTATTAAAGCACTCCTCGTTTCGCTCGTCGTACTTTAAAACTCTCGTGTGACGATACTCCGTCTTATTAATCAAGTATAATATAATGTACTATTTATTCTTATTTTTTATACTTTTATCCAAGCCAAACCTAACCTTCCGGAACGTAGTCGTAGGCCCAGAAACGTTTCCGTGAAGGATTTTCTCGTTCCGTGTACATCTCAATCCAAGATGTCTACTGTCTGTTTTTACGTTTAAGATCAAATTTTATAATGAAATATCTCGGTTGATAGACGAAATAAAGTAATTGCCACACTCAGGTAGGCTCTTCTTTAGACGCTGATTCTGTTGATATAATTTTTGTTATTGTACAGTTAAAGCATTTTGTGTCCAAAACGATTGATAGCTAGCGTCACCACGAAGAAGGCAACCGACAATACAAAAACAATTGTAACACGTTGTCAATAAACAGCTAGCGCCGCGCGATAACTGGCCGTCCGGGTCGTACGGTTTTTCGGCAATAACACCTCTCGCCGATTCACTTCGAGCAAAGCCCGCCATAAGAAAGCTATGATTCCAAAAGAAAGTACGTATTTATACTGTCTCCAAATTGCTGGTTGGCAATGTGTGGTGGCTTCCCTTCCTTATGTCGATCGTCGATCGAATTATGAGCAGTCCGCCGGGGCTTTATTGCGGAGATTTATAGGGAAGTAGTGAATGCACAATGCAATGACGCCAATGACGGACAGACAAGTGACGGTTGCCTTCGATTGTTTGGATCGCGGTACAAACGATTGGTAGCTAGCGTCACCACGGAGCAGGCAACCAATAAAAAAAACAATTGTAACACGGTTGCTACTAAACAGTTAGCGCGGCGCGATAATTGGCCGTTGCGATCGTAACGGTTTTTCGGCGTTTACACCTCTCACCGATTCAGCGCTTCGAGCGAAACCCGCCATAAGATAGCTATGCTTCCAAAATAATATGAATATTTCATGTTTAAAAGCAAGTTTTGAGGCGGATTTCGAGAAATTTTCAAAAACGACAATAATAAGTACCCTTCATCACTTCAGATTTAGCCTAAAATGTTACTAAATTTATTATATATTTAGCCAAAAATGTTATTGATTTTTGTTAAACATTTTCTAGAAAAATAAAAAACCACCCCTTCTTAGAAAATCGTAGATTAAATTATTGATGAAACTCCAATATGACAAATAAAGCACATTATTTAATCTGAACCGTTTGATTACCATCTCTCGGAGCATTTCCACCATTGAAAACCTTAACCTTCAAAATAACGCCTTGGAGGTGGTTACATTGAAAAAATTGATGAAAAAATACTATTTTACAATTAAAACGTTTTAGTTCAATCATCAACGGTAAAAAACCTTAAAACTGTGGAATTTTGGGAAACATTGTCGAATTGTCAAAGTTGGACTTGAGCCGAAGTGTGCTTTTTACCCCTTCTGAGGGGTAATTTTTTTAATAAAACCGGAAATAGATACAATGACTCATTCTAAGCAATTTTTGTTCTATAAAGTTTTTTATAAAGTTGATATTTTTCGAGTTTATCACGATTGGAACTACACATTTTTCATTAAAAAACGAAAGTTTTTTAACGGTTTTCCATCAATAACTTGAAAATCTTTTATTTTATCGGAAAAAACATTAAGAACAAAAATTTAGCTAATAAACAAACAAAAAGATCCGTTTTTGAATGACCTCTATAAACCCAATAATAGCTGAGGTATTGCTCGTTAAAGGATGGTTATTTATCGAGAAGCCCGAAATTGACAATCTTCAACCGTCAATAACTTGAAAATGGTGAAATTTTTGGGGAAAACTCAATAGACCTTTTTTAAAGTACATAAAAAACCTTATAAAACAGTTATAATACTTTCACTGTATGCCAAACGTTGCTCGCTTTTGTACCAGTGTTCCAAAATTCGTACTCCAAAATAAAACAAAATTTAATTGTTTTTTCCAGGGCAATTCCCTTATTTTCCAAGCTAGAAACTTTTTTTAAAAAATGGCGTTTGTAGGGAATTCCAAGCGCTTTAAGATCAGATTAGATAAAACCCGTAGTTTTGAAAAGGGTCGCGTTCAAAGGGCTTGGACGAGCTGTATTTAATATGCGAATGCAAACTTCGAACCACACTATATCTCCTTCAATTTTTATGATACAAAGATAAACAAAATACAAAAATTTTCAGGGGGAGAAACCATACAATTAACATTTAAAACATTTTTTCATATCTAGAATACTTTTTGATTGTAAGAAAAACGCATTTTTTTCCAAAATTACAAAAATGCAATTTTCATTTTAAACAATGATTTTTTTTTCTAAAACAAGCATTCTAAACCGGTTAAACCACATGGATCCAATAATATCTAAATAAAGTTATTTGCAAGTGGGTTACGCTTAATTTTTATCAGGGTGGTAACGACGAGGGTGTAATATTTCAATTTCAAAAAAAAGAAAGAAAAGTGTTGCCTTATTCTTGTTATAAATCAGTCAATTCTCATCCAAAAGACAGTTATCGGTGCTCGTTTTAAAGGTTTTTTTATGTACTTTAAAAAAGGTCGATTGAGTTTTCCCCCATTACCTTCACCATTTTCAAGTTATTGAAGGTTGAAGATTTTCAATTTCGGTGTTCTCGAAAAATATCCATTTTCAACGAGCAATAACTCAGCTAATATTGGGTCTATAGAAGTCATTCATAAACGAGTCTCTTTAATTGTCTATTAGCTACATCTTTAACCTGAGTGTATTTTTCCGATAAAATGAAAGATTTTCAAGATATTGGTGAAAAACGGTTAAAAAACAGTCGTTGTTTAATGGAAAATGTGTAGTTTCAGTCGTGAATGACTCGAAAAATATCAACTTTACAAAAAAAATTGATAGCACAAAAGTTGCTTATAATTAGTCAGTCTATCGGTTTCCGGGTGAATTAATTTTTTACCCCTCAGAAGGGGAGGCTTCCATTCCTAGGGAAAGAGCACACTTCGGCACAAATCCAACTTTGAAGAAGGTTATAAATACTACCTAAATCCCAATTTTCAAAGAAATCGACCTTGTTTCCCAAAATTCTACGCGAAAATGGCTGATGATTGGACTATTTTAATAATTTACTTATATGAAACAAAGCTTCCATTAACAATGCATCACATAATTTATTATTCATTGCAACTTATCAACCCCTAAATACCACCCTTTGTGTCAGAAATTGTGTAAATTATTGATTTAGGAATTTTTCAGCTTAAACTCGTCTATTTAAACTAAATGAGTGTTATCAAAAATTCTAAAATATAGTTCTTTGACTAATACTAATTTAATTAGACTAATTTAATTTTAGGACAAATTTTGAGAAAACTGCCTCACAATTTAATATTACTTACTAAATGTAATGTATTAATGTATGGCAATGGAAATGTATTAATATACAATCAAGTTTAGAGAAAGTCTTTGGTCGGATTTCGATTAAATTTGCAAGAAACCGAAAATTCGCAAGAGTAAAGTGCCCTTCAGAGACGTTACCAAAATGTTATCAAACCTTACTATTCAGTTCAACAGTGGAGTAGATGTTTTTCCGGGAAAATTTTAAGAATATTTCAAAAAACCGAAAAACGACAAGAGTAAAGTACCTATCAGAGACGATTGAGAATTTTTTAAGAATTTTAAAATCTCACATTATTGGAAAGGAGCAAAATTGAAATACGAGGCACTTTATGACGAGTATTTTAAAGCTCCCAATCAGGAGTCAAGAGATTTTGCTGACGTGTTTTGCATTAATTTTTTCTGGAAATCGTAAAGAAATTCGAAATTTGCAAATTTTAGATTTTTTTTTTAATTCCAGAAAAATAAAGTTTGTCAATTTTTTTGGTTTATAGTTACAAAGTAACAACATAAAAAAAAGTCATGTTACGTCTTGTAAAGTCTTTACAGTACTAGTCCGGAAAATTCAATTTTCCTGGACGTAAATAAGCAGGAAAATGTCATTTCCAAGACGATTACCGAAAAACCATATCAACCGTATTGTATAGTGGACTAAATATTCAAAGTTTATAATAATAGGTTGGATTTTGAGGAAGTTTTCGAAAACCGAAAAATGGCCACTGTAAATAGCCTTTGGGAGAAGATTTACCAAAAAATGTTTTAAAAAAAAACCTTATTGTAAATGTTAAATGTTAAAATTTTAACGAAATCCTTTTTTAAGACAATTTCCGAGAAAACAGAAATTAGCAATGAAATTTCAGATGATCTTTGTTTAATATAATCAATTTGTTCATCACTAGTATTACGTTTTTCACAGAGTGCAGTATTACGCTTCTGTCGGAAGGGGTGGCTTTTGGGAGATTGCTCCAAGCAATAAATTAGTAACAAAATATGCCAACTGAACCATATCGACATCTAATTGCGTTCAGAAGATACACCCTATCTCACACCACTGCTCCTCGGAAACTGTACGAGCAACAAAATTAAGTTCGACGCCACAAATTATCCACAAATTATGGGTGGCTCCTATAGAGACACTATAAAATAACGTAATATACAATTCGAGGCGCCCGTTTATCTCCGATGTTTCAGAAGTTACTGAAAAGTTTCCCGAGAAGCACCGGATCGACTTACAGGTAACAAACATCTGATTCTCGAATAAAAGAAACACGAATTCGCGTTGAATGAAGAAGTTAGTTTACTTGTTAAATAAGTAACTAAGGAGTGAAAGGAATTTTTTTCTGCCTACTCCTTTGTTTCTTTTTTTTTTTGAACTCATTAATTATAGATTGTTCACGAATGTGTGTGTCTGTGAAAGTTTCTTTTGTGTTGTACACAAGGAAAACAGTTGATAATCGTAAATTTTTCAATGGTATTCGTTGTACACAATGTGAAGCGAAAGCTGCTACAAAGTAATTAGTATAGAGGGTTACCGGTGGTATCGACGTACTAATATGGGGTAATACTGAAAATATGGGTTTGAAATTTTCTTGGCGGGAATGTCAGATTAGAATTATTAGGGTTTTAAGAGTCCCAGATGTTCCAATTTATTTCAATATATCGTCCTGTCATTACGTTAAGGGAACTGCCGGTCATTTCTAATACGGATTAAATATTACGTATGCATTTCCAATGGGTCTTCTTTAAAAATAAGACATTTTGAAAATTTATTGTAATTACATATAGACAATACCTACACATATCACTGCAAATTAGGCCAATTTGCTTTTGTAAAATATTGTATAGCCTCTAAAATCTACACTCATAAAGTTTTAGAGTCTCAGTCAATCATTCTCTTCTCTTCCGTACTATTTTCACTGTAGTCATATTTTACTATTTGCTGACATTTTAAAATTAATTGCTCCTTTCGAACTCCCAACTAACACGTGGAATCGATAAAGTCTTTAGAAACTTTTCTCTTCTCCGGAGCGTTCCTTGGAACCTGTTTCGAAGTGTAATTAAACGTACCGCCGAGATTGAAAATGCCGGTTTGTTAAGGGTCTGATAAAACGTAAAATATACTTTGGTAAAAATGTTGCTTAAAAACTAGTCATTTCCCAGCAAATACAATTCATAAAATGACCCACGTATCTTATATTTCTAGTAATATCTCACATAAGTTGTTAGCTAGACTGACGGTGATAGTATAGAAGGGATTAATATTTTCAGGAAAGTATTCTATCCCATAAAAATATAGAACTGGCAATAAAGTGTTGGTAATGAAAATTTTGATGCAATGCTCTCCCATAAAGGTTAATAACCGAAAGATTATTTAGGATTTTTAAAAAAATTTTAGTGTTACATACTTTACGATCATTTTCCTGAAAATTTATTGACACGAAAACAAGTTATTGAACGTTATTAGCTTTAGTTTTGATTTCGACTATTTTGATATGTCCCTATTAATTCTATGGAAGAAGTAGAAACATCAATGCTGTAACGTTTATTTTCTAATTTATGTACACTATCCTAATTATACACTACACTCTACTTAATTTATATTAGACTATTACTGAACTAATTTATACAACACACTTAACTATTTCCTACTAATTAATTTATATCACTCTAAAATGTTAATTTATTTCACTGTTCCGTTTTTCGTCTGTTTACTATGTCGCGGCTTCACATCTAATCATAATCTCTCCGACCGCAAGTCCGCTTATATACATTTCTCAATTGTATTCTCGATAATTCTACAAAGAACACGATCCATCTCGATAATAATGTTTACCTAGGAAACGTCCAGAACGTAATAAGGTCTAGGAGGTAATAAATTATTCCTTCTTTAATAAGATGTTGGCGGCAGGCTCAATTACGCATAGCGACGTTCCTTTGAGGAAAGCCGCCGACCGATAAGAGTAAACACGTCTCGCGCTGCTTTTTACATTTCGCGTTACAATACCATCTTATAAGTTTTAAAGCACTTACGTTGATGCAAGCAATAATGAGGTTGTAAAGTACGATATTCACACTAAAATTCATTGCTAGTAATATTAATATGTAAATTACTGTTATACAATCTTGTTTCTCTCCTGGGTTAACCTACAATGGCAGTTAGGTGTAAATGCTGGAACAAAGATTTCTCCGAATTTGAAATTGTTAATTACTTATGGAAACTCATGTTGTGAATCTTGTCTTAATTTCATCTCGAAATGACTCGAACTATCCAATTTTGTATGTGTGTTATCCTGTAAAACTCCCAGAGTCCTGAATTACGGAATTTCAGGCAAAAGGATAATGAAAGCGATATAGGGCAAGCCAATCCATCGGACCATTAAAGTAGTAAGGACGGTAAATGCTAACATTTTCAGGCCCTATCGGTATAATTGCTTATTTTACGGTAACTACTCGCTATTTTAAACGGGTTTATTATAGACCCAACGTCCAGAAAGTGATGTAGATCGTTTAATTACATTAATGGATATATTTAAGAGTCGTGTATTCGCTTGTTAGTGGCGGTGTTTCCCAAAATTTGACAAGTTTTTAAATACCAATCCGATAATCCTGTTGGTAATGGCATGACGAGCTCCCAGTGTGAAGTGACTTATGGAATAAAATTAAACTTGCTGATGTGACTAATACATGACTGTCCCACGTGCTTCCGAAATATATCTTCTTTTAAATTGCGACGCCCCTTAAATCTAAAATTTCATCAAAATAAAAATAAAATTTTGAGGATAATTCTATAAATTAATAACATGTAATTCCATAAATAGGGCCTAATTAGAGCCTCCTAAATTACTTTTAAAGAAGTGACTTTAGACATTGAAATTGTCATAAGCAATTTTAGTCCAAATTGAAAATAAAATGACAGTTCTATTGATTAACACCACTTTAGAATATGACATACAATTCACATTAACTTCTTATTTGTTGTATTGTTTGTATTGTAATGCAAAATAATCATATTGGGTGTACCTACTCATATTTGTCCATAAATTGTACCCACTAACGGTTTTAACGTTTCTCTTATTAAATGTTTACAACTTTTTTATCAACTCGTACGATTCAACAGTTCAAATCCCAACTAACTAAGAAATCCCCCTTCTCCATTTAAACGGTTACAATCTCGTATTTTACTAGCTATCTATACGACGCGAGAAGAACCGTCTGTTTTTAGGAAACCTGCGCTCGACTCATCCTTTCCGCGTTAACTCGAACTTCTCGCGTTCAAAATTCATTCGGTGCCGGTTATCAGACTGTTTGGTGAAAAACTCCATTAGATTTATCTCTTGTGAAAGTAATAAGGAGTAACGTCGTCTCTGTTAGTCGTAAAAGTCAGCCTCTTTGTTATCATAAACATAGAAAGGCTCTCTTCGAGAAACAAAGAACGAAGCGTACACGAAGCACTCGCATGCTTCGATTTTGCTCGCGTTGATCCTAAAAAGGGAAATTTTTGTTTTGCGATTTTATGCGTTCGGTGGAAATATCGGTAATATCCTTTTTCTCATCGCCGCGTCTTGTGTAGGCAGAGTTTTGGTATTTGAGAGGAACTTTTACTTCTGATACCATTCCATTGTCTTTTCTTTTGTTGTAATTAATTGTGACTCAATTACACTCCACTTTCTTCCTTGTTAGACGTTACCATTCAATCTTTGGCAAGTCGCCTTTTTCGATATAATCGGATCAGATATTTTTAGAACTGGAATTAAGTGTTATTGATCTTCATCCAGAATTTTGACTTTAAAACCGAATTTTATTGTATCATCCCTCTTTTTCGATGCATCAATTTTCGCAAAAACAGTGCTTTGAAGAAGTTAAAAGCAGCAATGTATATTTCGATACATTTCTTGGGGTTCATTAATTTCCGCTTGCTAAATATACGCATCTACTTATGACAACGAAGACAGCTTTCATATTTCCCTTAGGGGGGGTTCTTAATTTTCGGTTATAACCCATATTGAAATGTAATGAAGATAACTCGACGGATGGAGCATCACACGATTCTAGAAACTGATGATACCTTAAAGAAATATCACGAGACCGTTCATCGATTTAATCATCTCTTACCGAGAAAAATGTGAGCAAAATCTGTTAAAATAATAATCACAATATACTATAAACTGGTATATTTGTTTTATATATGTTATGAAAAGCATTCATTTTAACATTCTCTCCTGTGCGCCCGAATGGAATTTCACATTCGAATATATTCTGGACAGCCAAAGCAGAACAATAATATTTGTAGGATTATCCATCAAACTACGTCGAAACGCAAAGGCAAATATTACAAAAATAAAATTGGGATACTAAAAATACATCTATTAAATAGATTTCCTATCAAATTGTACCACATTTCCAAATGCGTGAAAGCATAAAATCATTTCTGGAATAGTTCGATTTAATTGTTACCAGAATCGTTTTTTCTTTCTGCGTTCGAACGTTGAACGTGTCTCTGACATGTTTTTGGTACAAGAGGACTACCGGAAAGTACTTACTGTCAGTTAACGTCGCTTTGATCTCCTTTTTCCATAGTTGGAAAATGGAAGGGCCTCGAATACGATAGGGTTATGTTCTAGAGTAAATGCTTTTAGATGTGCTTACCTTATAAACAAATGGTTGTAAAGCAAGCAATATCATCTAATGTGGTAATAACATTTTAATAAAGCTTCTCGAATGAAATTTGCAAGGCTTCTACCTTTATGACTTTTTCTAAGTTACTTGCGGTATGAATGTTATATTCTAAGAGCACTTAGGTACTCCAAATTTCATTTTGAATTACCGGGTGATTACATTCGCTAATAACGAATTTAATGTGTGCTAAGATAAGGACGTTCGACATCACGTGTAGGCAAACTGATAGGGGTAGATGTCGTTAGGAGGAACAATTCAGAAAGACAAGTTGTTCCTAAAAAATAAAATTTAGGACCTTTTTGCATTCGGAGGCTTTGGTGTTTTTATGAATTTGCAGAAAATTAAAAATTTTTCTACCTCAAGACGATCTTCACACCTTCAGACGACCATCGAGTGCTTGACACAGACTACAAATTGTTTTGATAAAACATAGTGAATTTTTGCACGATCTCAGTTTTCAAGAAACTGTCGTTATTATAAATTCTTCCTTTGTATTCAAAATATTATTTGAACACAATATAAAACTTAAGTATTATTGAATTATTATTATTGAATAATAATTTTAAAGTAATTATGTTGCTTATTTTAGAAAAACCAATTTTATGGAAGAATCATTACCGAATATAGGTAAGGGATATTGCAAAAAAGACTATTCAAATAATGATATTTTAATACAATTTAACAAGCAATAATAATTAATGGTGAATTGTCTCGAGCCTACAACATAGACAAGACTTTTTAAAAAGTTCATGGAACTGCCAAAAGAAAGCGTCGATAATGAAGAATAAGAACGGATTAAAAATTTTTTGATATCAATAACTGGAAAATTAATAATGAAACTAACGAAACACATACATAATAATATATATACGATAAGAAATGTACATGCTGTTACTTAACAACATAATAATAAATACTCACTACTGTAAGCAGTAATTAAAAAATCAACTATAAACACTGGAAAAAAAATTATAACACTTCAAATGAGTGGCGTTCACTAATATCAAGAATTATAAGGAAGTACATATAAAAATATTCACAGTGACAATACAAAGAGCCGATTAAACACAAAATGAATGATTTACATTAGAATTTAGATAGATTATTTAATGAACTTTATGTAATTTTATTAATTTACTGATGATAGTTTATTATATAACATTAATATTTATTTGAAATTTCAGCTTTTACATATGTATTATAGACCAGGGTCGATAATTTTGAAAACGGTAAAAAGTGAAAAAAAATTATAGTAGGATGAAACCCATCGGAAAAGGTAGAGAATACAACAAAAATGAAAGGAAAAATAAATTACGGGCGATCTGAGGTCGGGAAGGGGGCTGGGGTGAGTATTTAAGGGTAAAAAACGGTTCAAAAAAAATTCAAAATTCAAAAAAATTCAAATAACCAAGTTTTTGGTTTTTTATTTTTAGCTTTTGCATTTTTTTTTATTTTTTCACGAAATTTGGTGAAAACTTCCCTTTTTATGTCCCAAATATACAGTAATTTTTTTGATTTTAAATATTCAGTATTTCACCTTATTTTGACTTTATATCGAAAAAGCACTCTAATTTTCAATCGAAAATTCTCACGTCAAAATATCTGCTTTTTTAAAAAAGTCTGTGTGTTTTTTGTTCGTTGAAATCTCTACTTTCTGATGGTAAAAAAAAATTATACATTACTATGGAAAATGTTCTTAGAAAATGCAAATAATGAAAAAAACTCGAATCGAAAAATTTTTTTAATCATTATGTATAATTTTGAGCTATTTATTAAAATTTACACTTTAATTACTCGAAAAACGTGAGATGTCATGTTACATTGATAAACAAAAAAATTGCTAATCGAAATATACTACTATAATTAACAACCAATTAACATTAACCAATTAACCATCTACAATATTTTGAGAAAGTTTTAGAATCTTTTTAAATTATATGCGTATATACCTATTAATTGCTATTTTAAGATTACTTATATACCTGAGTGACCGGAAAATTTTAGCACTTCAAAAGGTAGCTGCAGCCGAGGTGCGTCCCGCGGTCAAAACAGCCGGGCATACGACAACTGAGCCCCGCGGTCAGAAAAATCCATATATGTAAAATTCCAACGGTAACGCTAATCCCACCCTACGATTGAGCCCCGGTATACCCCAAGGCCAAATGACAACTGAGCCCAGGATTAAAATTCCCAGTCCAGGATAAAAATAGTTAGGTAAGGGAGTAAAAAAATTACGGGAAATCCTATTTTTTCCACGATAACATTAAGGGCAAGACGGCAAGGAAAATCAGTCAAGGAACAAATATTATGCCTTCCTTTTTTTGAACCGCCGGACGCACCTTTTTTAGATTTTTTAGACGTGACATTTTTTAGATGAAATCCCCTTTAAATCCTATTTTTAATATTTAGAAAAACTATTTTCGCATGTTTTTTGCAATCTTGATGTTTCATGGATTTCTGAGAACATTTTCCATAGTAATGTATAATTTTTTTTTACCATCAGAAAGTAGAGATTTCAACAAACAAAAAACACACAGACTTTTTTAAAAAAGCAGATATTTTGACGTGAGAATTTTCGATTGAAAATTAGAGTGTTTTTTCGATATAAAGTCAAAATAAGGTGAAATACTGAATATTTAAAATCAAAAAAATTACTGTATATTTGCTAAAAAGCTAAAGCTAAAAATAAAAAACCAAAAACTTGGTTATTTGAATTTTTCACAACAATTTCGAGGTTATGTGAAAAAAGTGTTGATACAAAAGTTGTAGACCTTTCTATTACCTACAACTCTGCCATTTAACTTTTTTTCATAGGGCTTGCAGTTTTGCCGGAAATCGAGCTAAACCGTTTTTTACCCTTAAATACTCACCCCAGCCCCCTTCCCGACCTCAGATCGCCCGTAATTTATTTTTCCTTTCATTTGTGTTATATTCTCTACCTTTTCCAATGGGTTTCATCCCACTATAATTTTTTTTTGGTCTTAAAAATTATCGACCCTGGTCTATTATTTATGACTTTTACGAAAAAAATTAGAAGACGCTACGTCGTAATAGTATAGTATTATACTAATTAAATAAGACGCAGTATTGTCACACGAGAGTTTTAAAGCCCGACGAGCGAAGCGAGGAGTGCCTTAATAGAACGAGTGTGAATTTTGCGTGGGTTAGTTACCTGACGTCACTGACATTGACGTTCGTATTTGAATTTGAAAACCTAGTAGTCCTAGGACAAATTCAATAACTACTTACTTACGTGAGCGAAATGGGAGACAAAAATGTAGATTAATGAAATTTTAAAGGTTATGTTTATTGAAATACTAATAATTTAACCTTGGCGTCTACACACGTCTCCGTGACAGGCTGACGTACCAACTTAACAAAACTAAAAAGTTATCAAAAGCATTGTAATAATATGAATATTATTACACTACTTGCTAAAGTTATTGGATCCCGAACTATTGTTTCTCTCGGTATCCTATCATTACCTAACAATTTTATGTAGGATACAATTTAAATAATTTACAGTTAATTTGGCACTAATTAATTAGCACTAATTTGTCAATTAGTATTCGTCTATTATTGGAAATATTTCTCGTAATTGAATTTTCTAATACCTATTGATAATGTGCCCAGACAACTGCCGTGGTTAAATTACTCACTTCATTTTTCGCATTAGAATCTGTTACAAACTACTGCAGACTCCTTACGATAATCTTAAAAATGAAGATGGCAATTTAAACCTATTCATATTTCTTTTAAAACTGCATATTTCCCTTGGTGCAGCGATTTGGATGTCGAATAATTTTCTCTTACTCGTGTAACATCTGTCCTAAATCCACAATGCAAAGACCGATAATGAATCTTTAATTGATTCATTAGTTGAAATCAATTTCTTTTTCAAGTGGAGGAAAATATCTCGGAGAGGTGGAAGAGCGCAATTTTCCTTTTCAGAACTTTTTGCAGCAGCCACAGGTGTCCAGATTTAAATATGAGTATTTAAAAAAAGCATATTCATTTTACGAACAGATATAGATAGATATGCAAACACAACTTTCCTTTCTTTCCCGTCTCTAACTGTCATTTATATTTACTAATTTTACTGTACTTGATAGAAAAATAAGGCCAGATTGACCTGTGGCACACATAGAAATATAATAAACACTAAACTATGGAAAGATGATTAATTTCAGAAAAATAAAAGGGTAAAATATTTATTTAAAATTTCTTCCAAGACATCATGTTAAATTGCGTTTTTTTATAAAGAAAGGAAAATCGACCTTATGCATCAATAATAATATAACAGTATGCAACAACTAGTGAAAGTATGATTTACTTTCCATTATTGTCTAAATGATAGAAAAAGAACGCCAAAGTTTTCACAAATGATAATCTAATAGTAGACAATCAACAGATATAACTTACACCTAGATATTTCAAGGAGTACTTCTGACCTATTGTATCATTATGATTTTAAATAAGTGCACAATAAAACTCATAGTAATTACATATTTATTTATTGTTAGAATAAATTTATTCTACCTGTTTAGCGGGCAGCTGTCTGACGTGCAAAACGAGCTAATAATCTTGATTGCTGTAATCGTATTTGTGCAATTCGAGGGTGATCGGTTAATTACTAAGGAAATTTTGGAAAAGGCTGAATGAATTTATGTGTTATAAAGTATTTATACCTCTAAATAAGTATAATTAATGAAAGTTGTACAAAATACGCGAAATACTTAAAATTATTCTGAAAACGACACTAGGTTTACAGTAGAAAAAATTACCTTTATTGCCTAATCATAAAATGGTTTAAATTCGTGCTTCATTGATTGCACGATAAAACGGATTAGTGAAAGAAATTTGAAAATTGATGTAACGGTTTGCCTCGAATGGTATAAGAAAATTTGCGTTACGCGTCAAAGTTCTATACTTAGGTATCGACCAACCTTAAGGGCATAAAAGTGTTCATGACTTAAATATTGGAATCCTTAAATTATTTTTAAACTTCCTCGGATAAGAGGGTAATCTAATTTTATTACAAAAAGTAATACACCTATCCGGGGGTGGAAAGATTTTAACGGTTCTTGTTTTAAATGCTCTCGATTTTCACGCTCCAAGCCCTCCGCAAACTTTTAATTTAGTAGTCACGTACAATCTGCGCGACGACGATATGAAAGGAGGATCGCGGTAGTGCCAAAAATAAATCCCCCAAAAATGATGAATCCCCGGCTTACAGTTGAAACGTGATGGATGGGTTGTTCTCCTTTGGCATGCATAATAGTCCAATTCGAAGGCGCGTAAGGGAGGAATCCGACAAGAGTGAGACGTTCACCGATACCGGAAAAATAGAGAACTTTTGCTTCTTCCGCAATCAATCGTACGTAATAGGAAAGGGAAAAGGGATCTATTAATACTTAGTTACGACATTACTCTTTGAAAAAAAAAACAACGTGAATCTTGGTAATATATGATATGGCCATTTATTTTACCGGTATCCTTCGGGATTTCAGCAGGGGTTACTGTTTATTGGACGTTTCGCGAATCCGGTTTGGTAAATGTTTTGACTGGCAAAGCGTTATTATTAGATAACGTGGGAAAATAACTGGAATATATTCACCGGACACATAACGTTCCATTACTGTCCCCTGTTTCGCTTTGTTAGAATTCTAGTGCTACTATATGTTACGACAACAGATTCTATTGTGTTTCTCTTAGGCGTTGTAAAAGTAATCTACCTGTGATCTGTAAGTAGAGTGAAATGGTCAAAATAGGTGTTATTTAACGTGTAAAAATTCTCTCATTCTCTCATTTTCGTTCAGTTTCTATGTTTCTCTCCAGATTGCTTTATTAAATCCGCAATATTTTCCCAATATATTGGTAGATTTATATCTAGTATTGCATTCGTTAACGAAGTCGAAAAAATAGGAATTAAAATGCGGTTTTCAGGTTTTTGGTATCTAGAGATAATATTTAATCATTTCCCAAAAAATTATATATATATAGTAGTGAAATTCGCGACGGAACAAATGTACAAAGGAAAATTATCGACTTACCCGTCTATTCCGTTAAAAAACGGTAACCACCGACACGTGTTTCTGCTTATTAGCTTCTTATTACCACCCTGACGAAGCTAATAAGCAGAAACACGTGTCGGTGGTTACCGTTTCTTAACGGAATAGACGGGTAAGTCGATAATTTTCCTTTGTATATATATATATATATATATATATATATATATACACAAAGTTTGTCGGCAGGCTACAGGTCGCATTTTTTAAAGAATCACAACGAAATTTGGTAGAAAAATCAGTTGATCGAAAATCTCGGTCGAGTTCGTTAATGTGACCCCACTAGACCCAATCGGTCTAGTGGTTTCAAAATGGCGGCTTGTTATTTAAAAAAAAAATCAAAAAACATTTATTTCGCGTCTGAGAGAAAAATGTTACTTGGGTTTTTTGTTGCTCTTATAGAGGCGAACGACTTTTGTATAAAACATTTTTTCGAAAAATGTACAGAAAAAAAGTTATTTTTTCAAAAATAAAAAAAAATAAGAAAACTTTGATTTCGCGTCTGAGAGAAAAATGTTACTAAGGTGTTTTATTGCTCTTATAGAGGTGAACAACTTTTGTATAAAACAATCTGTCGAGAAACGTACAAAAATAAAGTTATTTTTGTCAAAAAATTAAAAAAAAATTATTTCGCGTCTGAGAGAAAAATGTTACTTAGATTTTTTTGTTGCCCTTATAGAGACGAACAACTTTTGTATAAAACATATCTTTGAGAAATGTACAGAGAAAAAGTTATTTGCAAGTATTTTAAAATTTTGTCGTTTGTATTTTTTCACACCTCGTATGCATTTTTTTGACACATCGTGTGTTGTATTACCATATATCCTACCCATAAATCTACCATAAATCATTTCAGCCTGGCATGCCATGGGGTTTTTTTAATTCTATTAGGTTGTTAAATGTTCAAGTGATGAATTTCCTCTTAACTTTTTAAATATTACCTATAACTGCTGTAAGCTCTTTCGCCATTTGGTAGACATGTGAAATGGTGAAGGTTAACCAAACAATATTATTGTAATATAAATACAAAGCCTTTATAACTTTAAGTGTCACTTTTAGTTACAAAAAGTTAGAAGATGTACTTTTCTACTTTTAGTATTTTTGTTTGAAATTAAACTCGACAATCAGAATAATTAATAGCTTTGCAACTACGAGCATTTTTCCAATTTTTGTACAGGAGCTAATTTGATATACCAAAGGCAACATAGTTTTAGTGAGAGATAGGCCGTAGCAGTTTAGAGGATATTAAATATAATAATATATACAATACAATAATTTTAAGAATTTTGAAACGAATTAAATGAAAAAATATACAAATATACTAAAAAGCGGCTGTTTCAATTAGCATTTTATTTATTACCTCGTAAATGATGTAATTTTCTACAAATGAAGGGCCTTTAGGCTGTTTTGGGTTACCCAAATGAATATTTCATTTAAGGGAAAGATTGATGATCGATGAAGGGTCAGAAAGGGATAGAATTTTGGGCCAAAGGGATTTATTTATAGTTTAACGTAGAATTACAAATTACTTTCAATTTAGCGTTAAATATAAATCTTAGTGTAAGGAGATTACAAAAATAAATTTAAATACTTAATTTCTAATCAGACATTTTATATCCTACATAAATTAATATTGTCTGATAGAAGACAAAATTTGTTAATAACAATCATAGAACAAAATGTTAGTTTGTTCTTTTACGAATTTTATTCATGTGAAAACGCTATGTGTGCTACGTATATGAGGCGGTTAATTTATTTGGAGCACGCTTCAGAAGAAACTGAAATAATTAGACTTGAAGTGAGCTCAAGAGATATTAATAATAAAACATACTGTAGCAAAGTCGAGTAAAAGACGGCCACAAAACTTGCAAAATGATCAAGAAGTATATTGACAACTGTATTGACAATATCTCTAGAATTAAAATTATTTAAAACAGGTGACAGTCGATACATGACCATAACGATATCGATACATGATATATCTAATACTTCCCCTCGATGAGTTATCTTAGGGAATTAAACTGCCACCTTCTGCAGGCCCAAAAGAGAGACACAATGTTCATGGTTCAATCTTGTGAGCGCCTTGGTGAGGACATCGGCCGGCATTTCTTTGGACGCTACGTGTCCCAGCTTAACTGCTCCGCAACCGACGACCTCTCGAATAAAGTGATGGCGAACAGCGATATGCTTGGTTCGCGCGTGGAAGACTGGATTTGAGGCGAGTTTCTCGGCTCCGACGTTATCGTTCCACAGCTTCACAGAACCCACGAAGACGCCGAGTTCACGTAGTAGACGTCGAATGTACAAGGCTTCCTTTGTAGCCTCACCGAGGGCCATGTACTCGGCCTCAGTGGATGATAGGGCTACGGTCCTTTGCTTTCTTGAGTCCCACGAGATGCACCCGCTGCCCATCTTGAAAGCGTACCCAGTAAAAGATCTTCGATCGTCAATGGATCCAGCCCAATCTGCATCCACAAATCCTTCGAGATCTCCCTCCTTGCTCTTGAAAGTGATTCCCACATCTGCGGTGCCCTTCAAGTAGCGTAGAACCCTTTTCGCTGCACTCCAATGAACCTTACCGAAACAGTCGTTGAATTGCCCCAATACGCTGGCAGCGTGAGCCACATCGGGACGAGTAGCTACAGCCAGATAGAGTAGACAACCTACCAGCTCGCGGTACGGTGGTTTTGGTCCATCTTTCGAGTTCCAAGGTTCGATCTTCATCAGTTTTGTCCCAACGTCGAGGGGGGTTGAGACAGTTCTGCAATCTTTCATATTGAAACGATCCAGCAGCTCATTCACGTACGTACGTTGGCAAATCTTGATACCGTCGTCGCTGACTTTGAAGTCCATCCCGAGGCATCTCTTCATTTCACCGATATTCTTGACGTCAAAATGTTTTGTCAGTTGCGTTCCAAAAGAAATTGCTTTGTTTGGATTACGTGACATGACGAGGATGTCATCCACGTAAACGATGATCATAGTAAAGTTTGCGTCACTTCCCATGATGTATAAGCACGGATCACCTTTTGTAGGACGAGCACCCATGACGCGAAGGGTCTTATCCAGTCGAGTGTGCCATGCGCGACCAGCTTGCTTGAGGCCATACAGTGCCTTCTTCATCCTGCACACCTTGTCACCGGTTTCTATCTGCTGCAGCATAGCTTTGGCATCTGCTTCTACGGCTGGGCCGTACTTTGTTGGCACTCCTTCCTGAATGACATGGCGAAGAACCTTTTTAAATAAGTCCGGAGTTTCCATATACACCTCCTCCTCGAGCTGTCCGTTCAGGTAGGCAGTCGTGATGTCGTATTGTTTAATGGACATCCTGTACTTGGCAGCTACAGCCAGCGCCAGTCGAACGGTGCTCAGCCTTGCCACAGGAGCAAAAGTTTCGTGGAAATCTACGCCTGGCCTCTGAGAGAATCCTCTGGCGACGATCCTTGCCTTCCGTTTTTCCAGAACTCCATCAGTACCGTATTTGTTCCGAAGGACAAAACGGCTCCCGACGGTGCTTCTATCTTGAGGACGATCTACCAGGTCCCATGTTTCATTCTTGAGAATTGAACAAACTTCGTCGGCCATAGCTTTCATCCATTCGGAAGATTCGTCACTAGATATGGCTTCATCCAAGTTCACCTCGGTCAGGTAAGCGAGGCCAGTCATGTCTTCTCGAGTCACCATGTGATGTTGCTTACGAGGTCTACCTGGTCGTCCAGTACGCAGAATTTTTGGTCTCCCTGCACCACGCTTCGTGATCGGTCCGGGTCGATCCTCGATACCACCTTCAGCTGGCTCGAGAACTGCAGCGTCCACCTCGGGTAGTAGTTCGGCGAGGTTTTCCAAGTCAACAGCATCCAGGAAATCTTCCTCGTCGGAGATCATCTCCTCTTCTTGATTCATCTGGATGGTCGGAATGTTCTCAGCTGTCTGTTCAATCTCTCGTTCTCGAATTACCTCTCGAACCAACGGTACTTCGACGACTTGTTTATCTCTTGACTCGTCCTTGCCCGTCGATTCTGATTCTTCTACCCAAAATTGACCTTGGTCACCGTTTGCTTTGCTTGCCATGTTGTTGAGGAACTTCACATCTCTTGATATGCAGACCTTCCCCTCACTTGGAATCCAAATTCTGAAACCTTTCGACTCTTCACTGTACCCTACGAAAACTCCCGTCTTCGAGCGTTGGTCCAGTTTACTCTTCTTTGGGTCGAGGTTTAAAACGCGAACTTCACAGCCGAAGGGTTGGAAGTAGCTAACATCCGGTTTTTGTCCATGCCAGACTTCGAACGGGGTCCTTCCATTCAGCTTACTGGTTGGACATCGGTTTCGGATGTAGTTCGCTGTGTTTACAGCCTCTGCCCAGAAAGATATCGGTAGACCAGACTGAATTAGCAAACATCTTGCAGATTCCATCAGTGTACGATTTCGACGTTCTGCCGTTCCATTTTGTTGAGGCGTGTACGGCACGGTTAAACGCCGCTTGATACCGTGCTTGCTCAGGAAATCGTCAAACTCCTGATTCACGTATTCTGTGCCGTTGTCGGATTGAAGGAACTTCACCTTCCTTCCGTGCTGAGTCTCTAGTAAACTCCTTATCTTCTGGAATTCTTTGAAGACCTCGTTCTTGTGCGCCAGGAACCTGACTTCGCACCAACCGGAACAGTCATCAATGAAGTTTACGAAGTACTTGCTCCTACCGTTCTTCGAAGTTACCCGCATCTTGCCGCAGACGTCTGAATGGATGATATCTCCAGGGCTGGCTTCTCTGGTTGGCGTCGATGGAAATGGCTTTCGAGTCATCTTCCCCTCAAGACATACACTACAGTTGAGTTTGGATTGTGGATTCTTGATCTTGACACCGTTGATAACACCCGACTTCGCAACGTCGCGTAGATACTGCTCGTTCAGATGCCCCAGACGAATGTGCCAGTATTCCAACGAGTTCTCTTCAGGTGGTTTCTTGGGAGATTCGACCATGTCGACGATCTTGCACTCATCGACGTTAGCGCACTTCAAATAGTAGAGTCCATTGGCACCACGCTCAGCCGCCATCACCACGTTTCCATCTGCGTCAACAGCCTCAGCTTTCTCTTTACTGAAGACAACGGTGTAACCTTTATCCGTGATCCTTCCAACAGAAATAAGATTCGAGCGAAGATCTGGAACGTACAAGGTGTTCGTGAAATGTATAAAAGTCTCACGTCCTTTGATATCGCATTTTACTGTAGCGGCACCACGACCTTGTACACTTGTGCGTGCACCACTGCTAGCCAGGTTCAAACCTCCTCGCTGAGTAGCGTCCACTTCGGTGAATGCTTCTTTCTCGCACGACATGTGTGACGTACATCCACTGTCCACGCACCACGAATTCGAACCGCTGTATTCACGAACACGATAAGCGTCGTTTCCAATGATCTTTGCCTCAGCATATAGACTCACGTCGTTTGCGAAGTGCGATGATTGTTTCTTGACCTTCTTTGGTGTTGGGCACTGCTTGGAGTAATGACCATAACCTTGGCACGTGAAGCACTTCATCTTCGCTTCATGTCCATCATGGTTATTCTTCTCAGCAGAATTCTCGCTTGTTTTCTTTATTCTCTGTTTCTTAAAAGGCTTCTTCTGAACTATCATTGCGCTCTGACTTTCCTGCTTCTTGCCGTCTTTGCGTGCTTCAAACTCCTCCTGAATCTTCACTCGTAGCACCTCAGGTTTAGGAAGATCATCTCGGGACGCGATTGCACATCGAAAATTTTCGTAGCTGTCAGGAAGAGCACGTAGCATGACAACTGTCAACAAATCGTCGTTAACCTCGATATCCAACTCACCGAGTCTATCGACGATGTCCAAAAATTTTTGAGTGCTGTCTCGAGCATCATCATCCTCCTTTATTTTGTGCGAGATCAGTTGATTCAGGAGCGCGACTTTTCGAATGGGACCCTTAGACTGATAAATACCTTCCAGCTTCGTCCATATCTCACGCGCTGTTCCGCATCCTCTGACCTGCTTAATTACGGAAGAGCTGATCGCCAGAATTATGTCGGACTGGGCCTTCAGATCTCCGTCGGTCCAATTCTTCAAATTTTGGGTCGCTAGTGCAACTTCCGCTGCATCGGCGCCGGCCGTCGCTGGTTCAGGTCGAATGCATGATCCGTCAGCATACCCCCAAGCATCGTTCTTGATCAATACCGCTCTCATGTGGATTTTCCAGGTCTCATAGTTGTCCTTCGTCAACTGCTCGAAACGTCCAGTGACCGAATTCATCTTGAATTAACGCGTCCAACTGATACACACTTTTTTCGACTCGGATTTTCACCGCAAGCCGCTATATCTATATCTTTTCTGGCGCTGGGCCCATAACCTGTAGCAAAGTCGAGTAAAAGACGGCCACAAAACTTGCAAAATGATCAAGAAGTATATTGACAACTGTATTGACAATATCTCTAGAATTAAAATTATTTAAAACAGGTGACAGTCGATACATGACCATAACGATATCGATACATGATATATCTAATACATACAAATCAACATTTGCATTACTAACTACCCTTAAGGTATCATAGTATCGAAATGTTCTATTGTAAGTGCAGCATATTGTAATTACGGCAATCATTTATTATTTGGCAAATGCAAGATAGTACTTAACTTCCAAAACCACTCGACAAATTAACAAAGTTATTTGACTTTGAAAACCTAATACCCGTTGCCCTCATCGGAATTAGTGACATAGATTAAAGTGCTAATTAAAAATTGCCTTGTGAAATCAATAAGGATGCGAAGGTTGAAGTTGTTTCTTATTTCCACCAAAATTTTAAAGAATTATGTAATAAATCAACCATAATTATATGTATATATTTACAGATTTATCGAGTAAAATTACATCATGAAATAACGATGAAAATGATTTAATTTTATGTCTGTAGCGATAGAGCCCGTAATTAACTATGGTGGTCCATGGAGTTTATGACTGGATGAAATATTTCCATTAATTAAAAACGCGACAAAACAACGAATAACAAATGCTGGAAAAATTTACTGGTCAATTTAGAGATTACACAATTACAGCCTTGACCGATTATTTTCATATTTAACGTTTTTCACGATATTTGCGAATGTATTCCTAATGGCATTGTAGTCGTTAAAGGATTAAAAAAGCATTTTCATGGGAAGTGACTAGATTTTTGAATGTATACTATGAGTTTTGTATGGAATTATTTTATTTGCCATTACTTACAACATTATTCCTGAAGGTGTCATACACTTATTCCTTTCCTTTAGAATTGAACAGTGTTGTCAATTTTACTATACAAATTATCTACGAAGTGTAAATGCCCAAAATCCACGAAAGTAACCCGAAAAATCAGTTTTTCTTATTTTACGTGAGGACTAACCCAAATTCATTTTTGTTTTATAGAACATAGCATTTGCCCTAAAAAGCCATGTAGTTAAACAAATATTTATAGCCCCTTTAATAAGCGTAGTTATTCTCAAACCAACTAGGTATTGAATTGAAATAATACTAACAAATAATTTATAATGATTTTTTTGTAATCAAAATTAAATGTCTATATATTGTCCTGTCATCAGTATATTTATTTTAAATATGAGATGATCCAAAAGTTTTTGCACTTTGTTATTTGCTTAATATGTTTTAAATTATTATCACCGTCTAATTCGCCATTTTTTCCCTTATTGCCTTTGTATCCTATCGTGCATACTAATGCCTTTTTAATTTGTGAATTATCCTTCAAAGGTCCTTCACTTTATTTATAATATTACTTATTACGTTAGCCCTAGGACACTTAAAAAATGTAAAAAGGTACTGCTTTATCGACTTCCACTTTTCGCCGCCGCCTAATGCTACCTGGTATCTCAATGCACATGCGACTCCGAAACGTCCCTAAGAGGGAACGCCTTAGAAAAACGAGATATCATTCGTCTCACTGGAAAGAGATTCGCGTAAGTCGGTTGACATTTAGAGGAAAAAACCTCCTCGATAAGAATTCGAAGGAGAATTTAACGCTTAGAGCGCCACTCTTTGCAAGAGGAATCTCTCCCATTAGGAAACAGTTCTTTGTAACCAGAGGCCTCCAGAGACGTCCCCAATGAATGATCGCAAATCGTGAATAACTGCGAGCTCTTTGAATATATTTCTAAATTCTCTTTAAGGCATACTGGAGTTATTCAATTTGCAGCGTAATTTTAATGCAAGCCATTCCATTATCCCTTTCAATATCTGTGTGAATTGACTCGCTCTTAAGAAGTATTGTACAACGCAAAAGTTAATGAGGAGGACCGACGAGTTCCTAGGTGTTTAACCGTTTGAAATAAAAATTAATTTACATTGAAATTACAATTTAACTCTCTGGTAATTATATTTCCTTATTAAAAATTTAATAATCTACTACACTTTGGAGACAAGTTGAAATAAGATGTGGAACACCGCCTTTCTCTATTTGTTAGGTAATTTTGATGAGTGTTCTTTCCCTTCGAGTGTTTACATTGTAACCTTTCCTTTTTGATCAAACATTTATACCCTGTTCAAATATACAATTTTAAAGTCTGTTTGTAAAAAGTCTAGTCTGATACTCCCTAAGCCGCCCCACTTTTTACAAGGATACAAATAATCCCCTTTCCCACCTTAACGAACCACTCAGTGAATTCTATCCCCAAAGAAAAAAAATAGAAAGAAATTCACGTCATGTAACCGACTTCCGTACCTTTACATTGAAAAAATTTCCGATTGCCACACAAAAAGGACCCTTGATGAGATCTATTCAAGGGCCCAAGCGTTTGTTTTCTGTTACTCCAGTAATGTGATCGTGATTTTTACTTTCGTTGTCCTGATGTATCAGGAAGTTTTTCAAGAAAATGTAAAAGAAAATGTTTGATAAGGATGCGAGGGACTGATGGTCGTTTAGGAATTTATCGTTTGAAGCGAAGTGGGGGTTTCGATGAATTTTTGATTAGGTTGGGGTAATGTCGCCTTGAATTATGAGGTAGGGAAGAAAAATGTAAGTGTGGGCTGAGCCGAAAATTAAATTAAAAATTTCTGCATAAACTACAGTGAAAATCTAAATAATGTTCTGCACGATAACTACATCAAAACTTTTAGCGATATAAAGGTTGTGCTCACAGACCATTAATATAACTAGACCCGTTTGTTTACAAAATAATGTATTGCCAAGATCTTAGCACATTCTAAGCGTTTTTTTGCGCTATTGCATGAATGCAGATGTCGAATTTTTTGCTTACGATTTGCGTATACATCCAGCCTACTTCGCCTGTGGTTGGTCAGTTGTACGTAAATGTAAAATAATATAGACTTTTGTGATGAGTGGCAACATCGCGTCCTAGTCTTTCACGTGGTAGAATTCGTTGTGTACGCGGTTTGTGTGTGTGTATTTTGATAAAAATAGAAAACATTTAACAATGGTTAATAGGTGCAAGATATGCAACGTTTATAGCGATGCAGGGAAAGCCACGGGATTGTCTTTTCATAGGTAAATAAAGAGATTTATTAATTACATTTTTTGAGGTTATGTATAATCTCAGTGGCGTTCTATCAGTGCTATTAATTTAGGTTTCCAATAGTAGATCCAATTAAAAGAAATATTTGGATTTCTGTTTTGGGACTTAGCGAAAATGATAACATAACAAAATCGTCCTATATTTGCTCAAAACATTTCAATAAAGATAAATTTGTGTCTAAAATAGGTGCAACCGACAATGCTAGATATTTAAAGAGAGATGCTGTTCCATTACCGATGCATCAAGTTTTTAAAACTAAAAGTACTACGAGGTAATTAATTTCTACCCTGTAACTGTGTTTAATAGAAATATCAAATTTATGAATTTATCAAAATTGGTAGCCTGACATTTTTTTTAATTAAAATTTCAATCTTTTTAATGTAAATTTCAACAAAAACATTATATTGGTTCCTGGTGAGAAACAATTATTTCTTAAGATATGAGAAAAAATAGTAATTTTATTAACCATTATTACATTACCAACTTTAAACAATGACTGTAACCGTTTTAATTCTGACAAAAGTACATGAAAGCTTGTTCCCTCTTATATATGACCGCTAGTTTTATTAAAAACTGTAGAATGCACGGAGATAAACAAAACGGCCAGAAAATTGGCAAAACAAGACATCAGGGAATATCAAGAGAACAAGAGAAACAAATAGAAGATATCATTGAACGGAATAGGGGACTGAATATTTTCCATAAAGAAAACAGCTACAATAAAGAGATCCAAAAGCTATCCGATGAGGAGGGAAATATAGTCGTCCATAGACGAGAGATCATGAGGGTTACCGAAGAATTCTACACAAAACTATATAGCTCACACATGAGACAAAAGGAGGCAGAAAGCGAGGAAAAGAGAAGAATAATGAATGTTGGATCCGAGGACCTTCCAGCAATCGAGATCGAGGAAATTAATAGAGCACTGCGACAAACCAAAAACGGAAAAGCAGCAGGAGATGATGCTATACTGCCAGAGATGCTGAAGGAAGGAGGAAAAATTCTAATCGAACAACTAAAATCGCTTTTTAACAAATGCCTAAATGAAGGAACCAACAAAAATGGAGATCCGGCCAGTCTTGAAAATTACCGACCAATAAGTCTTCTCTCACAGATTTATAAGCTATTCATGAAGATAATTACCAATAGATTAGAAAACAAATTTGAGGCATATTTATCGAAAGAACAGGCTGGCTTTAGGAAAAATATGAGTACAATAGAACACATACACACTATGAGATTATTAATAGAGAAAGCCACGGAGTACAACATCACAACATGGATGGCATTTGTTGACTTCAGGAAGGCCTTCGACACGGTAGAATCCTGGGAAGAGGAGTGAGACAAGGGGACGTAATATCACCAAAATTATTCACGCTAGTTCTCGAAGATGTATTTCGAAATCTACACTGGGAAGACAGAGGAATAAACATAGCAGGCGAAAAACTGAACAACTTGAGATTTGCAGATGACCTCGTCATATTTGCTCAAACCGAGGCAGAACTGATAGGCATGATTCAGGAATTATACCATGAAGCAAACAAGGTTGGACTAGAGATAAACATAAATAAAACCAAATTCATGACAAACGAAGATACAATTACCCATACACTAACCATTGAGAACCAGTTAATCGAAAAAGTAACGTCGTACATTTATCTAGGCCAAGAGATAACAATTAGTAAGGAATGCCAGCTTACAGAGCTCAATAGGAGAATACGGATGGGATGGGCAGCATATGGCAAACTAAAACAAGTGTTTCAGTCATGAACTCACCAGTGAGACTAAAAGCAAAAGTATATAATACATGTGTCCTGCCAGTATCTACATATGCATCGGAAACTTGGGTCTTGACAAAAAAGAACTTGAACAAGCTCAAAACACATCAAAGAGCAATAGAGAGAAAGATAGTTGTAGTAACACTGAAAGACCGAAAAACTAACGAATGGATCAGGAGAACGTCAAAAATCAAAGACATCGAAAGGACAATAGCCTCACTCAAGTGGAACTGGGCTGGGCATATTGCTAGAAACAACAACAACTGGAGCAACAAAGTGACTAGATGGAGACCTTGGGGCGAGAGGAGAAGCGTGGTACGACGATATAAAGCGCACAGCAGGTTTAAATTGGTATCAGGTTGCACAAAACAGGGAAACCTGGAGAACAATGAGAGAGGCCTATATCCAACAGATAGAAAACGGCTAAAAGGAAGGAAGGAAGGAGTTTTATTAAAATCTAATAGTAGAAAAAAATTTAAACAATTTTGAAAATTTTCAATATTTTTCGATTTTTCTAGATTGCAAAATTATTGTGCAAAATCTAATAAACCGATCCAAACGAAATTTACGCGATTCTTTTATTATAACTTCATGATTTTGTACCTGTGATATGGAAGTCCTAACTACATTTTAAAGTGCCTAAAATAAAGTTAAAAAATAGTATATTAAAGTATGAGTGGATATTGAGCTCTTTCAAACACGAGCGAGTTTTGGAGCACAACGGCGTAGCCGGAGTGCTCGAAATAGAGCAAGTGTTTGAAAGAGCAGTTATCCACGAATACTTTACGCTATTCTTTTTATTGGTACCATTTTTTATACCAAAACCAAGTGCATACCCAATATGATTAATTTGAACGACACTCGTGACACTTCGTGACGACTCGTCACCCGTCGTGCGACCAATAGACTCGTCCCGCTACGGCCAAAGACGCTCTGTTATTGGTTGAGATGGCCGTTGTTGATACGTTTCCATGGCGACTTTAAAACACGCGCGTGCGATAAAGCCCGATTTACGCACGCCAAAGCATGTTTTAAATAGGTAAAATAGCTTACCAATAAAAAAAACACTTTTTTGGGCCGTTTTTTTGTTGTTTATTACTATTTGGCAAAACCGCTAATAAATTTTTGAATTTATAACCTATGCCATTTTATGTAAAAAGCGATTCTGCAACTTTTTCCTCTCTTCAACTTTCTTCTAAATTCAATACTTAAAAAGTTAGAAGCAAAACAAGTCGAGAAAAAACGCGTTTTTTAATTTATTTTTAAATTGTTGCATTTTAAACAATGTTCCCGACCTCTGCGCTTTAGAGGATAAGTCATTCCTTATTCTAGACATTATTCCCAAGGTATTCATGTAAAAACAGTGCGGTTACCTCTTATGTCAATCTAATGCAAATTTCTGACAGATGGGTCTTGGACTATAATTATTGTATGCATTATTGCTGTCATGATGATTTTGATAATCTATGTCCTTCTATACTTCATTTGTCTCTTATTTCGCACCTTTGTTACCTAGCATGTAAAGGGCTTCATTGCCCGTTGATCTAAATAAATAAATAAATTATTTTCTTAATTTTGTTCCCTTTTTGACCCTTATTATTGATACGCCTATGGATAGCTATTTTGTACGCTGTCAAAATTCAACGGCGGTCATATTTCCTTCCCCCTCTACACCGCGCCTATCGGCTATGTTGGCATGTATAACAAACAACAGTTTCTAATGAGAACACCGGGTCTAGTTATATTAATGGTCTGTGGTTGCGCTTAATACAATAATGTTGAGCTCTGACTCTAGTGCATTTTTTAAGCCAAACGCAGCGTGATTAAAAGTGAAGAGTTCTAATTTTGAACTAATTACTGTGACCCCCATTTGAATATGATTGTTCCTTTCAAGAATATGTATTCCGTTTTGATGTTAAGTTGGTGTTTGATTTTCATATAATTTTCACTTAGATAACTCTAAAATCGGTTGTATTATCAGTTCCGTACATCATTCTTTTCACATTAACGTACTACTGCAGCATCAGATAAGATTGATGTTGTTCCCAACATGGCGTGGCTAACTGCAAAAAAGCTAATTATCCAATAATCCATTTTCTCTTTCTCCCTTTCTTTAACTTTTTCATCCGTTGTGATCATTCAGATACCATCTCGACATCATTACAGATTGTTTCGTTGCAATTCCCCAGGAGAAACTGGATACCGGCGCCGTTCTAATAGATTTTTACAGTACGTGGACTTAATTGGTTCAATCCCATTAATAGTTTGTTATAGCAAATAACTTTGTTAGGATTCTCAATTTACGCCAACACATTTTACATGCTGGATAACTGAGTTAATTCGGGATGTCCGGGGGAAAATTAATAAATAGTGTCTCGTAAATTCGCCAGTAAAACGTAAACCCTTCTTTAAATCCATCCCCTTAAGTAATAGTTACAGGGCAATTTTGGGGCTACGAGCAGTAATCGTAAAATTTGGACAATACAATAAAAACGAATCTGTTTGTTTGATGACTGCGCAACGATTTCCGTTGATGGGAACAAATTCGATCGACATTCGACGATATTGCATCCAAATTATTATAACAGTTTAATGAGGGGTAAATTGGAATTAAGTACTTTTCGATGAGTCCGAGTATATGTCCACAATAATACGTGATTAATTCATCGCCTGGATAGGCATTGTGAATGAGAATGTTGGATGTATTATTCAGTGTATAAAATGCATATACATGTATTTTCATAGACGATTGCCACATAAACTTCGAAATTTCAAACGAAAGGATTTATTGTCAAAATGGAAATTTCCCACATAAAACCGATATAAGCTATTACCATATATTCGTTTGACGACGTTCTCTATGTGAAAACCCTCTTGAACCGACACATGAATCGTTCATGGACTTATTGTTTGAGATGTGTATCAGAAACAAACAACCATTAAGTCAAAAATATAACCATTTTCTTCAAATTGTATATACTGTTAGTCTCCTTAAAGAGCAATATTGATCACATTTTGGAAATGTATGCATTATGTTCTATTTATGCAAATGGAAAAATGTTATTCTTTGTTTTATTAAACTACAGACTGTCCCAGAATATGTGGACAATATCTAGGTGACGTAAAGTGTATCTAAACATAACGCTATGTGTTCGTATAAGTTTAATGTGAAAGACAGCATAAAAAGATTTAAAATTTTTCTCTCGTTAATTGAAGATCTTTAGAACAGTGTGAATCTTGGTATTTTGACAAATAAGAAAAGGAGGTGGTACACAGTTTTTTGTTCTTTTCTTCTATATTTTTATGAACAGTAAAATTGTTTTATTGGAATTGGTAACTCTTTTATCCCGTGTACCTTGAAGAAACGTGCATCTTTTGCTAAAACTAAGAATTCCAGAGAACAATCCATATAAATTTTTGACTAAAATTTAGTCAAGTTGCCCATAATTAATTAAATGAGCAGGTGCCACATTCTACCAAAATAATTATGAATATTTATTATTATTTTTGGTACAATTTGTATAGTGTCATTTATAACAATAATGGTAATAAAAGATAACCTTGGTTTTTCAAAGTGAGTGTTAGTGTAGATACTTGCCTCTACAGTACACAAAAGTCTCGACATTAATTACCACTCCACATTACCTGTATTCAACTCAACTGAAGCAATATTCTACGAGTATTGCCTGTTACTTTCCATATTCTACTAACTTACATACTTCCACAAAACTAATAATAAAACAAATCTAATTTACAACTGTCAGAATTTCGATTAAGATACCAACAATGCAAAATTCATCAAACAACACATTTCTTCGATTTGTGTATTTACCAGACTACTGCAAAAGACAAGAGAAACGAAATTACAAAAGTTGTTGGCCGCCTATTTGCATATCAATTATAAACGTTTTCTAATTGGAAAAGCTCTTTCAAAAGAACACAGGATTTGTTTGATTTTGTATGTCGCTGCTTGAGTTTGCACTTGTAAATTTTCTTCGATTTTACTTATTCAAATTGGGATTAATCGAAAACCGCCTAAAGCTAAATGGTTTGACAATACATTTGGTCGAGTGTTGTTGAAGTTATTAATGAAATTAATATCAGGCGGTAATAACACAATGGCGTAAGTCAGGCGGGCACAAGAAATACGCTTTCGCCGACCAAAAAAGTGATCTGCTAAATTTTAAACTCTTAATGGAACACTAAGGGCCCTCAATATGAAACTTAATGGATTTATCAGAAGTACCTAACCGTTACAGCGTTAGAGTGTGCAGGGCGAACATTGATTATATTAACAATAATACCATTTCTTCAATGATTTCAATATATTTATTCAGTTTATAATATATATGGATGATATAATTCTGATACCATCTGCTGTATTGAAATTCATTATTATCGATGTTACTAATGGGAATTGTCTACTGCTTATCATAATTAGTAATTTAATACGCTGGAAAGTGTATCATTTTTTCAATTCAATAATCAATAAATAGTTAGAAACTGACAAATGATAAGTTATAGGTTGGGTTGATGGTTTAAAAAATGATATAATAATTTATTCCGATTTCTGAGGGGATGAAAAAGGGGATGAGATTAGGTTGATTTACGAGCGAATATTGTGGGCTAATAAATAACACAATACAAATTTTGTGATTCCATGTTAATAATATTAGTATATCTACTTAAAATATAACATATTTGTTTCAGTTTGTTACTTCCTAAAGTAAGAAAAATTTATGTACAAAAATAATCACCATCATGTTAACAATCTTAAAGAAATGCCACAAATGACACCTTTCATCATGTTGAAATAGTCATTATGGTAAGGATAAATTTCTAATAATAACACCAGTTATCATAGCCCTCCTTACAGGAGATGGTATCAGAATTGAATCTTCCATAAAATAGTGTTCTTAATCTACTATAGAAATTATACTGTTTTTAACGTAATCAACATTTGAAATTAAATCATAACTAACACATAGAAATAAATTCGGTTATTTTCAGATCATTCTAGATATTAGCCCCTTCTCCGAGAACTTCCACATATAATGCTTAAAATATGAATCTCTGAATATTTATTCAAACGACATAAATAGGTACCTACGTTATATTTTCTAAAGAAGAGTTCCAGTTGTTTACAGTATTGAATATTTGCAATATCATTTCTTTCTATGACAATAAATTAATTCTTTTTTATGACACTGAATTCGTTACAGTTTGTTAAACATGTAGTAATTATTTTTTGATGTTATTAAAAATGAATTAGATTCTTGTTTGATAATTCAGATAAGAAATAGCAAACCACGTAATACGTTAATAGGTACCCACTCATAGAAAATACTGCATATTTAATTAGATTCAACTAATATTTCAAAATTCATGAAATTTAAGAAGTTAAATTATTATTAGACGTACAAAATCAAAACAGAAAATAATTAGACGTCCGCGAATTCAAATAAGCAAAAGAAAACTTATTTAGTTTTAAGCAATGGCGCGTTTCATGTTATTGTTTGGTCACCGCCATAATGAAAATTGGACCAAGAAATTCCCTCATATGTTGGCACAGCCGAAAAGTTTTGAAGGGCAATCCACGTCCTATAAGAGCTATATGAGTGGAAACCACACCGTTGTATAAATACAGCTGTTTGGGAATTCAGATATACCAGAAATCTTAAAATGGAGAGTGTTGTACTTTGTAAATGATCCGATGTTTTTGTTGAAAATTTTCTCAAATTAATTTTCCTACACCCGTTGAGGTGAAAAGGAATCCATACCACAAAAAATTTATTTTAAACACGCTCCAATGAATTCCCAAAAACATCCAATTTATCACCTCAGCTCATGTGGATAAGTTTTTCCTTCTATTTTTTATCGCAACGTCCACGTTAACAACACGAATCACTCTTCCGTGAGAATGCAGCGGTTGTGCATCGAATATTCAACAAAAACCCGAACCAGCATTGATCTGGCGGACGTTTTTCTCATTCTTGGCACGCCATGGAAAGATCTGAAGTGAAAACGGCGTTCGCCCGACACATTAGTTTCACGTGTTACCCGCTTTTTACTGCCGCTAATCCGCATAATAGTGTTAATAATCCCCGGCAAAACGTGTAACATCACACGACAACAGCCATTGAATCGGGAAACACTGTTCGATAACGATAAAACGTGACGGCGAAACCTTGTCAAATGTGCCAATGATTGCGACTCTTTGTGAAAGTTTATTAGGCAGGAATTGTTTCGATCGGTTATGAAATTGTAGGAAAAATCGAGGTATCACAGCGCATTCTGCTCAAATTGTTTGTTTGTTTGTTTGTTAAACGCCATGCTTCTATAAAAATAGTAACAAAATTTAATTACAAACTTAATCAGTATGTGGTTACTAGCAATATCCTCAATTCTAAAATTTGCATACCTCAATCACTCCATTATTTTATTACCTAAATCACTTCTTAAAGATTGCATCTTTACATAGGTGAAATTGATTAACATTGCACCCCTTTTATACTCGTTTATTTTTGTTTCCCACTCCCCAATACCCCAATTAATATTATAAAATCAATAACGATCCACCTATTCGCCCTGATAGTTGTTAATGCTAATATTCTCATTACACTAATTAGACACACATACCCGGTGAACCAGGAGTAGGTGCAAGCTACATAACTTTTTGTGTATTCAAAAATTCTATTTGTCTTTTCATAATTCAAAACTGAGTTTGAGGTTATGTTCAAAATGTGGGCAAGTTCAGTGTTAGTATACCTACTCATATGGTCCTTCTGGTGTTCAAATTTACTTCGTCTAACATTTTGGAAATGTAAATACCTTTTACTGTTCAGCACAATATCAAGTTCAATATCATTAGTTCCTATAAGACCTCTCCAAACGACTATCGATTTTGGTAGTCCTCAACCAGAGTCCATTTTTCGATTGCATAATAATGCGTATTATGTGTTTGACTGATCTGTTGTTCTTAAACGTTAAAGAGTCAGAAAACTGGATTTTGTTTAAAGTAGTATAATCCTGGTTAATTACGCCATTCATTTGAATGCAAATCGTCACCATATAATAATTCTTGATGTAGGTTCAGATGACATGGGTGGAACTAATGTTTTAATTATTATTTAGTTTACACTACTTTGTGAAATATCCGTTTCCACTGTTATTTTCCTGCTAATTATGAGTGAGGATCTTGCTATAGCATCAGTATAACTTGCAACTCATTTTCTAGTTGTTCCTTTGATCCAACCACTAATAATTTAGTTTTACTTTCTCATATGAGACACTTATATATAAGTATTGTAATCTGGTAGATTTTTAGAATTTGAGTTATTTGCATTATTACAAGTTTTACGCTCTCTGGGTACAAAAAACATGTTGAAAAAATGTCTGGGCATGTATGTCTGTGGTACGTTTTTTTTTCTTCTGAAAGTGAAAGCAGCAAACAGTCTAAACTTTGGATTTAGACTTTAGGTTACAGCAGAACCTTCCCGTAAGCCCTTCATTAAAATCGACCGGGATAAAGGGGTAGTTTACTATTGGTATTTTTCAGTTTTTGAAAATTTTCTCTACGATTTGCTCCAAGAAGTTTTTTAAACTATTAATATTTGTTCCACTGTTGGATATATATAATAACGTTTAAGAACAATTTCGGCCAAATCTTCTCTAAAGGGCACTTTCCTCTTGTGATTTTTCAGTTTTTGGAAATTTTCTCAAAATCCACTCCATTTTTTTTTAAACTTTAAGTAGTTATTCTACTATTGAATGCGAATGATAAGTTAAATAAATGTATTTTAATTAATATTAATTTTAAATAATTATTAAAGTAAGTCGTTTCTTGAAGGCGTTATTTTTGTCGTTTTTCGGCTTTCCGAAATTTTCTCGAACTCCACCTAAGTGTATTTTAATCATTAAATATCTATTCTACTATCGAATATTTATAATATAGTATGAGAAAATAGTCCAATGAACACACCCACTATTTTGTGTTCAAGACACATAACCATTGAGTTCAAACCAATCTCTTAACTTTTGGAATGAAGATGCCGTTAAGTTCTTGCTGCTGGATATTTTTCATGTTAGATTTGCTTTGTTCATGAGGGATTTCTGGCAGCTTTGGCAATACAGTAGACCATATTCATTAATTATTTGCCATTATTTTGCAACAAATCTCCCAAATTTTACATAAACTAATAGGATGTTGCATTTGAAAAAAATCGAGTTATTCCCATTTGTAGTTTTTCATTTTGACAAAACTGTAGTGATTAATGGAATATCATCTACTCGACTCACCTGAATCTCAAAAAATGCATTGAAGCTTAAGAAATCGACTGGAAAAAGTTAGTTAAGTTAACTTGATTAGTTCTGAAATTATTAATTTTTCTCTGGGTCAGTGCATGACGCTTATTTAACATATTGTAACGAAACGGCTTGCCGAAAACAAGTAAACACGTCTGGGACTGCCCGGGTTCCACGAATTCGTTCTATAAGCAACGGGAACAAACTCGTGAGGTCGAGACGCTTCGATTCCCCGAAAACCCGAGGAGAAATTCGTGGAACTATCTCGAAACTTCCAGAAGGTTCCAACCTGCCGTATATAAGGAATGCCGGACCCAAGGCGGGGCAGTTGAAGAATCGGTGTGTAAACATTCGGGCAAGAGACCGCCCGCGTTAAATAAATAAACATGTGTGCGAATATAAATTAAGTTAAGGGATTGTTAAGTTAAGTTTATAAGTGTCGTGTAAGAAATAAATTAATTAGTACAAATCGCGTAGTGTTTAGTTTTAGTAAGTAGTAAAAACGTTACAATATAAATTATCATAAGTCAAAAACTGTTGAAGATAAATCGAAGAAACCTGTTGAGTTATATTAATAATTAATTAGCTAATCCAAGAATGTAACGAAAATGGGGGGACTTGCCATTAAAAAAACATAACTTGGTTATATGTCTCATTTTGGGACATCCTGTAAAATGGAAATATTTTTGGAATGTATGGTTTAAAAAGGTCAAGTGGATAACAACGGATAGACAGTTATGGAGGTTGCACACACTCTGGAACATCACCCTGTATATATACCTATACTATATACGAAAGATAGTCTTTGCTGGCTTTATAGGACTTACATAAATATTGATAAAGAATTAATATGCGCAAGTTCCATAAAAAATCAAAAGAATATGTATGGAAACAATAAAATTAAAACCCAAGACTAATGTTCTCATCGAATAAGTAAACAACCAATGAGGTAATACCCGGGAATAAAAGAAAATGCGGAAAAATTAAGGAGAGTGCTTCCATTATGCTTAATGGAAACAACGATGTCGACGTGTGCCTCTCCGAATAAGATGTTCCCGATGATTAAAGGTGAGGACGGATCCTATAGCAGGAAATGGTACGTAAACTGAAAAATAAAAAGGGTGCGTGACAGGTCGCCACGACCGATCGTGGAAGTAATACTTGTGAAATTAATCGAATTATAGAGAGTTATTCGAAAATACGTCAACATAAGGCAACTACATTTTTATAGACATAATATGTAAAATTAGATTTATCTGTTGTGAGAAGAATGGTTAATGTTTATGAACAGGCGCAAAACCCTATTTTTTACAGTTTTCTCGGAATCGAAATATCAATGATCATTTTCTCCTTCGTGTTTTTCGGCCTTTTCCCATTACGAGATCGCAGTTCTTGCTCTACGCAATTCTCTCACATCCCAGTCTTCTCCCTGGGGGTTCCCAAACGAGTATTCGCTTTAGCTATCTATGCTCTGGCATTCTTTGTACGTGGTCGTACCATTATAGTGTTCTATTTTCTAATTTTCGTTTAGTTTAATTTTCAAAATATTAAAAAAAAACATTTTTTGATTTTCAAGCATTATTTATAACAATTTGTGACATGAAGTTTTGCGTGTCATTTCCTTTATTAGCGTAAAAAGTAACTAAAACCGCCGAGACAACTTGTGTTATTTAGGTATCACCAAATCGACCATTACTACATACGGCCGGCTTTGGCCTATTAGTCTAGTCAAGATGTGTGTTTGTTGCCAAAAGTAGTTAGAAGGCTCTTCAGGCAGAATCTGAGAAAGGCGTTTTGAGGAGTTTTTTCTGCTAAGAAAAATTGCAATTGTTATTAACAAAAAAACGAACTACAAAAACGACTTCGATTTTTTTATGACAACTCAAAAATCATAAGAGATAGAGGAATTCGCAAAAAAGATCCTTAAAGAGGAGGAAATTTCCGATAAAAAAGTCCCTACTCCCGGATTTCTATCTCTAAGATCTATAATTTTAATTTGTTGCTGAAAGTAAGGCTTCTCGCGACCTTTACGGCATGCGTTCGCCGCCTCTGAAACGACTACTTCAAAGAAAAAAATTTTTTAACGTACTAAGTATTAGTTTAAAAATTTAAAACAAACTTTTGGTGTATTCTATACACTTGAAAGAATAAAGTGCCGTTGGAAAACAATTTTTCAATGCATTTTTCAAAAAGCTAGCGTATTGTTAATGAACTAGTTATTATCGTACTTCCGTCTTCATTGAAAGCAAGCTAAATGTTTAAATCAATTCTCCATAAATATTTCGCTTCTTGTAGTCCTTTCTATGAGTGTACTCAATAAGATGAGGTCATAATATTATTTAAAATTTCCTTATTTAGTTTACAACGAATTTTTAAATTCAACAAAAAACGCAAAACCCAGAAATTGTTGTTAAATTTTTTTTCTCTTAAATATTATGTTATGGCTGTTTTTATATTCAAACTAAGGATTAAATAATTGCGGAAATTTTTTTAAAGCTATTTGTTTAAGAATTGTTTATAAATAAACGGCTTAGTTTAATATTTTTGAAACTTCTTTTTTTACCATTCTATTGTTTAGGATTAATTATGATTTTTAAAATGAAAAAACTTTCTTAAAAAATGTTGTTATAGTTTATAATTGTTTTTTAATGTTTTCGTTATTTAAATAATTAGTTAAGGAATAATTTTATGTTTACAAATCATTATAAATGACTCTTAATAGAATAGGAGAAAAAAATATTTTTTTATTGACAATTTCATTGTTTATTAAGTTGACAAATTATTATAAAACGTTTTTGAGTGTCACAATTATTTTTTTCTATTACTACTAACAATTACAAATAAATAAAATAAATAAATAATAACTATTTCATTAACAATAGGCTAGCTTTTTGAAAAATGCATTTAAAAAATTTGTTCCAAGGGGACTTTATTCTTTCAAGTGTATAGAATACATTAAAGTTTGTTTTAAATTTTTAAACTTATACATAGTACCTTAAAAAATTATTTTCTATGACGTAGTCGCTTCAGAGGCGGTGAACGCATGCCGTAACGGTCGCCTTACTTTCAGAAACAAATTAAAATTATAGATATTAGAGATAGATATTATTAATCTATTATATTATATTATTATTATATATTAGATATTATCAATTATTCTGTATGCTTCTCCCGTCTGGGAGGAAGGCATTAGATTTGCAAAATACATCAATATGATAAATTCTACTATTAGAAAGTGTTTGATTAGAGTAGCTAGTAGTTATAGAACTACTACCTTCACTACCTTCACTACCTTAATTAGAAATTATCTGTGGTTTTCCTCCAATACAACTCCAAATTCATGAAAGAACCCAAAATTTTCTCGGTCATAATGAAAATATAATAAAACGTAATAAAATAAATTTTTGGCAAACCATCTGGACAAATAATACAACTAAAGCACAATGGACAAAAAGATTAATACCCAAAATTGAACCTTGGCTTAATTCTACATTTAGAAAAACAAATTATTTTTTTGCACAATTTTTAACAGGACAAGGATCTTTTGCTACATTTACTCACAAAATCCAAAAATCTACTACGAATCTCTGTATATATTGCGGGGAAATAGATGACGCCGAGCATACTGTTTTTTAATTGTCGGAAGTGGACAGGAGAGATTTTGGAATTAAATTTATATTTAAAAATCTAGATCACCGTTGATAATATAATTAATCTCATGTTACTTTCAAATAAAAACTATAATGCTATATATTATTGTATTTGCGATATCATGTCCCAAAAAGAAAGTGAGGAACGTTCAATGCAAAATGCGAATAATTAAAAAAAAAGAAAAAAAATCTATTACATTATTTATAATATTGTAAATAGTAGGTATTACCTTTTATCCATAATAGTATTATTGTGTATAGAAGAACATATTTATTATACTACCATTAATTCTAATTGTTCTTTTATAAAACATTTTTTCCCTACACATTCCTTTTCTTAAAAAATGTAACAAATACTACTCCATTTTTCAAACCAAATCCTGACGTGTCCTTTTTGCAAATTGAAATATTTTAATACTAAATTTTAAATACTTAATTCTATGTGTCTTTGAAGATTATGTTCTTTGCGAGAACTAGCCAAAGACACATAGTAACGTCGGAAGACAGGGTTTTTCAGTGGGTAACCGAACGGACCCCCACAGTGTCTGATGCGGTGGATACTATTATTTCTGATTGATTCTTTAATCTCATTAAATGGCAATATCCATCTCATCAGTCCTCCATAAACGAGTTTTCCCTGTATAAAAAAAGAAGATATTAGAGATAGAAATCCGGGAGTGGGGACTTATCCTCCTCTTTAAGGACCTTTTTTGCAAATTCCTCTATCTCTTATGGTTGTTGAGTTGTCATCAAAAAATCGAAAGAGCGTTTTTATTTTTCGTTTTTTGTTAATAACAATTGCAATTTTTCTTAGCAGAAAAAATACTCAAAACGCCTTTCTCAGATTTGCATTCCGCGTCGAATGAGCTATCGCTCATATTTTTCCGAGCCTTCTAACTATTTTTCGCAGCAAACACACATCTTGATTAGACTATATGTCAAATTAACAAATTCAGGAAATAATTATATTTGCAGAGTATGTACCCCGCTAAAGCATCGTTCCCGGCTACTTAGAATTTGGTTTAAAAATTAAAATCTTTAAAAATTACACAACGTAACTGAACCAAATCTAATATCATTTCTTTGTTCAAACTTAACGTCTTCAGACTTACGTTGAGCTGGGTTAACGTTATTCATTTTTCCAATTGTTAAAACAAAAACCGTGTACCGTGAAATTTCCAATCCCATCATTCGCAAATCTCAAACAAAACTCATAATTTTGCAAACTTATCCCCACCGTTTAATTAAATAACACCAAAACTCTAATTAAAAAAGAGCGGGAGCGTCATCAATTCAATAATTCATTCGGCCGTAGACGCGCCTCGAGTTTCTATCAAAATTTTTGCCGAAACGGTGGAAAGTTGCCGTTGAAAAGTTCCTTCCCCCTCTGCGGCATTTCGGATTGTATTATTCGCAGGGAGAAATTCACTCAGACAGACGATGAGGACTAGTAGGTTCACTTTGCATTTAGGTTCACCGCATTACTCTCAAAAAGACCCTCATTTAGAGTGAAATCGCTCGAAAGCAGTAAGATTTTAATGGGTTTGTACGTCGAGCGAAATTTAATTTGGATAGTTGGACCTATCTGTTAAACTCTTTTGAGAGCACTTCGAACGCAGTTTGCTAGTCTTAAAAATAGTCATTTAAGATCGAACTAGCTTTTAGTGCAATCACTTAGGTAAATTAATTTACGTCCTTCTCCCGACAAACTTGTATTACTCACAATGTAATGAATTTAACTAATGTATACTAATAATAATGTACTAATTTAACTAACTAATGTTTAGAATTTGGTTCAAACAAAATTTTTTACTAATAAACTAGATGTACTACGTATCGCCTACGAAGAATATAACTCTGAAAAACGCAGCGACGAGTATAACTTTCAATAAACGCGGCGAAAACTATTAGTTCTAATTGTAGTATGTATGTATGTATCATTTCTATTCATGCGTTCACGAGAACAATTTATTATTAAAAACTATCCGGTGAAAAATTACTATTCGATAAGTGTCAGCGAAAATAATTACTTCTGATTTTTAGTCTGCGAAGAGTATAACTCCTCATAATACGCGGCGAAAACACTTACTCCTTAATGAATGAACATTTATTAGCGGTTATACTCTTCGTGAGTACGCAGACTAAAATTATTTTTTTCGCCGACACTTATCGAAGAATTATTTTTTTCGTTGATAATCTATTTGGCAGTTATACTCTTCGCGAGCACATATATGAAAATAATATTTTTCGCTAACATCTCCCCAGAAATAATTTTTTTCGTCGCAAATTTTTGTAAATTATAGTCTTGGTTGACACATTAACATGAAATATATTTTTCGCAGTCACACATTACGAAATATTTTTTTTTTTTTTAAAAAATGAAAAAATAACAAATTGTGCAAAAATTAAAAAAATCGCAATGGCATATTTGGAACTATCGATATGACCATTTTAAGACATTCGTCGAAATGTGATATGAATACAATTTAAAGTGTATATTAACAATGTATAGCCTTGTATAAACAAGGCTATAGTGACTATTAACTAATCAGAACAGCAATGGTTAATTTTATTAAAATTTCAGGATTTCAATAAGTAGTTGAATGAACGAGAGTGAACAAAAAATCAAAATTTAAAACACTGTTCATGTCAACGCATGACAAAGAAACGGAACCGTTATTAGTAATTAATTTCAATTTCTCGCTATGAACATCTATTACAAGTTAAGAATTATGCTCGCAGGATGTCGCAGACAGTGTTGTTAAAAATACTGTAACGCTTATTTTACTAATTTATTTACACTAATACTAATACTAGACCCTACTTAATTTATTTACACTATTACTAAACTAACTTAACTAATTAATTTATATCACACTTCTTAATCGTTAATTTATTTCACTTCAAACGCTCTCGCTATTTCGCTATTTACTCTCGCGGCTTCCGTCTAATAATAATCCTAATTCGACCACAAGCCCGCTTATATATTACATCTCAATTGTAGTCGGGAACCTTCTCGCGTATTCGTGTAATTACTCGAAATATCTTTTATTATGTGGAAAGCTCCAGAGTGTCATAAATCACTTTCCTTAAATAATAATCCCAGAGTATTCATGGAGCTGTCTTTTTTTATAGAATTCAATTAAGCGTCGCGGCAATTCCTTTTGAAGTAGCCGCTCAGGTCTGATATGAGTAAACACGTCTCGCGCTGTTTACTTTTCGCATTACAATACTTTTAAAAATGTATTTAAATACAAACGCAAATACTTTTTCCAAAATGCATTTACTTATATTTTAAATACTTCTTTGGACAATGTATTTAAATACAAATAACAAGTATTTCGATTTTATATTTAAACAGTATTTAAAGTTATAAATTATTCTTAATTGCAGCAATGTTAAGCATAACCCCAGGAAGCTTAAAATTCCTATCATTTTCTTCGTGAAATTGTTGAAATTATTCAATCTTTGAAATTTCTAAATCAGTTTAAGAAAATGGAATCTAATTTCTAATGGAAACTTTCTAATGAAGTTCTAAAATCTTTGTTTTATTGCCCGAAGTTGTGAAGTTTTCAATTATTTTCAAAATATCTACGTTATCTGTATCGAAAAGCCTCAAATACATAGGCTGACTTTTATACACTAAGCCTATGTTTATGGTTTTAACACTTAATACAATCTCAAAAAGTGTTAGTAATTATTTTCTTCGCTTCATGAAATCGTAAAATTTTTGCAATTTTTCGAAATTTACCAACTACTTTGTAAACAAGTGTTTAAAAACTGAAGTGATACTTCAAAACACAACAGGCTAATGTAAGTTTCACACTTCTAAAAAATAATCCCAAGGCAAAGATGTCGACACATTAGACACTTTACTTTTTAACTTGATCTAACGAAGTAGCTAATTAAAAAACTTTATTAGTTACTTTTCCAACTTCATATATAGCAGTTCAAGTTATTTGTATTGCATTAGAGTTGTCATAAGTTCTTTAGAAGCCCCTTAACTTCTATTGAAACAACAGCTTAAGTTTAAGATAACTGCGACTTCTTTAAAAATGTCGACAAGCTACTTAGTACCTTAAAAATTGTTTTACAATGTCACAACTTTATGAATTGTACAACTATTTTAAGATAATCGCAACTCCTTTAAAAGTGTCGCAGGATCATAGGATAACTATAACAATTAGCTTCAAAATATGCATGTAAGTACAAAAACTAAATTGTAAATAAAAATGAACAGCCGGAAATATGCTCAAAAAATGTATAAAAAGCGCATTTATAGTTCCTGTAACAAAATAAAATAAATGTAAGAGCATTTAAGGAATAATTTAGCAAATAATGGATCTTAACATTGCCCAAAAATGTATTTGAATTACTGTATTTACAATGTCAGAAGAAATGTATTTTAAATACACAGTAAATACAAATTAAGCTTATGTATTTAACTATGTATTTAAATACATAAATAGTATTACAAAAGTAAATACATGTATTTAAATACTTAACAACACTGGGTCGCAGATGGGTGAAAATCGTTGCACGAAAACTCTAATAACATTTGATAACGTCCAACGAATCAGCCAAAAGTGAATCTATGAAATTTCCTGTTAGCTACAAACTTCATATCCTCTTTAGTCTTTGAACTAGGTACGTAACCTCTTTAGTGTTAACGTTTCCGGAGGATCTACACGTCACATACTAATCATTCGCGATTACCCAATTTACGAAATTAAATCCTGCCTATACGAGCGTTTACTAATTGAGTGGATATTTCATGTGCTATACAAATATTATTTAATATTAATTTTGAGTTAGCTCACAGTTATCCCGCTAACAGATAAAAATTAATGATGGTTGTAAAATGTTTCACAGGATTTGAGAGCAACAAAGTCTTTCCAGTTTCAGCTTAGAGTTTCCTTTTAATTGCCATAATATTTGTCAAAGTTTCAAATTTTCTTACTGGCGCAAGATGAAGGCCGCTTATTCGGAATTACGTTGACAATGAAAAATGAATCGAGATGCTTACCACGTACACAGATGAAACAAAAAATATCTGCTACGGTTTTAGTCAAGAGATTATTGCAGAGAATCCTTAATTAATACAAACCTATTGTTTTGAAATGAAATTTATCCTCGCGTTTGCTTTCCTATTCACGTTTAAAGAAGATAATACGATTAAAGGAGTTGCACAATGGAACTTGTGTGTTTTGATAAATTTTACTCTCGTGAAGACGAAACTACACATTTAGACAACATATTTTGATAAGGTTTTTAATAAAATTGTGAAATCCCATGAGAAAAGGTAAACTTTAACCTGTAAAAAGGCAGTGGGTATACCTACATGTATTTTCAGTACCTACCCTTGCTTTATTTTAGAGTTTTGAATGAAATATAATCACGAATTTCGTGGAAATTAAATAACGGTTTCCCTGAAAAAAAGCCTTTCATGTAGGAATAAAGGTAATGTTAGGAAAGAGTGGGGCAAATGCGTCTTTTGGAATAATTCCGGAATTATTGCCGAGAACAAATAGTGCAGTTTAAATACCCGACAATAACTGCGTGGTATTAATAAATATCTAGCTGAAAATCACTAAAACTGAGGAAAATATAAACATCTTTTTTGTATATTAGGTTTAAAGTGAATTGCATAAACAGTTTTCATACTTTCAAAGCACCATATAGCACCATATATTTGCGTAATAACGCCTGGCATTTAGAACGTTGCCAAATGCACCTATTCATCTTTGATTTAAATTTTCACAACACTTTGGGGCAAGTAAATCTCTTGGTGGCCCACTTGCCCCACAGTAGTATAATTTATAAATAAGTTATTTGTTTCTTCGCAGGTAAAAAGTGACCTGTAAATATATACACAAGACACAAAAACATTCATAGTGACACGTTGCTATGAACCGTCTCTTAGAAGGTGATCAAAATAAGAGGCTGTCAATCAACGAATCTAACATAGTCTTCAGTGTTTCAAGATTGATTCCAAGATTCTAAGACGTGTTCCACAGGCTCAATCGTCATGGGATCAATTTAGACACAAACCTAGGCAGGTTCAATCTGTATGTGGACACATAGAAAAACTATTTTACGGGCTCTCAACTGCAGATCTTAGATGTTTTGCATTTCAGTTTGCTAAAGTTAACAGAAATCAATTATCCTTTAAATGAAGATCGAAAGCTGTCAGGAAAAGACGCCGATATAATTTTTGAAACATGAGGGTAACCTGTCGATCCGAAGACATGAAGCAACAAGCACTGCGAGGGTGACAAGAAGTTTCAAGCAGAGTTTGTGAGTTTTTAAAAGGAAATTTGGACAAACACAATTTTTCTCCGTAGCATATATTCAACATTTTTGTGTCAGCTTGTGTCCAAAAATCAGGAGAAATATTAGAGCAAGTGGGAAGATTAACTTAATTGAAAAGAGGAAAAATGAGACTTTATTGGCTTGTGTGGCTAATGACACATTTGTCCATCATTTATGTCCTTCCCTAGTGCAAGAACGAATCCAATTTTTTGAAGTCTTCATCAGAATGGATGGATGCCAGCGTTTTTGTTTAATTTCTAAAACATCTTAATAGCCCAATCGAATTAGCTCCAAAAAGGGGCAAACCTTGCAAAAAATTTTTGACAGCAATTTTCCGTCGGAATTGTTTAGGGGGGGTCACTGGCAGTCTAAATTTATATTGCCGGGGTACCAGACCCGTTGCGTCATCCGCCATCTTGAATTTAAGGGTGAACTTTTGTTTATTAAATAACTCGTTTATTTTCAATTTTAAACGAAAACTAGCTATTACAAAAGTTGTTTAAAATTAAATTTCCTACAATTTTGGTTCCTTTCATTTTCTTCGTAGGATCGATATTTTTCGATTTATACCCGAAAAAATTGAATATTTGTTTATTGAACAACTCGTTTATTTTTAATTTTACGCGTATAATTGTGATAAACAAAGTTGTCTAAAATAAAATTTTCTACAATTTTAGTTCCTATAATTTTTTTCCTACGATCGATATTTTTCGATGTATACCCGAGAAAAGGAGGGGATGAAATCTTATTATTGTCTTTTCACGTTTATTGTCAATTTTACGCGAAAAATTGTGATGAATAAAGTTGTGTAAAATAAAATTTCCTACAATTTTGGTCCTTATCAATTTTGCCGTAGGATCGATACTTTTCGATTTATACCTGAGAAGAGGTGAGGGTGAACCTATATAAGTATTGTATTCTCGCGTTTATTATTGATGTTTTCGTAATAATATTTTTTTTTCGATCCTACGAAAAAATTTATAAGTACCTAAATTGTGGGAAATTTGATGTCACACAACTATAGTCATAACAATTTTTCTCGTAAAATTGACAATAAACGTAACAATACGATGGTAAGATTTTACCCCCACCTCTTCTCAGGTATAAATCGAAAAATATCGATTCTACGGCAAAATTGATAAGGAACAAAATGGTAGGAAATTTTGTTTTAAACAACTTTGTTAATCACAATTTTTCTCGTAAAATTGACAATAAACGTGACAATACGATGGTAAAATTTTACCCCCACCTCTTCTCAGATATAAATCGAAAAATATTGATTCTAGGCAAAATTGATAAGGAACAAAATTGTAGGAAATTTTATTTTAAATAACTATGTTAATTACAATTTTTCGCCTAAAATTGACAATAAACGTGAAAAGGCAATGATAAATTTCACCCCCTCCATCCTTTTCTCGAGTATACATCGAAAAATATCGATCCTAGGAAAAAAATTATAGGAACCAAAATTGTAGGAAATTTTATTTTAAATAACTATGTTTATCACAATTATACGCGTAAAATTGAAAATAAACTAGTTGTTCAATAAACAGAAATTCAATTTTTTCGGGTATAAATCGAAAAATATCGATCCTATGAAGAAAATGATACGAGCCAAAATTGTAGGAAATTTAATTTCAAACAACGTTTGTAATAACTAGTTTTCGTTTAAAATTGAAAATAAACTAGGTATTTAATAAACAAAAGTTCACCCTTAAATTCAAGATGGCGGATGACGCAACGGGTCTGGTACCCCGGCAATCTAAATTTAGACTGCCAGTGACCCCCCCCCCCTAAACAATTCCGAAGGAAAATTGCTGTCAACAATTTTTGCAAGGTGAAATCCTAATTCGATTGGGCTATAAATACTGTACAAAACAACCAGAGTCTCTCTGATATTAGACAGCAACTATTGAAGTTACTAGTTCACTGGGAAATAAACTTGGATAGAAATTCTGGACTTGCTGTTTTGACCTTAATACTTCACACTTCCAATAAGCTACAGACTCTTGATGTAAGCGTATTCAGAAGGATGTAATAATCACCAGTTCACCATACAATGGTCAACTCGAAGAGGAACTAAAAACAGTAAAAGCTAAATCAGTCAGAAAGTATTTTGAGAAAGCAGAGCCAAGTTCATAGATTAAAAAGTAAAAAAAGAGGAAAATTGAAGGTAGAAAAAATTTGCTTGAACAGAGGAGTAGGAAAAGACAAACAAAATATGTGCTTATTACTATAAGGCATATGGAGACAATTGTCACGCAGGATGGATAATGAACATAACATGTGGTGCCTGGTTACACGAGGAGTGTTCAAATAACACACCACCGGGTGGTAATAATTAGACTTGTGATAAATGTGTGATAATTTTTCAAAGTCTGACGTTTCACCAAAAATTTAATATTTTGTTAATTATTTAAAGTTCAGTTCTCGCTTAAACCATTAAAGTTATTGTTTATTCAGTAAACGTTTTATTTCTACAAGTAAAAAAGCTATACATCGTTGAATTGTAAGGCGTCGTACGTGCCCCACTTTCCCCTATGTATTTTTTTGTGAAAAATTTTGATATGAACCAGATTAATACAAAAGGATGTCCTAGCTTGGCATAAAAAAAAAGCAAAGCATAATTAAAACAACGTAGAAATGTACGGACGAAAATTTTTTTACCCACTTATTTAATATGATTTATTACGAGGGAATAAGCTAAAGCAAAGAATTAGTCCATTACTCAGTTATATTTATTACGGAATTTGATATACAAAAGGATTTCCATTGCTGCAAAATATTTTTCTATTCCACTGTATAACATTTAACAATTTAGAAAGGAAAATTGTAATTAAATAAATCCAAAACACCATCGCCTCATTTTATTGGAAAGGAGGCGAAACTTGTAATTTATACGCTCTCTGCGAAAATCGCGAAATGTTAAAAAGCTCACTTAATTCATTAAACACGGCGTTAATAATATAACCTAGATTTTATCCAGTCAATTATCTGTTTCAGAATGCGCATCTGCAGATAAGCCAGGACATGAATTTTACGGAATACGAGTACATGGTCTATCCAACTGCTTCCGAGATCGATAATTCTTCATTAGATTACACATCTGTTTCTTGGAGTAGTACAGAAGGTAAGTGCAATTTCAGGCAATTTTAATCTGAAATCCCTTTATCCTAATTTAATATGAAAATCTTATTATCTGATCCTCTCATTTTCAACGTCGCGCTGAAAAATTTGTGGACCGTATAGGAGTCGTTTTTCCAGATATAACGTAACACACATAAATCTCTTAAATCACTGAAAGGTTAGATTTAATTCCTAAATCCGTCGTGTAACTTCAATTTAAGACACACATGAGAAAAAACTGTACCCTCCCTAGATGAAATACGAGACTCGGGCCCTTTTCACCATATTTAATTTTTTCGCCCTTCGTGATAAAGGGATTTTGTGAGTAGGTGTAAACGACTACGACGGTTTCCGAAGGGCAGAAAGTAAAACTTCGTTGACACTTTATTTTTAGCACTTTGGGCCAGTATAACTAACCTAAATAATGTGCTGCGTGACTTTAATACAGTTTTACAAAATTCCAAAAAACGGCTCAGAAAAAAGTTTCAAAGATATGTTCTCACAGACAACCTTTATTCCCCTCGAACTTAATATTTGTTGAACTTATCCATTAGAAAACCGTGAAACCATAACAAGGTGTGTAGTGAATATACTCGTTCATGCTCATCATATCCACAAGTTCATGTAAAACTTGATGGTATCGCTTTAAAAACTGCATTGGAATTGTCGTAATTAGGTAATTCAACACACCTACACAGTTTCCAGGAAAAATAGACCTGGTGGCACGATCAAGTTAAATGAAGCAGAAGTCAACATCACACTATATAAGGCGGAAATGTTCTGTTTTCCAGAGGAAAACTCCCAACCTTGAATTTTTAATTGAAGCGATTTGCCCGGACTTGCATAATTTTTCACTTGTCATCATCGATTTAATTAAAACGATGTTCAGCAACAGGCTGCGTTTATATTAAAATGTTGAATATATTTTTTGCAGTCATCTGGTCTTGAATGACTTAATAAAAGCTTCCGCAAAGAAGAATTAAAAATGTTAGTTTGGTCTGAAATTCTCAAATTTATCACGCACATTTAAGGGATATCTTGAGAGTAATAAGCCACGGAAACTTTTCTAAGCGGCCGGAAACCCGAAATTTTTGGCAAATTCGATAAATTACAGAACGCCCCAGTTGGCATTACAGGCAATGAATAAAGTTTTCCGAAGGAGAAATTTGATCTCCTAGGAAATGGAAGTGGCATCGTTCATTTGGAGATCTTTCCGCTCGTTTGATGGGGTATTAACAATTTGTAAGAAAATATTTCTGCTTTCTTCGACTGTATATAGCATTCCGACAGTTAGTTCATGTCATATTACAATAAATAATAGACCTAAGTACATGTTTTAATGTCTAACGATATGTTATTTATACAAATAGTTTACAGGTTACAAAAAAACCAGTATTTTTGGGTTAAATTTAACTGTATTACCAAATTAGCATAGATATTGGCGCTTTAGATATAAAGTACATGTTATAATATCTAACTTAATGTTATTTATACAAATAGTTTACAAGTTACAAATAAATCAGTAATTTTGGGTTAAATTTAACTGTATTACCAAATTAGCATAGATATTGGCGCTTTAATACAATTATAATTCGAAGTGAAACTTTCACTGCAGTGCCGCTATGCTGTTTCTAAGGCTTCGCGCCTTGATTTTATAGCCCTCCCTAAATCGACTTAACAGCTACTTAACGATAAGGAACCTTTTAAATCAAACTTGATTTATCCCAAGCTTTTTCGCTGATATTTGGGAGTATTTGCTATTACACTTATATGTGTATATGGTGCAGATAAACTGGTGAAACTTTACAGTTATTTTTTATACAAATTAGGCACTTTGTTTCAGTACTAGGGCCAAAAATTTTTTACAGAATATTTAGTTTCTAGAATTAAGCCCTACTTGGTGTACCACTATGAATGTGAATGAGATTGCTCGTATGCTGGGTGTTTTAGAGGTTTTTTTTAAATACATTCCAGTAAACCAGCTTTATTTTCAGAGGTACGAATAAATATTATTTATTCCAAAAGTTGTTGAGGAGTACGTTCCACTGTACAATGTTGAAATGTAGAAAAGTAAGACCACCTTTTATTTGATAACATTTCCGTCAATAGCGGTTTTGACGGAATTGGCACTAGTTATAGATTTCGGGATAAAGTACGTTTTAGAGAACGGTTTGTTCGGGCGCCAGATTTGCAGAATTCACTCCAATAAACCTCAGTGAGTTTACGCTCAGCCACAAAATTCAATACCATCTACAAAGCGGATTTTTACGAGACGTAGTTAGCGACATTAGAAGGCGCGAATTTATTACCGGAGTATAGAGATCGATGGTCGTGACCAAATTAGCAAAGCACGGTAAGAGAGTGATTAATCTCAATCCGCAGAGGTCGGGAAATCCGCAGATATCTCGGCGACGCTTGTAATCGGTTGGTAAGAGTCCTAATGTTGCTGGATGCCCGGAAAATGTGCGATCTTAATTCGCGAAGGTAGGAAAATTCGCGGAATTTCTGGTGACTGAAATGGGTTGGAAGGAGTCCTAAAGGTACTCGATGGTCGGAAAATTCGCGATCTTCATTTGCCAAGGTCGGAAAATTCGCGGTTTTATCGGCGGATCGCGGAATTGGCGGAATTAGTCCAAAAAATGTCTTAAGACTCGAAGATCGGTAAATTGCTCGCTTAATTCGATTGATAGGTTAATTAAAAACTCATTTAAAATAGATAACTGACCATTTTGGTTAAGCCCAAACATTAACTTTTAAATTCGCAGCCCTTTTGTTTATGACAGTTAAAAATGAATTTTGCTCTATTCGATAGTTCAATATTTATGATTTTTTAAATGTTTATTAGAAAAGAAAAAAAACGATGGTTATTGTTAAATAAGCTGTATGATGCAGTATATGCAGAATAAAGGTGTATAGGTACTCTCGGACTACGCTAAAGTGCGAGTGGTGGGGATGGCAGTTCGCAACCTCTCGCGCTGAGACGACCGAATATAAGAGTTTAGATTGGTAGATCGCGGACAAAATATTCGTATCTCTGTCTCAAAAAAAAATTCCTACCTCGGCTTCTAATGGACGAAAAAAGTTGTTGTTTTTTTTCAATCCTCCGTTTTGAATCCAGCTATCCGAATTTGTAAGTCAGAAATTTATACAAGTTATGAAAATGGCTCCAGGTCTATTTATTTATAAAAAAAATCACCCCTTTTTTAAAGCGATAAATAAGGGGTTGACAATTGTTTTTATTATATTTTCTAAACGGGATATGAAAATTTGGTTATTTGTGAAGAGAATAAGCCTTTGTGCACCTCGAAATGTTTATCCAAAAAGACGTAACAGCAATGAACATTATGCGTCTTGGGATAAACAAATAGCAATATCTCAGCAATAAATTAACCAATTGACTTTTATAAAAGATGTTTAGGTTTGGAATTTTAAACGCTAGCTTTGAAAGTAGTAAACACCTAAATCATATTATTTTTGCAATAAATAATCAAATGCAAAAAATGACCATTTTCAGTGGTTTTTTGGCATTTTTGCAATAAATATTTAACAAAATTAATCATGCTGCAGCTCAAATTGTAGGGTTTAAAATTCTCTACAACTTATAATTGAAACTTTTCTCGCCCAAATGCATATTTTGGCTTGTAGAATCAAAAAACTTGTTTTTGCTAACTTTGGACCCCTCCCATTTGTTAATGCACACTTTTTGAATGTTAAAAAATATATAGGCATGATCAACTAATCAGAGCCTACAACATTTGGCCACTCCCATCCGGTTATGAACTAATGTCGTGAAAAATCTACACAGACTGGGCTAAGAGGTACGAATAAATATTATTAACAAAAGTTGTTGAGAATTACGTTCCACTGTAGAATGTTGAAATGTAGAAAAGTAAGACCATCTTTTATTTTAGAACATTTCCGTCAATAGCGGTTTTAGCACTAGTTATAAATTTCGGGATAAAGTATACGTTTTACAGAACGGTTTGTTCGGGCGCCAGATTTGCAGAATTTACCCCACTAAACCTCAGTGAGTTTACGCTCAGCCACAAAATCCAATACCATCTACAAAGCGGATTTTTACGAGACGTAGTTAGCGACATTAGAAGGCGCGAATTTATTACCGGAGTATAGAGATCGATGGTCGAGACCAAATTAGCAAAGCACGGTAAAAGAGTGATTAATCTCAATCCGCAGAGGTCGGGAAATCCGCAGATATCTCGGCGACGCTTGTAATCGGTTGGTAAGAGTCCTAATGTTGCTGGATGCCCGGAAAATGTGCGATCTTAATTCGCGAAGGTAGGAAAATTCGCGGAATTTTTGGATGAAATCGGTCGGAAGGAGTCCTAGAAGTACTCGATGGTCGGAAAATTCGCGATCTTCATTTGCCAAGGTCGGAAAATTCGCGGTTTTATCGGCGGATCGCGGAATTGTCGGAACTAGTCCAAAAAATGTCTTAAGACTTCGATTGATAGGTTAATTAGAAATTCATTTAAAATAGATGAGTGACCATTTCGGTTAAGTCTTCTCTCAATAAACTATGATCCAATTACACCAAAATTGAAAAAAAAATAGCATCCAAACATTAACTTTTTAAAACACTGGTGCCCGACTCACATAAACTATATTAAATTAAGCGAGTCTCACCCTCCACAGTTATCTGGTAAACAAGTATATGTAGGTACTTAATTTGATTTAAAAATGTATAGTCTTGCTGGTTTTTATTGTCAGATATAGTGTAGGACATCTGTATTGACTTTACTACAATATAAAAAATCGAGGTTTTCTTAATTTTCTAAATTTCTACATTTTACTGTACAACGTAATCGTAAACAATTTTTATTCGTATCGTTAAAAATAACGGTAGGTTACTCTAAGGTGTTTTTAAAGAAATGCTAGTTAAACACCCTGTATACGAGCGATTTCATTCATATCCGTGGTGTTTTAGCTTTACACCAATCGGTGCTGAATATCGAAAGACGAATTCTCAATTAAACAGTTTTTGGACATTTGCATCTATTGGCCCCTCATGGCCCTCATCAATTAATTTTAATCAATAAATAATAATAGTTTCTGAATCTCATCAATCAAGGTGCGTTTTACACATGCCAATCTATTATGAAGTAGAATGGACACTGATTAAGAGATCACTCTACTCATGTATCCTTTTTAGGCAATGTAACTGTACATAAAAGAGGTACATTTTTAATGGCAACTCTTACCACCGTTGTAAGTTATCAACAACCTTATACAATCGGTTTACATTTAGTTTTTAACTTATTTTTCGCTAAGTTAGATCACTTCAAACATTGAAGTTCATTCATACCATTTGTTCTGAGCAAATACTAGGATCGAAACACAGCGAACTTTCGAGGAACTTCAACTGTTGTTTCCCATTCGTACTCCGGAGAATACAAAACGAACAAGAAGTGAGCGCGGCAATGATGAATATTTACCTACCGAATTAGTAACAAAAATGTGTTTCACATAACCTAACCAATTACAGTTTGTTCATACAAATATCTTCGTATGTTCGATCAAATGCTACAACGATTTTAATAAGATTCTGTTAGTGATGTCGCATATGTTTAAAAGTTGAAATCACGTTTTCGCAGTAAACCCGCTTTTGCTTTGAAACGTCGTATAATACGTTTTGAGAGGAAATGAGTTCTCTAAAAATCCAAACAAAACTTGTTTACCAAAAGTTACGTTTATATACATAGATAATTGGAATCCCTGAAACCAGAGATTAACTTTTTCAAAAAGAAAAAGTCAATATACCTCCTACGGTAAGATAAAAGCAGTTAAAGCATACATTTTCACTTGAAAGTTATAACAATACTTCAATTTGTGCAACACAGTCACGTAATTGGAAGCAACACTACATCGATAACAGTCAACTCGAGGTGGGTTTGGATTTGCGGTCAGGCTGAATCAAACAAGACGATATGAACGCAAATTAGGATTGCTTCAGAAGAGCGGTTAATTAAAGCTAGTGGGCTAAAATGAACTTTATTAATGTAGGCAGAAGCGTAGGTTGATAAGCCATCCTGATTCCCGATAAACGTGTCACTAAATACACATTACATGTTAGTGAAATTTAGAGAAATCCGTAGGGAATATTTTAGAGCATTATTAACAATGTTTTGATAAATTTTGTGGAAATGTACGTATATGGTATTAAATTGAAACTACAAAATTATGACGGCAATATATAAATGTATTAATTCTGGCACGAGTGACGAGGAGTCTCAATTCCCAGTCCAATAGATACTTGTCGTTGAATCCTATCTAGTCATTCGATTCGTAAGAAATTTCTGGCTATTTCGTTCCGACGCAATACTCTGCTGTCGTTAACAGCTACGAGGATTTAATTTCAATCGTCTGTCTATCCGTTAAAGCCGAATTGTGATGTAGAGGCTCGCTTCGCTTCTGTATCTTATGTCACCCTCGAGCCATTTGTTTCGTCCTCTGTTCCGGATTTTATCAAGCGACAGGTGACCCAGCAGCTTTGTCAGACGTTTAACATGACGATTTATATTGAGGTGCCACTCCGCAATAAAAGACGAGATTTTCCGAACTTTGTCGAGACGTGCAAAACTATAAAAATACATTTCCATCTTGCAAACTGGAAGAGATATTAAACTTTGAATTGACTTTTATTTTTCAGTTCCCGTACGAACCAGCTACATTCTGCCGATATGGAGACAAGTTATGTGGTCAATAGCTTACAGTATCATGGTTGTTGTAGCGACTGGCGGCAACTTGATAGTCATCTGGATAGTTTTAGCTCACAAAAGGATGAGAACAGTCACAAATTATTTTCTAGGTAAGATTTGCTTTTTCGTTTCTTGATCTTTACTATCTTAGATAAGTCGTAACTGCAACCCATAAGTGTTCCAAATCAGGACAGCCATCTGTACATTCGTATGTTCTCAAATTGACAGAAACATTTATTAAAAGTGGTGAAATTACAAGAATTCTATAGGTCAAATAATAGAGGAGCTACCCACTTATGTATTAATTTTTAAATAAACAGGATATCTTCAATGTTATATTTATTTCAACAGGCAGTAAAACTCTCAAATAGGAAACATTTCACCAAAAATAGCCAGTACCAAAGTTTATGAAGAATAATAAATATATTAATATTAATAGAAATAATAAGATAATGATTTATAACTAAAGTTTTCAAAATTTTTGAAAATGATTCGTTTCCTTTAAGACTAAAATAAGCAAATATCTTATTACAACATTTTGTAAAAATTTAAATGCTCGTGCTTTTAGTTAGTCAACAAAAATCGAATTCAATCATTTTGAATGATTTTAAATCATTTTTAAGAAATTTATATAAAAATTTTTCTTCATGAGTGATTGATTAAAACATATTACTTATAAGTTTATAAACCAAAATGCTTTTAGCAAATTATTTAATGAATTTTATTAAAATAATGATTTATATCTTTGTAGCTTTTCATATTTAAAAATGCAATTTTAAAGCATTTAAAGCAATTTAAAACTGCCCTTTAAAGCAATAAAATACTTTGAAAACGTTAAATTATTTTCTTAAAAAATAATTATCTTTTATTTTAAGAGACCTAATAGTTGATT